>JAMPIV010003997.1:0-225575 GCA_024509875.1 Oreohelix idahoensis | reverse complement strand
GGCACCAAGGTGGTGCCAAATGAAGTGTTGAATATTACAAGAGTGGACCCGTGCAGTTTATATTTTGGCAGAGCAGCCTGATATTGCCCCCAAGCACGGAGAGGTGGGGCCACCTGATTCCAGTACCAGATTACTCATTCAAGATACGTGAGCGTCTGGACTGCTGAATACTCACCAACTTAATTTCTAACACACCCATTATAATACCCTCAATAAATGGACAATGTGTAGTCGCCATAGACAGGGAGTGATGAGGCCACCCCAACAGCACATCCATTAAACTTTCTCCCAGAAAAATTACAACTATAAACAATAGTAATATTAACTAGTATTGTGAAATACATATGTACACACCTTTCATTTATTATGCCATATATTCATGCATTTCATTAATAATTGCAAAACCTTTCATATGTTCTGACCAAAAATAAAACCTTGGTTCAGAACAAATAAACTTAAAGAAAATTTATTATCAAAAATTTTACACAGCTTGAGTTAGTTCAGTGTGTCATAACATTTTATTAATATTATTAGAATTGTTAAATATCTGTGTGTGTGTATGTACACTACCACAACACATTACATATAATTACCCTAGAACTTTAACGTAGCCACATTCATTAGATAAAAAAAGATAGGTGTGAGGTCGTAGTGGTAGCACGAAGGGCCTTCTGACAATTCACAACTACATTTATCTCAGGAGCCTTCACAGCTGACCTCATGCATCACACTAAGTAATATCACAATCATACAATACCATCAAACCCACTACACCAGCCTCAGGCAATCTTCAATGCTTTGATGATGACCTATCAAGTTCTTTCAAAATTTGGCTTGCCTGCATTAAAAAAAAAAGTTTACCGCTTAAAGTCGATGCGTCTGAATGTCTTTTTGTCTTGAAATATTTAAACCAAGGTGGAAAAACAGTTTATCATTCAGCTTCTGTGTGATCTTCTCATCCCTCGTGTTCTTCCACGTTTATTGTACTTCTTCTTCTTCAACAATCCACATTTTTAAAACTTTCATTAAGATCTTTAGTGCTGAGCTTCCGTTAATGAGGTATCAACAATTCAGCCACATCTGGAGGGGAAACAAAAACGAATTTCCAGATCCCCGCGATTTGCAGCGTTAGTTTTTGTGACATGTGTTAAGACGAGTTTTCTTAAGTCTTCAAAATGCCGAACAAATTCGGGGCACTTTTCTTCAAGATAGTTTTAACTCTTAAAGGAGAAGAGTTCCGTATTTGGAGCTGGTATATTTTGTAACAGTGTCACCTCTGTTTGTAAATAAACTTTGATTAAATGTCAAGTGTTCAAATGTTCTCAATGTTCAATGTTCAGATTACACCGTATTAACACCAGTCACATGTTATGTTCATGTAAGTGTTCTTATTAATGTTCAGTGGTCTGAAAGGCTACACGCCCTAGATGTTGATTTCCACCATCATGAGAATGTGTGCAACCTTGTTCAACCCAGATGCGTTCATCCGGATGAGAATGCAGCTACTTGTTGGTGTTTCATGACACGTGATGTTGCGTATTATGTAATTTTAGTGTTCACTTTAGTTTGTTAACACAGTTCATCTCACAGTACACATAAGTCATTGACGACACTTAATAAATTCACCACGATAACTAACTGTTTCACTGACAAACATTTTCTAAAACCACTAACAGTAATTAGCTTAATCACTGACGACAATCCAGTAAAAAATAATATTTTTATTGAGATTAAAAGTTGGATATAAGAATATTAAAGCATGCCCATTTACACAACCAACAATATTATGTATAGTTACATTTTCTTTTAACTCTAGTTCTATATGGTCCTATTCTATACAATGTGAGAATCCTTGTTCTTAATTATCTCTAATTATATATATATTCCTGTTCCCATCATGACAAGAACCTTGAGAATCATTGTTCTCATTATTACATTAAAATGTGGCAACTCAAAAGTTACACTGATTCTCAAAATCTCATATAGATTACCATCATTTTTCTTAATCCCCAGTGAACATTTCTCATTACGTTTTACAGTATCTATAATTATATATCGAGTCAGTGGTTCTCAATATGTGTACTTACAAGTGGCATCAACAGCTAAGCGATGGAAATAAAAATCACCACTATTTATTTATTGCCTGCCAGTCTTCAGGATCACACATTATCACTTCACTACAACCGCTCTTCCAACGGCGTGAAAATATAAATATTCATTACATATTCTATAGCGTTAACACGCAGAATAACATTATCCTCAAAATGACTCACAAGTCACCTTAGCGGGTGTCGTAAATGTTTAAAGATAGGTATAGGGATTTATTTGAAGTGCTAATGGTAAATAGATGAGAATAAAGATGTAAGAAATAGATTTCCACTAGTAAATAGTTTAATGTTAGAATCTGTCTATGGATTGAGAAAATACTTTAATCCAGCCTATCTTTACGACTGTAATTTCTTATTAGACAATACTACTTTCCATACAGGTAATCTATACATTTAACTGCTTACACACTCACAATTATGCGACAAACAGTACGCACAAACGGGGAAAACTATGGATAAATGGGTAGGGGTCTGACAGACACACTAAGTTAGGTTTGGTTAAGTTTATTATCACATAAAACCTCACAACATCAAATATATATATATATATAAATATATATAAATATATATAAATATATATAAATATATATAGATATATATAAATATATATAAATATAAATAAATATAAATATAAATATAAATATATATATATATATATATATATATATATATATATATATATATATAATATATATATATATATATATATATATATATATATATATATATATATATATATATATATATATATATATATTTATATATATCAATATAATAGTGTTTACAGACTTAGGAAAATAACCCAATAATGCCCTCTCCCTTGTTGAGAAAAAGAAGGATCCCAAAGGGAGTTAATAACCCAACAGGTCAAAGATTAGCACTAGGGTATTGAATAGACAGTACAGAAAAGAACAAGTCCAACTACAATGCTATCCAGTAAAAAAAAAATTACCACAAACAGTAAAAAAAAAAAGAACAACAGTTTGCAGGTACAATGTTTCCTGTAACAAATGAAAATATTTCACCCTCTCTCTCTTTCTCTGTTATACTTGGCCACTCATTCGCTCCTTACCTACTCTGGTGAAAAACATTGCTTTGACAAATAATCCAGGAATGTGCCTATAAAGTCCAGTAATTGGTATCATCTGAATCGGGCCCCAGTTCCTCTGATATTAATTTAACTTTACATGGGGAACGCCTAATTGGTCATAGGTTTTTGGATACACAAGTTATCCACTAGTGTGGTTAATGTCGGAACTCTCTGAGATGTGCCATTCCCAGTAAACAGCAGGGAAACATATCATTGCAAAAAATAAACTGCTGTCAATTCTGTTGGTGATGATTGTCGTAAATTTATTTAGAGAGAAAGAGTCTTAGAAATAGTGGTCCGGTTTAGAGTGTAGAATGATGGTGAAACGCTCAGTGATAGAAATGTAGAGAGTAAATAGTTGCTTCACAGAGTGCTGGAGGAGAGTAGAGACAGACTTATTTACGACAAATCGTTTCTCTCAATCTACTCTTCAGGCTCTCCTGGTCAAACAATTATTTGCCAGTTTCCAGACACACACCTGCTCTCACACCGATTTGGTGCTTCAAACACACAGACGACGTGGATACAACTATCTTAAACAAATAGGGGACATTTTGGGCTTTGGGTATTCCAACACAGTGTGGTGAAGTGGGATGTTATAAATATTTATAGGGGACTTAGTGTACTGACTGAGATCAGCTGTGAAGGTATCTATATCTAATAAGAGTAGTGTATTATAGATAACCTTACTTGCTGCCACATATATATATATCTCAGTCAGAATTATTCTGGACTAGTGTGATGACTACGTTGTATGTCTAGGGTATGTGTATGATGAAGTGTAAGTCATAACAACAACAGACAGATAAACAATTTAATTTATTCCACCACACTTGACAACACTGTGACACTCACATACATAAAACACTCTACAAGGATATCTTAAAGGAGTCACTGATAACTTTTCAAATAACAATATGTATTCATTGCTGTCATGAATGAATATGTGTCCTGATTCAAATACAAAGGGAACCAGGAATCACAATCAATTTTAATTACAAGTTATATGTACAGAATTTATCAATATGAATATTGTAGTGACATATATTATTAAAAGTATCCTATGTGTGTCAGTTGTGTAGTAGTAATATGAGGTAATACTGGTTTTGTTTTGTTCAAGCTCTGTTGGTATTTGTCATCATGACTTCAATAGTTTGTCTTTATTGGAACTAGTATTGGAGATGTTCTCAGTTCCTGATATTAAAACAATTTAATTCCCCTCTTAAGTTTATGTTACAATGTTATTTTAAGATGGGGGTACATAATTTTGAGCTCAGCTGGCCACATCAGCTTATCTTGCGTGATGGCGGCAGGAAAAGACTCCTCTGCTCGATTTCTCCCCTGTGCTCTGGAGACACCTCACTGATAGCTAAATGGACCAAGGAGTATGCTGTCCGACTCTGGATTCAGCAAAGCTCTGACCAGGTGCTGCTCAATAACGTCAAGACCACGGTCCCTGAAAACAAGAAGGATGTACCTTCTACTTCATAACTAATTGATACTCTAGTTCTACACTGAGCACAATACATCACAAACATTGAGTTCAGAGCGTTAGGCCAACTGTCAGCTTCATCTGAAATACTTTATACCAGTATTAACCTCCTTAATGGTTACTACGCCTCTGCACTTCCAGCATTATTTCTTCTAATCAATAATCTAGGTGTCAGTGTACTGTTTGGCCATTCCATGCCGTTTTACTTTCCTCCGACACCTTCTGTTCAGGCTGGAGCATTATAGGCTTTACATCATGTTTGCTACTGAACTACACATATATACAGGCATAAATTAACAATTCACATTCAATTTTCATTAAAAGATACTGAATGTTTCAAGCTTACCACAATTCATAGAATAAACACAGATACGTTGACTAGCAATGAATTCTGGCACAAATTCCCATCTGCTTATGTTCCAGGCTTTTATTTAGCAAAAATATGAGCTGGCTTCAACGCACTGTTGCTTTATCAAGCTTATTTGAACTAGTGGTCTCGAACTAACGCTCCTAAGTGATTATATCAGCGAGTCTGGCCAATGGAGCCACGTTTCGACAAGTGTTTGAAAAAATTTTACCTTCCTACGTCTCCCCTAACAACCAAAGATAGTATTTATAGTCCGACCAATCGTGTTTAGTCTTATATTTGTTGCGCTCCAATCAATTTGGAGTTTACATGGTAGGCTATTTCCGTACGTAAGGTTTTTTCAAACACGTTATAAAAAAATTTTATGAGCAGAAATGATTTCATGCTGTCAGGCATCCCCACTATTATATTTTGGTTATAACTTCTTAATTCCTAGACTATTTGCGTAACGTTTTACATATTCTTTGTCAGCAAGCCCTAAGGAACCCAAATATACAAATTTAAAAGAGCTACGTGGCTGCGTTCAAAATATGCAATTTCTTCTACCTCCTATTTCGAAGATGTGCTGTCTGGGTACTGTAATGTTTTCAAACGTAACCCCATCTAATTTTATCTTTTCTAATAAGCGTTTTCCAGGTTTTTTAAAACCTAACTCTGGGAAGGTTAGTGTTTTTATCACTGTCCGTCCGAAAAAGTTAGTGCATGTGGCCTTACACGCGTGATAGTAGTAATTGTGTATCGCGTTACGCTTGTTGGGGTGGCATTAATAGCGAGACGCGTGTTTAATTTTGCATGCGTTCGGCTTTCTGCCTCTCCCCTCTCTCTATCCTTTAGTCCATCGGTTCGTTCGTTTTGGTAACGTAATATAATTAATGTTAGGATTAATTTAGGTCATTACGCAGTCTGCCTCTCAATGTTTTTCTTAGAAATGCAATACCCGTTTTAATGTGTTGTAGAAACGCTTGTATTTATGCAGTGGCTTATATTTAACGTGGAAACGTTACAATTTGCAGACGAAGCATAAAACAAAGGGGGATTTCGAGTACATTCCTTGTGACAGCACTGTTATTTTACCATTGCTCTTTTCTTTATTAGAATTTATTTGTTAGGCTTTGCATCTACCTTTTAATTTATATATGTGGATTAGAATATTTCACGACACACAGTAACAATTAAGTTTATGTTGTTTATTAAAGTTAAAAAAAACCAATCACTACAATAATCGTGTTTTTACAGCAAAGATTATCATAAGTACAGAAAAATGCAAATAACAAGGTAGGGAGGGGGTGAAGAAGATTGGTATCGACTAAGCCCGTCCCGCTTATTAGACAAAGATAAACCCAGTCCAAACATAGATAGTTATCAGGAACATAGGTACGTTAACCTAACAGTGAAGTTAATTACTCTGAAAGAGGTGTTTCAAAATTAGGTATGGGTGGTAGAAAGAACCCTGTTCTTCCCAATTGTTCTTCCCTTTACTAAGCAAATGAAAAGGAGGGGGTTTTAAACAGAGTTAACAAATTATCAACTATCCCACTTAAAGGAACAATGCAGGGTATACAGAAGATTATATTACCAGGTAAGCAAGTTAACAAAATGGTTAAAAAAAAAAAAGATTAAATTTCCTGTCATTCATACACGCGCGTGAGGATCCACACTCATATATTCACACACTTACCGATTACAGCATCAGACAATCCAATAGAATTATATAAACAGCAATTACACTCTTGATACATGAAAAGGTTTGGTACTTCCGTGTCCCGCCCCAGATGTTGCGAGGTTTGCTGATAGCAACTATTCTCACTTTTCGCCGGACTTGAAGCCTAAGAGTTATTGTGTTTTATTATACAGAAGAGTCTATGGGATGGCACTGACACAGTTCGACACAGGGGTGAAATGAAGTGGTCTCTTTAATCTTCCGCTAGTGGTAAAATTCCTTCAATGCGTGATGATAGTAACTGACCGGTAAGTTTATTAATCCAGTGAGGAAAAACTTAAGCCGTCACAGTTCAGGAAAATATGTACTCTCTCACAGTAGGGCAGTAAATAAAGTATCGCTACTGGCACTGTTCAACTTCCAGTTTATCTTACAGATTTGTAATTTTAATATGATGATTGTTCTTTAAATAGTCTTGGGTAGGCTTTCTTTCATGTAAGTATGATAGCTAGGTCGCATTGAACTGCCACAAGACTAAATTTAAAAATGTTTCATCAATATGTCTGGAAGTTTTTTTTTAAGATGATTTCTTTATTGCTAGGATCGCAAAGGTTACGATCACTCTGTATGAAAGAAAAAAAAGCATGTAATATACCGAAAAATCAAATAACATTCTAAAGCGCGATGAATTTCCCGTTAAGACTATTTATAAATACTTACTTACTTACTTACTTAGTCATTCCCCTTCTACCGTGAGGTGTAGAGGTTTGGAAGAGAGAGCGCCAGACCATTCTATCAGCTGTCTTCTTCCTGGCCTGGTTCCATTCTAGTCCTCGGTCCTTCAAAGATTGTCTAATGTTGTCCTCCCAGCGGACTCTGGGTCGTCCTGGAGGTCTGGATCCCTGGCTCTTTGTTTCCCATGCTTGTCGTGGTAGCCGATCTTCTCCCATTCTGCAGACATGGCCAAACCATCTTAGTTGGGACTGTTCTATTTGGGTCTGCAGCGGATGGGATTTTAGGCCTTGACGGATCGTCTGGTTGCGGACCATGTCTCTTCTTGTTACTTCAACCACTTTCCTCAGATACCTCATTTCTGAGGTTTGGATCTGGCTTTTGTGGGTTGTAGTCATTGCCCACGACTCGCATCCATATGTCAAGACTGGGACATAGGTGGAGCGGTATACAGCCATCTTCGTTTTCTTACCAACCTCTTTCTTGCTGAGGAATCCACGATTTATGGCCTGAAAAAGTCTCCCAGCCGCTGCTTTTCGAGTGGCCAACTCTTCTTTGATGCCTCCCTTTCGGTCTATAATAGCTCCGAGATATTTAAAGTGGTCGACCTGCTCCAGGACCTGTTCTCCCAGCTTAATCTGATGTTTTCTTTCTTCTCGTGATATCACCATGGATTTTGTTTTAGAGCTGCTTATGACCATCCCTCTCTTCTCCAGCTCTTCCTTCCAGACTTGCAGGTTGGATTGGAGATGTGCCTCTGATTTAGCAATCAGGGCAACATCATCAGCAAATGCCAGCTCCGAAATATAGACCTGTCTCATCTTCCAGTACCCCACTGAATACTTTCTTGTTCTCTCCTTACATGCCTTGATGACATCGTCCATAAGGAGTATGAAGAGGTAAGGTGATAGGATATCACCTTGTCTTACACCAGTGGTGGTCCTGAACTCTTCTGACTTATGGTTTGCTGTCCTCACATAATTTCTGCAAGACTTGTAGAAGCTCTGTATAGCATGAATCAGAGGTGCTGGAATATTCTTCCTTGCCAAACAGTCCCAAAGTTTGCTCCAGGGGACCCTGTCAAACGCCTTTTCCAGATCTATGAAACAAAGATGGATCTCACTCTTATACTCAAGGGCCTTTTCACTCAGCTGTCTGAGTGTGAAGATTAGGTCTTGAGTACTTCGGTTTGCTCGGAATCCGCACTGGACCTCATCCAATTGTGGCTCAGCTAGGCGTCGGAGTCTCTGCTCTAGGATTCTAGAGTAGATTTTACCAGGGACACTGAGAAGGGATATGCCTCTATGGTTTCCACATTGTCGATTGTCACCCTTTTTGAAAATTGGTGTTATGATGGCAATCTCCCAATCCTTTGGTATGGTCTTGTTGCACCATGCTGCCTGTAGGACCTTTAAGAGTAATAGGTCGCCTGATGCTCCCATGTACTTAACCATTTCTGGTGTTATACCATCATGCCCTGCTGCTTTGCCCATCTTGATTTTCTCTAGTGCTGCCCTCAGTTCTTCCATCTTTATGTCATCTTCACCATCATTGGTTTCCTCTTCTGTGCTAGTGGTTATAATTTCTGATGCTTCACCATGCTCACCATCCAGGAGTTCTGAGAAATATTCTTTCCATCTTTCCATTACTTCCTTCGGGGCAGTAAGCAATTTGCCTTGCTTGTCCTTTATAAATTTGAGAGGGCATTGTTTTTCTTTCCTCATGTTCTTTAGGGTCTTATAGAACAATTTCTGGTTTTCTTGTGCATCTTTTTCTAGCTTTTCTCCAAATTCTTCCCAGGACTTCTGTTTTGCTGCTAGCACTTTGTTCTTTGCTTCTGTTCTGAGTGTCACATATTCTCTATATTTTTCCATTTGTCCTGTTGTGTTTTTAGCTCCTAAGTATTGTTTCCATGCCATTTTCTTCTCTCTTATTTTCTCTTTGACTTCCTCTGTCCACCAAGGTGTCCTCTTTCTCTGGTTCCCAAGTCGGACTTCACCGCATGCTTCTGCAGCAGCTGTCTTTATGATATCCTTGAATTTATTCCAGAGGGTTTCCAAGTCATCAGGTCGTTCTTCTGTGTTGCTCACTGCTGTAGCAATAAGCCCCTGATATCTGGTCTTAATTTCTGGCTCTCTCAGCTTGTAGGTCCTAATGCTCATTTCTCCTGCTCGTTTACTTGGTTTCTTGCGTGATGTTGGGCAGTTCCTAGGCTGAGCAACTCTTTCAGTTGTTCGTTTGATTGTTAGCAGGTAGTGATCACTTCCAATCTCTGGCCCCCTCCAGACTCTTGCATCTCGGACATATCTGAATGAGCTTCTCCGAACAATGGCATAGTCGATCACTGACTTCTCATTCTTGGTTGGTTCACATCTAGTGTATGCATGTATGCGCTTATGGGGGAACTTTGTGTTTGTAATGATCAGATTCTGCTCACTGCAGAATCTAAGGAGTCGCTTTCCATTGTCATTGAGAGTATCTTCTCCATATCTTCCGATAACTCCACCCCATCTAGCATGGTCATTTCCAACTCTGGCATTAAAATCTCCGAGCATAATAACTTCATCTAGGCAGTCATCCACTGTCCTTTGAAGCAGCTCGAAGAATTCCTCCTTGACCTCTGCTCTCTCATCCTCATTTGGCCCATACACTATGACCAGGTTGACTATGGTTTCTCCTTCTTTTAGTTTTACAACCATAATGCGCTCCGAGACAAAGTTCCATCCCTTGATACTATCTTTTTGATTTTGGGCCACAATGCAACCCACGCCCCCTTTAGCTCTTTCAGATATGGGTACACCACTGTAGAGCAACGTGTTGCCATCGAGATCCATGACTCCTTGTCCTTTTTTCTTCGTTTCCGTTATAGCCAGGATTTCTAGTTTTGCTTTCCTCATCTCTTCCACCAGCTCCTCTTCCTTCCCATTTATACTTCTTGTGTTCCAAGTTCCATAAGTCGTAGTCCGTAGTCCGTTCCAGTTCGTCGCCTTTAGAATCAGTCCGGTTTTCTCTCTTGTAGTTCGCGTAATCATGATTTAAAGCAAACAGGTGATTGGCCTGTTGTGCCTTTGCATGGTGGAGGGGCTGCCTCCTTACGGCCTCCATGCAGGCCGCCCTCCTCCTTTTTCATCCGGGCTTGGGACCAGCATTGGCGGAGTTAGTTTATAAATATATATATATATATATATATATATATATATATATATATATATATATATATATATATATATATATATATATATATATTCGCGTATTTAATTATGTATTTAATAAACACTGCGCGAGTTCTAATGGTTAAAACACACATCTATAAATATAGGACTTAACTAACTTTATTAATTATAAATTCCTTCGCGACTTTAAAAGTTAATTAAAGCATTCCAGCCTCTGTTATCGTTTTTGGAAATAATATAGCAGATATATCATTACATTTACAACTGGGAACTATTGAGATGGTTTAATTTAATAGATTTAAATTAACACAAAATCCAGTGAAATAGAATGAATGAACTAGACCACTGATCACTTTACACAATATATATATTACCGTTTTGCACAGAAATAGAATTCACTGCAAATATATATAAAAATCCAGGGGATAATCTAGCAGGATTTCAAATATAGCTAGTGCTTCTCTAAAGGTCTGGCCAACGAGTGATAAAGTGTATTTCTACGTGGTCTGTATATATCTAACTTAATTTCAAGATGAGTGGGACATGAGAAAATTGACACCTTTTTAGATCTCAGGACACTTTTGGGGATCTGACCGCCAGACTAAAGAGAGATGCCGCCCCTGGTCTTCGTATCTCCGCTCGCTGCTGCGATCGGTTCTGTGTTTAACACCGAGATGCGAAATACCTGCAGGAACTTGCGTCGCTCGTTTCAGGGACCACTACTGTCTTTGATCGTGGCGCTAGTCTTTCCTGAAATCCCCCCGTCTGTGTCTTGATCGTGGTCGCTACTATCTGTTTGATTCTGGCGCCGCCCCCTCTGGGCCAAGTTAATGAAAATACTGCATATGATTGCTCAAGAGATGTCCATGGGCGTGATTTAATCTCTCCTTAAATCAATGCGATGACCAGAATGAACGGTAGATAAACTGTCCACATATTAATCAGCAAATGTGTGGAACGGTTGCATAGCTAATGAGTCCAGGCGAAACGAAAAATCCCGTTTGACGAAAGGTTACAATATTCGGGGGCACTGATGTTATCCAAGGGGTCGCTACGAAGGTCGTACTATATCATCCAACATTTCAGAGTCATTCATGGTCGGCTGAGTTCGTCTGTCACAATGATACTCCTATCGGTTTGCTCTGGGTGAGTAACGATTATGAACAGCGTCTTATCCTGGGTAAAACTCCACATGGGTAAACGACTGCCAGAAGTCGGAAAATTGTTATGTATATGGCCACAACGGACTGATAAAATTGAAATGGGGAAAAAATATGGGTATTTTGTAAGTCATCTTAATCAATTACAGTTCACAGAATGTTATTGTGTCGCCCTCGTCATTTCATTTCACACTGGTACGGGCGAACGCCAAGGATAAAAGGACATTATTATTACTTCAGTAACTGAGGAACGACCACAAATAGGAAACCGCTAGCCGCTGGGTTTTGATCAAGCACTGTATTAGGAAGAAACAAAACATTTCTAACATGACAAATCCTAGGCTATCAAGCGTAAGGCATGATCTCTTAACCTCTCCGCCACTAAATTAAATTAAAAGGCACACGGGGTATTAACCTATACTATTGCGCGTCGCTTTAACGAGTACGAATTTGATAAAAGCATGCAGCATTTTCACCTCCGACCCGGTAAACAATCAGCGCACAATGTCAGTTTTAATTCAATTATGACTACGCTTCCTTACAAATCTCGCCTGCCATTACTAGCTTGTTGATTGTCGGCAGCTATCGTTTTTTTTTCTTTTCCACATGATATTTAATGCTAGTCATTATATAATTACACAAAATGAAAATGTAATGCGCATTCTGCTCTGTCACTCTATCCGTCACTCATAGCATTTATTTAGTCAGTTAACCGGTATTCTCTAGTGAAAATTAGTTGATGGATTTTTCATTACTGAACAACTGGTAAGAAATATATATACGCGTTGCTATTTTGCTAGCCTTAACGCTAGGGACACAGTGAATAAAATGGTAACTCTCTAACACATTAAACACTTAAGCACAACTTATATTATTATTACCAGAAAAGCCGAATAATTCCCACAAAGGCCATTAAGCACTATTTCACATAGATTCTAGCATACCCGATAAGATTATCCAAAATTTCTTGAGAGGCTTGATAACTGACTTAAAGTGCAGGCAGTATATATATATATATGCGAATAATAGGTAAACAAGTCGTTAGCGCACGAAAGACAGGAAAAATAGGCGTGGCTAAAATGTCAGTCCACAGACAGCGAATTGCGTGGGTTTTTGCGTCGCAAAACGTACACTAATGAGGAGCAAAGGTGGACGGATTTGTGTAGTCTATTTACATATACCGCCGTAGCATAGTGGTTAGTGCACTGGCTACCTAGCTAAGTGGTCTATGGTTCGATCCCCAGATGAGGTGGGTTTTTTAAGGCCGCAAACGGCTCCTGTGTCGACCCAGCCCTAACTGGGTACCAGAGAAACTCTGGGAAGGTTAAGGCGGCCTGCGTGATGTTGACCACGTCATCCCTAGTGTGCCGATGGTCAAGAAAATATGGGCTAACACCATATTCCTAATATGCCTCAATGGGCGTGTAACGGGATCCTTTTTTTTTACCTTTTACATATACACGTCACAGCGGGTTAAGATCACTGGTTAACAGCTTGAGAACCACTATATCTATTTCTTACTTTCACTTCAATCCTCGATGTTATTCTAACTCTGGCAAAGATTATCTAGAAATGTTCTTCTTACTTTTATGATTATTATTATTAGCTATTGTCTTCAAAAACTATCTATTCCATTTTACACATATTTCCAACTTTATCATTTCAAGCGTCGTGCTCTGGCTAATCCAGCGCACGGGCCTATACAAACTGCCTACATCTTTGGTTCTCTTCTCTACATATCTCTATCTCTATCTCTACATATCTCTATCTCTACATATCTCTATCTCTACATATCTCTATCTCTATCTGAATCTCAAATAAAAAAAATCCCAAATCTCTAGCGAAAAATCCCTTGTTGACTGTTTGTTTTTGTTGTTGTTTTGAAGAGGTGATGGGTGGAGAGCGGGCACTTAACAGCTGCCCGTTATTGCCTCTTCTCGTTCCATCTTGGTCTACCATGTTCAACCTGAAAATTGGTTATAATTGGGGTATTTAGTGTCATTTTATTTACTAATTATGTAATGAACTATTGTCTTTTGCAGTTGCTGATTTTAATTTATATTAGTATTTGTCCACTTTATTTTCTCTTTTGTATTGTTTATAGATAACAATTGTCCTTTACACTTGGTTTTAATTTGTATTAGTATTTGTTCTTTTTGAGTCGTTGTTGTTTTTTTTAAAATTAACTCGTTGTCTTTCCATGTCTTATGAGTAGTTAGTATTTTTTTCTGTTGTTTTTTTCCCTTGTTGACCGCGCTAACCACAGTATTTATATCCCGTCATTTTTGCACCCGGAACCTGTTTTTCTCTGTTGTTTTCTGGGAAAGTGTCAGGAGTCCCTGATTTCTGTAAACCTGACAACAGTGTAAAGTGCTGATTTCAGCACGTATCGTGTCTTTCTCACGTCCTAATTAAACGACTCTATCGTACTAGTGCGGGTGGTCTGCGTGGATAAATGACCACTGTTTATAGTTACATCTACATTCCTTTTCCTATAAATGTAATTAACGTCAATCAAGATTACATTCACTTCTCTTATAAATATAATAAGATGTCAGTCAAAAATATATTCATTTGTCTTTGTTTTTGGTGGTAATTTTAACCTGTCACTCACAGTTTCTGAGTGATCTTCTCATGCACAGATGTGCTGCACTCAGTGATCTTCTCATGCACAGATGTGCTGCACTCAGTGATCTTCTCATGCACAGATGTGCTGCACTCAGTGATCTTCACGTGTTTCTACTAGACAACAAGAGCGATGCCTCTGTTGTGGTGGTTAAGCGTCCCGCTGATTGACAGCTTCTGACATCAGGGTCAACTAATTGTGAAACTGCATTTTAGTTTGAAGCTTTTAATGTGAGAAATATCACCGCATGTGTTCGTATGTGCGCTTTTAAGTTGACTCTTGTTTTCTTACATTAGACTATTTTGTATAAAGCAATGCTGCAGACGAAGCATGCGAGCATTCCGCGGTCACAATTTGAAAGAAAACAAATAAAAAGTTCATAGAAAACTTAGGAATGACAAGACAATTATAGTCAAAATTAGACAGCTTAAATATTTTAGCAATGTAAAAAGCCGTAACACCTTTCTGAGGACTATAATATAAGGCAGAACGAACGAACGAACTTTATTTTCAAAGGGTTCAGAATTGGGCGCACAGGCCCGTCTAACATTCTGCCCTTCCACTCTCCCTTATCGTGCATACTATACCATTTCATTCCCACATGTTACTTTAAGCATTAAATTAAAGGCATTCAACATTATAATGGTTATGTAACAGCAACAATGACATTACCCAATCATAATTAAAATAAAGTATTTGTTTAAGCAAACAAGAACGTAATGGAAAAAAAACCCAAACAAACATACAAACAAATCCAAAATATCTACACGGTAAATCAGACCATAATTCAAGTATGATCACATTGGGGTAGTATAGAATCGGAACTCCTGAAATATTTGAACAGTCTGCTATTGAGTGAGTAGGAACTCCATGTTTTTCTTTGCTCTCCCTAACTCAAGAGAAGAATCAGATAGAACGAACGAACGTACTAACTTTATCTTCAAATGGTTTAGAATTGAGCACGCTGGCTTGTCTAACATTCTGCCCATCCTTTCTCTCGTCTCCCATACTGAATTCATTTATCCTACACAGTCATTTTCAATATTATTTTAAAAAATAAAAATAAACAAAATAAAAGCAATAAAACAAAGTAAAATCCCAACATTGTAAAAGTTGAAAGCAGACGTGAAAGAGGAGGACAGCGCTACGAGTGGGGAGATAGCATCAATAGATGGACAGGAAAGAGTCTATTAGAGACAAGAGAAGAGACAGAAGACCCTGGAGATCTTTGTTGCAGAGATGGCAACTGATGATGATATTTGGACTACGTTTTTTTTTATATTTTATTTTGTCCTAGTGCAATATTTTATTAATTCTCGTTCAGTTTCCTTAACAACTATGGATAATATTAAAGGAGTTAAGGATCGCGTTACATGGGTTACTTACTTACTTAGTCGTTCCCCTTCTACCGTGAGGTGTAGAGGTTTGGAAGAGAGAGCGCCAGACCATTCTATCAGCTGTCTTCTTCCTGGCCTGGTTCCATTCTAGTCCTCGGTCCTTCAAAGATTGTCTAATGTTGTCCTCCCAGCGGACTTTTACATGGGTTGATGTGATCAACATCACGCCGGCTGCCTTTAACTTTCCAAGAGTTGCTCTGGTACTCAATCCATGAGGCTGGGTCTGCCCCAGAGTCGTTTGCAGAGATGGCAATAGATGATGTTGATGAGCATCTGATGATGATGATGATGATATTTGGACTTTCTTTCGTTTTGTCTCAGTGTTTTATTTTATTGACTATCGTTCAGTTTAATTAAAAACTATGTATAACATTAAAGGTAAAGAAGTCCGTTGCATGGGGTGATGTGGTCAGCATCAAGCCGGCCGCCTTAAATTTTTTTTTTTTTGGTTAGGTTTTTGCCTTCTTCTGGCGAGGCGCGTTCCTTTCAACCAATTTCGTTATATCAGAGCGCATTTACCATCCAAAAAAAGGTCAACTCTGTTGACTGCTAACCCGATCAACGTTGATAGATACTAAGTCCTTTAAAGGGCTAACATTATCTATCTGCTAGCATAAAGCCCTAAAAAGGACTCGCCGGCTACGCCAACGCCCGAGCAGCGTTGTTTATAACCTTAACGCATTAAACCTTCCCAGAAGTTGCTCAAGTAACCAATTCATGAGGCTGGGTCAACCCCAGAGCCGTTTACGGTATAAAAAATCCCACCTCAACTGGGGATCGACCCATGGACCACCGAGCTAGGAAGCCAGTGCACTAACCCCTGAGCTACCGCGGCTTCCATGTATAACACTGCTCTACTTTAAAGAATACCTTGGAAAGAACCGATCGTTAAACTTTAACACTGTATGACAACTCATCAAAATTCATTGCGTCAATTATGGGAACACCACCTCGTATTTTCAGATTTACGGTTAGAGTCAGTGACATAGCCTTACTTGTTTAAAGCAGTTATGAAAAGTGGTCTCTTTTATCGTGTTCGTCTTAACAAAAATATTTAAAAAAACAAATAAGATATGAAAGAAAGAGAAACTATGGATGCACCCTTTTTCTCTATTCCATTATTTGTTAACAGCCCCAAGTTGTTCCCGGGGGTGTCTGAAAAAAATAGAGAAAGAATGGAACCACTGTGCCCCCAAGTATGTCGTAGGAGGTGACTATTATGCAAATGGGGCTGGCAAATTCATCATGTAAAATAAGATGCGACAAAAACATCACTGCAGGAGTATGTAGCTGCTTTGTGTAGACTTTCTGTGGGCCCAGCTGCAGGAGCACGTAACTGCTTTGTGTAGACTTTCTGTGGGCCCAGCTGCAGGAGCACGTAACTGCTTTGTGTAGACTTTCTGTGGGCCCAGCTGTAGTAGTGGCTCCATGCTCCGTGAGGAACCAAAAGGAAAACTTTGTTAATCTCTCTCTTCCTTTATCTGTTAGCTACCTGTGTCATATGCAGGTTGTAAGTTTAATCCAGGCATAAAAATGCATAACTGTTTAAATTATATCTGTTAAGTTTATACTTGTTAAAACTGGCCAAGTATAATGAACTCATCACGAACTTGAGACATGACGAGTCCACAGCAAAAGTCATACCTGTACAGGTAGGGGCATGAGGTCTTGTGGCTGTCTCAGTGTAAGATCTACTCAAGCTATTGGGTGCGAAAGGAAAGAACAATGGCATTTAAAAGACTCGGTGAAGCTGCGGAGAGAGCATCGTGTTGTGTTGGCTATGGAGCAATCGCAACGGGTTCTGGTACTCCGGACAGTAATTTGTATACATAGTAATGGTTACTTTCATAGTTGCCTCAAGTTGACAGCGTGGATAAGACCAGGAGTGAAGTTGAAAGTCGTAACTGTCACGGAGTGTTTTGAGGCTATTTTGTATGTGTGAATGTTCCTATGCTCCAGCGGGAGTTTATTAGTTATGTGAGTTGTTGTGAGCTGGGAATGCGTGCATGGTAATAATTTAGCTACAGGGTTGTGAGCGTTGTTTGAGACAAGCTGTTAGCTTTTGTTATGCGTGAATGAAGATCAGTGAAGCATGGAGGGTTTTCACGGGTTTTAGGGAATATGCATGAAAGGGGCAGTCAGTGGAAGGAGTGTGTTGGTTGGAGACGTGTGTTGAGTCAGTAGAGAGTTGAGCGAGTAGAGTAGAGAGCAGTGAGTAGACAGGAGACAGCATCGAGTGTAGAGCAGAGAAGGGTGGATGTTGCAGTAGTTGTTTATGAAGAATCCTAGTTGCTGTGTGTAGTGATTCCGGGAAGCAGAGTGCTTACAGAATACTCGGAATTGATGATGTCTACATTATTTGTAATGGCCCTGCGTCCATTTGGATTTATTTGTGAATCTAATACATTAGTGGAGATTGATACAGGCTGTTGGAGTTATTCCTTGGACAATGAGCTATACGAGCGGTGTATAAGTGTTGTCTGTCTAATCGTCCACATCCACCTACATACACCCTACTCGTCACATTGGGAGCTCGTCTATTCGGATGTTACAAGTGAACCCAGGGCTGTACAGCGTTGAAATGATCTGAGGTCATTTGGTCAGCAGCCGATGATTTGTTTTTCAACGCAGCGAAGTATGACAACTTTACAGTAACCAGACGATTCGACACTGTTCAAATCTAGGTCAGTTGTCAACGGTACGTGTGTGCTACCGAATAAACAGTGTGTTATAGGAATGCTGCCTTACAAGTCTGTTTACATCGTTTGCTGCGGTTGTGAAACAGTGTGTTGTGACCAGGAGAATCTGTGATGACCAGAAGAAGAGGATCTGTGAAAGCTGTGAAGCTGTCGTGTTGCTGTGTGTGAAGTGGAAAACAAGTGCTTGGTTTTTCACTATCTGTGTAGCCGGGGGCGCTGCAGAATCTGAACTGAGTGTTTTGTTCCTTGCTGTGTGTGTGGTCTTCATATTTCATCAACCTTGGGACTGGCTGAAGACATTATAAACATATCTACACGCTTGGGATATAAGTATTATGTAGTTGTTTTGTGAACAATTAGTTTTTGCCATAATTTCTTGAGATACAGCTTAGGTAGATATTATTCTGTTGTTAGTTGTTTAACGTAGCTACGTAATATTCTTTCGTACTCTAGTATGCTAATGTTTTATTAGGTTGTTTACTAAGTTTCTAGTTAAAAAGGTAATTTTTGTGTTATATAGTGTTAACGGTGTCTTTCATAAGAAATCAGTAATTCTTATTGTATACTGAGTACTTCTGTTTTCACATGTAGCTTCTTCTCTTTAGTTCTGTTATTTTCGTCTTTCAATAATATCGCATATTTTCTACTTCATCTTCAGTGTTGCTGTTCTACTGTCTTTAGTATTACTCTTTCTTTATGTCATGTACGTTTAGACTAGACTACATTTATAATTAATTGTAATATCTATAGTACCTTTAGCTGTGCCATTCCTATCTGCCTTACACATTACGTATATCTACGTTACTTATAACTGTGTGAATCCTAGCTGTCATCTTTCTCTCTAGTTCTTTCGTCCATTTTAGTTAGATTCTAAGAGCTTAAATTATATACTAAGTGTGTATTAACATATTCCTGACAGGGACTGTTGTAGTGTTTGGATTTCTCAAAGTTACTGCTGCAGAGGTAACTTGGAGACAACAGATCAGATCAGTTGATTGCTATAGCCCTGCCATTCCAGTACACCATAAAAAGTTACGTAACCTTAGTTTGTTTTGTTTCATCATTCTAAGGCCATATTTCATTTATTTGTCCAGATTGCTCTATAAGCTTCCCTTGGTAATCATTGTTTCAGTGTTGTTGTTGGACGTGACGATTATGTTATTTATGTGTGTTTTGATGTCATCTGTAGGATTTTGCGCTATTTATTCTTAGAAGGGGTCCTATCCTGTGGGCAGGGTCAGTTGTATTGCCCTTCACGAATAAAGTGTGCATATTTGCATTAGTTGTTTACGCGCAGTTTGTATTTGGTTGTGTGTTATATTCCCTGTTTGACGTTCTTTGTATATGGTGTATTCTTCAGTCATTTTTCTTCTTACACTATCCTGTAAATACGTTAATTTTTTCAATCTCCTGTTTTCGTACGTTACAGAGGTAAGGTACTGTATATTTCAATATTACTTCTGTCACACCTCTTTCCTTGTTCTTGTTACCAACCTACAAAGTTGTTGTTTGTTAAATTAGGGTGTACTGTTTATCATCATCATTTGTGTCATTGTTTGTTTTGTAGGGCTAATAATTTATTTAAGACAGTGAGTATGGTATCATCTTAGTTGTTATTTAAGATATTATTTTGTGGTGTAAACTATTTTGACATTAAGTTACAGTATTTGAGGTGCATATAAATCATATATATTTATAATCATGTCAACACTTATGGATTTTATCCTTGTCGGTGAGAAGATAGGAAAATCTGGAGAAGATCTTTTAGCGTTTGCACAAGCTCAATTTAAAGAGGTGCAGGATAGACAAGAACGACATGAGGAGCGAGAGAGAAAGAAAGTTGAAGCAGAAGAAGAAAATAAGAAAGCAGAGGAAGAGACTAAGAGGTTAGAGATACAAAAACAAATGAAAGAGATAGAAGCACAAAAAGAAATGAAAGAAATAGAAGCACAGAAAGAAATTAAAAAGATAGAAGCGGACAAAGAGGTATCATTGAAAAAACTCGAGTTAGAGAAGTCGAGTTCTGACTCATTATCAAAAAAAGAATATGGGAGCATGTACAAGTTGAAACTCCCAATTTTCAACGAATCCATAGATTTTATGGACTGTTTTTTGGAGAGGTTTCAAACGAAGGCAACTGCCTTAAAGATTAATAAAGAACTGTGGGGATCACTGTTGACAGATTATTTAACAGGATCAGCATTAAAAACAGTTTTTCAATTAACTGTGGAAGATAGATTAAATTATGACATAGTGAAGGAAACTTTGTTACGCAAATACAGACTAAATGAACAAGGCTATCGGTTAAAGTTCCACAGTGCGATGCCAAGTAGTGAGCAAGATTTTGCGGAGTTTATCGCAGAGATTAAGATGTTATTGAACAGATGGATTGACTTATCCGGCATTGCTAAAGATTTTGATGGCCTATGTGATTTAATCTTACGTGATAAGGTGATGTCTTCATGTAGCTCGGAGTTGTTGGCTTTTTTTCCAGGAAAGAAAACCGGAAAATATTTCGGCAATGTCTCAGTTAGGTCAACAGTCTGCAACAGCACATCCAGGGAGACCGATTCATAAATCGGCGGTGCCAGAAACATTTACGACATGTGTGGCCAAGCGGAGTTATGAAACACGACCATATCGGAGACAAAATTCTCGTAGTGAGGAGAGACCTTATGATAAGAAGGCAGTAAGTAGGAAATGGACAGAAAGAAACTTCCGTACATCCCCCAGGAAACAGCAGGATATGGCAGAGTAAGGTAGTAGAAGACCTTCTGGTTGTTTTAAATGTGGATCACCGCGCCATGGAGCAAAGTTTTGTGACAAGCCTGAACCTCAGTCTGTGGCCGAGCCTCAGACCAGCACTCAGGGTAGTCCACAGAAGGGCCAGCTTGAGGAGTATAGATGCTTTCTATGTAATGGGATTGGCCACCTTCAATTTGATTGTCCTAATAGGAAGTTTGAACGCGCAAGTTCGGTGGTAGTCTTAGATACATTCAACAACGAGAGTTGTGAAGGGTGCAGACCACTTTTTCATAAAGATGAGACACCAATTCTGATTTGTGGCCACCCACTTTCATGTTTGTCAGCAGTTCATGCAGATGGAAATATAGTCTTGCATCCAGGATACGTAGGACATAAAGTTGTATCCGTTTTAAGGGATACAGGTTGTACGACAGTTGGGGTGCGGAGATCGTGCATTCAGGGGTCTCGTTGGTTGGGGCAAACTGCTCGGTGTATCACTTTTGGTGGCAGGGTGGAATTTTACCCTTTGGTGTTGATAGATATTGATACGCCATTTTTGCGGGGTAGGGTAAAAGCATGTGTTCTTGACGATAATGCGGTCGCTGATCTAATACTTGGAAATATTCGTGGTATCAAAGAATGCACTGATGACGATATCAAACTATGGAAGCACAAACATAGAGACGATACTTATGGAGGAACTACTAAATTGCAAGGAAAACCTAGGGTAATTCCTGTAGATAGTATGTCATCTGGTAATGTCCGAGTTGCTGATACTTCAGTATTAAATTTAATTTCACCCCAACGAGAAGATATATCGTTTCCAAAACAGATGGATCAACCAGAAACTAACATTGAAGGGCATATTATATCAGCAAAGGAATGGGGTGAACGTAAGATGAATATTCAGGAAAGGGCAGTAATGAAACAAAGATGAACTTTACCCATCCAGAAGAAAGAGAATCTGTCAAATATCCTGAGACAGATCGGATGGAAAAAGAGCGCAGAAAGCTGATTGAGAAGTATTGCAGAGTAGGTCGTGGTGCTCGTATGCCACATGAGAAACATTACATAAGAGAAACCAGTGGCTTAAGAGATTTTAAACACTTTACAGGAAGCTGCATGAGTAGTAATGATTACTGTGGTAATTTTCAAAGTAAACGTCAGATTGGATTTAGAAACAGGTACAGAGGACAAGATATAAACAGAGGATTTTGTTCCAGCAGACCAAGCTATAGTGAACAAAAAGCTGGAGAAATATACAGAGGTAGTTTCAGAAGAGATTGCCGCTGGGCAGACAAAAGAGAGAGTAACCATCTTTACAGTAGAGCACGTCGTAGATGGAATGATGGTGGTGAGAGCTATTGTTGTAGCGTTGTTAGTAGCCGAGGATGTCGTCATCCTAAATGGAGCAGCTACCCTGAAGAATATGACCAAGGCTGAGATAAATATGATGCCAGAAAGAGCCTCTGATAATATAATATTGAAATTACAGAGCCTGAAAACTAACATCACTAACTCAGAAGGGAAGGCATAATAGAGTGATCTGTACAAATAATTGTCAAAAGTGACAGATAAAATTTTAAAATATTTTTGCAACTAGTCAACTTTTGTTGCTTTCTGATTTAGACAATATTATCTTTCTCAGAGCAGATGCTTCAGCATTGATCATAGGGAGTTACGAGTTTTCTGCAGTCTGCCAAGTCACCAAGCAGCTGAACATTAACCTTACAACAATTTGATGTAGGACAAGATACCAGACGAGAGAATTTTGATTATGATAAAGCATGTTTACTTATAGTTATATTTGTATAAGTTTGATGACTTTACATGAAGGTTGTAGATTATGCATGCATTTCTCTGATATGAAAATGAAGTTTGTTTAACTTTAGAGATATTGAATGTGATTGCTAGAATAATTTGTATGCTGTTAGTGTGGGTTGATGTATTTTGTATGGAAGCATTGTTTACTTTGATGATGTACTTTAGGTTTGATGATGTATAGGACTCCCATCTCTGTCTTCATGGTGAAAAACCCCGGTTTTTCACGTGGGGAAAGGGGTGAATGTCACGGAGTGTTTTGAGGCTATTTTGTATGTGTGAATGTTCCTGTGCTCCAGCGGGAGTTTATTAGTTATGTGAGTTGTTGTGAGCTGGGAATGCGTGCATGGTAATAATTTAGCTACAGGGTTGTGAGCGTTGTTTGAGACAAGCTGTTAGCTTTTGTTATGCGTGAATGAAGATCAGTGAAGCATGGAGGGTTTTCACGGGTTTTAGGGAATATGCATTAAAGGGGCAGTCAGTGGAAGGAGTGTGTTGGTTGGAGACGTGTGTTGAGTCAGTAGAGAGTTGAGCGAGTAGAGTAGAGAGCAGTGAGTAGACAGGAGACAGCATCGAGTGTAGAGCAGAGAAGGGTGGATGTTGCAGTAGTTGTTTATGAAGAATCCTAGTTGCTGTGTGTAGTGATTCCGGGAAGCAGAGTGCTTACAGAATACTCGGAATTGATGATGTCTACATTATTTGTAATGGCCCTGCGTCCATTGTGATTTATTTGTGAATCTAATACATTAGTGGAGATTGATACAGGCTGTTGGAGTTATTCCTTGGACAATGAGCTATACGAGCGGTGTATAAGTGTTGTCTGTCTAATCGTCCACATCCACCTACATACACCCTTCTCGTCACAGTAACCAAGTTGGAGTGTGTTCGATTCCCAGCGCAGGATGAATCAAACACACATATAAACACACATACATATATATACGTGTGTGTGTGTTTGTGTATTTTTCGAAGGTGGTTTTTTTTTTTTTTTTTAACCAGCGGCACTCGAGCTTTCCAGCTCTTTTGGCCCAATGACATGTCATTGCGAGGCTGGGGGGTCAGTGGACTTTCCTTCCACCCCGGTCAGGAGCTTTGCTCCTTCCCATCCACACGGGATTTATGTGCAGGAGCCGTTCAGGTTATTCAGTCAAATTTCCGGTCGTAATCATTCCTTCAAACGCTGACACCCGGGTTTGAACCATGAAAACCTGGTCGCCAGTACAACGCCGTAGCCATTACACCAGCGCGGCTCCCAAGGTGGTGATTTAATAGAAGCTGTATGCAGCGATTATAAAAAGATATCTTGTAATATAAACTAGTTGTAAATAAACTGATCACAGAAAGTGGGTCTGAAAATACACAGAGAGAAAATAAAGACAATGAAAATAAATGCAAGAACGACAGCAAGATTGTACTGCAAGAAAAATCACTGCAGATGTAGAATCTTACATAGTAGAATTAAACATACGAGGGGCGTTTAGAAAGTAATGCACCACATCGTTTTTCTCAGGAGCTGTTTATTCAAAAAGCAAGAAATTTATACACAATATACATGGATATGTCATGTAAACATCGGTAATATTCAACATAATCCCCATCAACTTGTACGGCTTTATGCCAGCGCGAAACAAGTGCATGTATTCATAGCCCGTACCAGATTTTGTCTTGATCATGTAGCCATTTCTTCGCTGCATGAATCACTCCTTCATCATCTTCAAACCTTGTCCCACGGAGTGCATCTTTAAGTGGACCAAATAGATGAAAATCAGAGGGTGCTAAATCGGGACTACAGGGTGGATGGGGTAGTACAGTCCAACCCAATTTGGTGATTGCTTCCCGTGTTTCCAGACTTGTGTGAGGGCGCGCATTGTCGTGAAGGAGAAGCAGGTCTGCTGGATTCTTGTGCGGCCGAACTCTGCGAAAACTTTGATTGAGTTTTTTAATGTCTTAATGTAAGCTTGTGAATTGATTGTCTCTCCTCTTGGCATAACGTCCACAAGAATCACACCTTCAATGTCCCAAAAGACAGTGATCATGATCTTTGCAGCTGAAGGAATTTTCTTGAATTTCTTTCTTCTTGGTGATTGCGGATGATGCCACTCCATTGACTGTCTTTTTGTCTCAGGTTCAAAATGATGTGCCCAGGTTTCGTCACCTGTAACGATCTTAGCCAAAAAGTTCTCTCCATCAGCATTGAAACGCTCCAACAATTCATAAGAAATTGCTTTCCTTTGCAATCGGTGGTCATTTGTTAGACTTCAAGGAACCCATCTTGCGCAAACCTTAGAAAATCCGAGAGTTTTTATAATTGCATTTGCACTACCAATGCTGACTGACAGCTGTAAGGCCAATTGTTGAGTAGTGATTCGCCTATCAGTAAGAATAATGCCCTCAGCGCATTTCAACATTTCCGCGTTGGTGGCTGTGGCAGGACGTCCACAGCGCGGCTGATCAAGCAGCTCCGTGTCTCCACTTCCTGATTCTTTGATTCTCTGAACCCAGCGACTGACTGTACTCCTGTCGACTGCAAAACTTCCATACACATCACATAGACGCTTGTGAATATTCACAACAGTTTCCTTCTCTGCAACGAGAAATTCTATCACAGTTCGCTGTTTATAACGCATGTTGCTAACACGATCCATTTCAACGGTTTAGGGCAGCCGTATTATTTGGCCGGTTGCGGTGCAATTTAGTGCATACAATTGGCACATGCCATATTTAAATTGTACAAAATTGCATGCTTCTATCTTCATTATTAGCTGAGAAAAACGATGTGGTGCATTACTTTCTGAACGCCCCTCATACATACCCAGGCAGCAATACAGACACAATTGGAGGGACAAACAATGACATCAAAAAAAGAATACACACCCACAAAATCAGAATTTTCAGTTAACATGTCAAGTCAGTCCTATTGTACGGTTCTAAAACAAGGAGAACAACAAAGAGAACAAAGAAGAAACTTCTTACGTTCATAAATGGGTGCTTACGTAGAATAGTAGGTGTCGCATGGTGATGATGATGTCTGTGTAATACAGATATCGAGCAAATGTTGTAATGGTGATGATGATGTCAGTATAATACAGCTATCAAGCATATGTTGTAATGATGATTATTACGCTGTTGATGATGATAATGGTCAATGTGTGTATGTTAGGGGAAATGATAAAGTACGAGAGAGTTGTTTGCGTGAACAGTAAATTGAGTAGGCCTGTGTGTATGTTAAGCGAGAATGAAAAGTGGTCAGTCTGGTTTGTACGTGAGTTTGCCTCGTGCGGATTGTGGGTCAAAACACGGGAGAATAGTTCAAGGTGCGAAGTGGTTAGTTTTGGACTAGGGGGTGAACTGGAAGGTTGCGTGTAGAGCGGAGAAGATGGCTAGATGGTGTGACTGAATCTTGTTGTTTAATTCTGAAGGGAGAATTACGAATTATTACCTTGGATATTTGTATTTCATATAATGTTTGTGTTTCATGACATTTCCGTAATACAGTGTTCAGCGGTAATACGTTTATCTCTTTGAATCGCCTAGCCACCTTTGATAAGAGTCGATTTCTATTGACACAATATGGTCGCACACTATCGATTCAAAGAAGACCATATTGTCTGTCTGGGGAAGCTGTCTGAGATGGGCGATGGCCCAAGCTATAATGAGATAATAGCTTCCGGGACCATCCCTGTATCAAGATTATTACAGATAATCTGTCTGAGGGAGGCAATATTGGAAGGTAGCATCTGGACATCAAACAGGTTCACAACTTTGTTTGTAAGTTGGCGGAAGCATTACGATATGTTGAAAGAGGTCACGCGATGAAATTTTAAAATGTAATATTTTAAAACACGCGGGGAGAATTAAATTAAACACCCCTACCCATATAGTCCAGAGCTTTCGATTGGAGTGATTTGAGAAACGAGATAAACAATGGATTTAATTGGAAATTCGGGGGAAGTACAATCTTGGATTTAAACTGACAAATGAGAGATATAATCTAGCGAAAATCAAAGTCCCAGATCAGATTGCATCGCCACGTCAAGCCAGCAATTCACCAAAGCCAGAGAAAGAAGGATTGGACTAAGGATTCCAAAATTAAAAGTGACAGATCGGAAGTATTTGGGCAACTTTAAACTTACAAGTAAACCCGCATATTTTAAATACAAAGACTGGAAACTTAAAAGGGCCCAGACACAAGTATTCGTGCAACTTTGAAACAAACAAAAAAAGTAAACCCACATTTATAAATAGAAAGACTGCAGTCCTTAGGAATCAGAACACCTGTCATAAGAGGAATAAATAATATTTCCAGACCAAGTGATTTGAAGCATCTAATGAAGTGCGGTGTCCATTCTAAACTGTGCTGGAGATTGCGGGTGTTTGTTTATACTAAGTCGCTCAGAAATGTTCCGACTGGAGCAGTGATGAGTGATGATTACATCACATGTACCTCAAGTGTATCATATCATTTTGTGAGGTATATGTAACTTGTTAATGTTAGTTCAGACACAAATCATTGTTCGCGCTGTCCAAGCACATATTTTCTCACTTTAATACCCAGAAGAATATTGGTGATTTCTAATCATCTTCCTTGAGTTACGCTGGATATACTCATGAATAATTATTCTGAGAGAATAACATTGGTGGGTGGACAGTGAACGAACGAACTTTATTTTCAAAGGGTTAAGAATTGGGCGCGCAGGCCCGTCTAACATTCTGCCCTTCCATTCTCACTTATCTTGCATACTATATCCTTTCATTCCCACATGTTACTTTAAGCATTAAATTAAAGGCATAAAACATTATAAAGGTTATATAACAGCATACATTGACATTAGCCAATCATAATCAAAATAAAGTATTTGTTTAAGCAAACAAGAACGTAATGAGAAAAAACAAACCCAAATAAACAAATTCAAAACAACTATACGGTAAATCAGACAATAATTGGAGTATGATCACATTGGGGTAGTATAGAATCGGAACTCCTGAAATATCTCAACTGTCTGCTATTGAGTGAGTAGGAACTCCGTATTTTTCTTTGCTCTCCCTAACTCAAGAGCAGAATCAGATAGAACGAACGAACGAACCTAAGAACTTTATTTTCAAATGGTTTAGAATTAGGCACGCAGGCCTGCCTAACATTCTGCCCATCCTTTCTCTCGTCTCCCATATGGAATTCATTTATCGTACCCATTCCTTTTCAATATTATTTAAACAAAAATAAAGATAAACAAAATCAATGCAATAAAACAAAATAAAATTCCAACATTGTAAAAGTATAACAATTACACACATTTACAGGACTTTATCATAATCAATCATAAACAGGGCATGAATAATCCTTAAAAAATACACATCACATTAGAAATGATTTGGGAACATAACTAAATTAGGGTGGCATATAATCTGCACATGACGTATTTGAAAAGTCTGCTGCTGTATAAATATGGACTAAGCATGCGTTTTAGGTTGTGTGGAAGATTGTTTCACAGATGAGCGGCAGAAAATGCTAAACTTTTCTTGAATAAGTCAAGCCTTGGCTTGGGCAGGTGTAATATGTTTAAGCGTTGGCTGTGCCTTCCGTTGTATTTGAAAATAGGCCACAGGTTCGTTGGAGGATTCTGTGATAGGATTTTGTGAATGAATTTGGCTTTGTTGAAGAGGAAGCGCTTTCTTAGAGATAATATGTGAAGATGTTTATGTAGATCTACTAAGTGTGTTAGGTGTTTGTCAGAAACTAGGCGTACTGCACGTTTTTGTAATGAATGGAGTCTCTTTGTATTGGACATGGAGCAGCCATCCCAGATTGTGGAGCAATAGTCTAGGCGTGTTTGTAATTGGGATATATAGAACATCTTCCTTGTCGTCTCATCTAGAAAATGTTTGATCTTAGCTAACTGGTAAACTGTCTGTGCCGTTTGTTTGGTCAGTGCCAGTAAATGCGAATTCCAACTTAAATGTTGGTCAGCTATGAGTCCTAGTGTTTTGTGTTCATTTACATTATCAATATCAGCGAGACAATGCGCCTGTTAACCTGCAGCCCATAAATGTACTTAGCAGAGGCATTTGTTTTTATTTTGTCTAAGAGATCGTGGTACTAAGCTATCAGACCGTTCGAGGAACGAAGCTATCAGACTGTGAAGTGTCATCATCACAAAACAATCGACAAAAAAAAAAAAAAACCAAGGCTATAGGACTCGCTCATACAAGCTAAGTGCTAACTAACAGACACCAGCAAACGGACATTAAAATTAAATATTAATTTTAAATTTTAAATCCTCAAACCAAATTTCGATGAGGAGAAATTAATGTTTCATATAAAATTCACCATCAGTCTATTTATTTTAACCTGTTAAAACTAATTGATTATTAAATGTGTTACATGTTGTTTTAAAACATAACAATCTTTGTTGATTCAGTTATTATAAGTGTGAAAGCATCGTATAAGCCAGACTCTTTATATATATATATATATATATATATATATATATATATATATATATATATATATATATATATATATATATATATTGTAACATAGTGTCTGAACCAATATCTAATGGCAAGTACTTCAGGAAACGCGCCTGGCGGGCTCTGGAACGGTAAGCGAGAAGGACTACACATTTTATTGGCAAGAGAAAGATCTTAATAAAACTAGAGAACACGGAGTAGATTTTGCGGTCAAAAAATCGCTAACTTAAATGGCTGAACCAGGTGAGAATGGATCAGAACGCATGTTAACGCTCCGCCTGCAAACTAGCACAGGTCCCATACCCTTGTCAGTGTGTATGCTCCTACTCTGTACTCTGCCTCAGAAGCTAAAGATGAGTTCTACGAGAATCTAGCAGCAGTCATCAAAAGCATACCTAGGCAAGAACAGCTTGTTCTCCTTGGTGACTTTAACGCTGGAGTGGGTGCCGATAATGTTTCAATGCCTTCATGTCTGGGCAGGTTTGGTATTGGCAAGATGAATGAAAATGGACAACGGCTCTTAGAGTTGTGTGTCCACCATGACCTCTGCGTGACCAAAACCTACTTTCAGACAAAACCCCAGCATAAGGTGTCATGGAGACACCCACGATCCAAGCACTGGCACCAACTGGATCTGATTCTCGTCAGAAGGCCACTTCTCAGGTCTGTGCTCTCCATGCGCTCGTACCATAGTGCAGACTGTGATACAGATCACTCCTTGGTTTGCTGCAAAATCAGAGCACAACCAAGAAAACTCTATTGGATCAGACATGAAAGGAAACCACGCATTGATACCAGCAACATGTCAGACCCTGTCATGATCGCTCAATTCACTGCGACCTTCAAGAAAGTGCTTAGTAGCCCTCAGCATGGTGATACTGTTACAGAGAACTGGGAGCATCTACGGAACACCATTCAAAGTACTGCCCTTGCCACCTTTGGTAAGAAAACGGCAAAGTCAAATGACTGGTTTGATGCTTCATTAGATGTGATGGCACCTGTCACTGAAGCTAAGCGCAGTGCTACGAATGAATACAAACGTTCACCGAGTGCCAGAACCCTACAGATCCTGAAGGCTACGAGAAGCAAAGTTCAACAAACTGCTCGACGCTGTGCAAATGACTATTGGCTCCAGCTCAGTGAGAGCATCCAGATCGCAGCGCAAACAGGCAACATTAGACAAATGTATGACGGTATAAAGAAAGCACTTGGCCCCCATAAAAGTAAGACGGCACCACTAAATACCATCAGCGGAGAGAAGCTAACCGATAAGGGTAAGCAGATGGAGAGGTGGTTCGAGCACTACTCTGAGCTTTACGCTAGAGAAAATACCGTTACGCCTGCAGCCCTTAATGCTGTCAAATGTCTGCCAACTATGGAGGAGCTGGATGCCGAACCAACATTAGAGGAACTCAGCAAGGCCATTGATAGCTTGGCCTCTAGCAAAGCACCAGGCCGTGATGGGATTCTTCCTGATTTAATCAAATGCTGTAAGAGCACGCTATTACATCCCCTGCATAGGATGCTGTGCCAGTGCTGGGAAGAGACAACTATTCCTCAAGACATGCGAGATGCCAAGATTGTAACACTGTACAAAAATAAAGGAGACAGAAGTGATTGCAATAACTATAGAGACATCTCTTTTCTTAGTATTGTTGGTAAGGTTTTTGCCAAAGCCATCTTAATGCGACTACACAAGTTAGCTGAGCGCATATATCCAGAGGCACAGTGTGGATTTCGAGCTGGCAGATCAACAGCAGACATGATCTTCTCTCTCCGCCAGCTTCAGGAAAAATCAAGAGAGCAGAAAAGGCCTTTATATATCGCCTTTATAGACCTCACAAAAGCATTTGACCTGGTTAGTAGGGACGGACTCTTCAAAATCTTCTTGAAAATAGGCTGCCCTTCTAAAATGCTGGAAATGATAAGTCATTCCATGACGACATGAAGGGAACAGTCCAATATGCTGGAAGCATGTCACAGCCCTTTGACATGCGAAGTGGCGTTAAACAAGGCTGTGTTCTGGCTCCGACCCTCTTCCTGATCTTCTTTGCCTTACTCTTGAAACATGCATTCAGAGATGCAACTGAAGGAATATGCCTTCACACTAGGTCAGATGGCCGCCTGTTTAATCTTTCAAGGCTGAAGGCACAAACAAAAATCAGAAGGGTCACTATAAGAGACTTGTTGTTCGCTGATAATGCTGCAGTCGTCACTCAAAGCCAACAGGAGCTTCAGGGCTTGATGAATCGCTTCACTAAAGCATGCAAGGACTTTGACCTCACAATAAGTCTAAAGAAAACAAATGTGCTGAGTCAGGATATGGGTGCTACACCAGTCATTACTATCGATAACTATGAGTTGGCAGTGGTGCACCACTTCACATACCTAGGGTCTACCATCAATGACAAACTCTCACTGGATACATAAATCGACAGCCGCATTGGCAAAGCTGCAGATACCTTTGCTCGCCTCCCATCGCGTGTTTGGGGAAACTCCAAACTCACAACGAAGACCAAAGCTGCGGTATATAAAGCATGCGTCACCAGCACACTCCCATATGGCAGCGAGATCTGGACGATCTATGCTAAGCAAGAAAGAAGGCTCAATACCTTCCATTTACGGTGTCTACGCCACATCGTCGGCATCTCGTGGAAAGATAAAGTGACAAATGTCGAGGTGTTCTCACGTGCTGGCCTTCAAAGCATGTATACACTGCTTAGACAGCGCAGACTTCACTGGCTTGGCCATGTTCGCCGCATGGAAGATGTTCGCATCCCAAAAGATATCTTCTACGGACAATTAGCAGATGGCAAGAGAACAGTTGGGCGACCACAGCTGAAGTTCAAAGATGTGTGCAAGAGAGATATGAGGGCACTAGACATAGATCCAGCAACATGGGAGGATGAAGCTGCCGATCGCAATAAGTGTCGATGCTATTTACGGCGCAACATCAGATTGGGCGAAGAGAGGCTCACACAACAAGAAGAGGAGGGGAGAAAACGTCGAAACACCAGGAAAATAAGCAGCTGAGGGGTGCCACCTCAGGAGCGCATTCCCATAGTCAGTTATGACTGAAGGGGCTATTATTATAATACAGTAGAACTCCATTTATCCGAACCCCAATTATCCGAACATCCAATTATCCGAACACTTTTTCCAGAGAAAAAAAAAATCAATCGCCAGCAGTCATGTTAGACTACATTTCTGAATCTTTTCATGCGGCAAGCTTCAAATGTGTGCGAACAATTTGTAGAGGATGGGATGGGCTAATGGTCGGTCGCTTACTTACAGGAAGTCAGTTAGATCATAAAGTCAGTTAATATCTGGTTTACCAATCCAGTGTACGTGTGCGTTCTGGGCAGAACACTGGCTAAACAGACAGTTCAACTTAAAATAATTGTGTCTGCTACTACAGCAGAATAATTTTAGTGTACAAGTATTTCTCTGTGCGATATGGCATCTTCCAGTAGGCCTAAAGCATATAAAAGGAACCGCAATGTTTTGTCAATTGAAACGAAAACAGAAATTATCAAGAGACTAGGAAAAGGTGAAACTGTGACTTCACTTGCGAGGATTTTCAATGTTGGGAAAGCTACCGTCTCTGACATCAAAAGTAAAAAGGATAAAATTATGAGTTTTGCATCGAAATTGGAGAGTGAAAATGGGTCGAAGAAACGTAAAACCATGAAAAATGCGAAATATTTGAAATTGGAAGAGGCTTTGTATATATGGTGTCTGCAAAGAAGAAGCAAATCGGAACCTATCTCTGGCTCTCTATAGTGTGAAAAGGCACTTCAGTTCAACAATCAACTTGACGGTCCTCCTGACTTTAAATCTCGTCGTGGCATACGAGAACTGGAGATTCAAGGGGAAACTTTATCTAGCGATGCAACTGCCGCTGAAAATTTTAAAGAAACATTCTTGGCTTTTTTGGAAGAAGGTTATTCACTCGATGATGTGTATAATGCCGATGAGACTGGCTTATACTGGAAATCATTGCCTCAAAAATCACTTGCATCTCAGCGCGAAGCAGCTGCCCCTGGGTTTAAAAAGTGCAAAGAGAGAGAGTAACAATTTTGGTAGCCGCGAATGCCAATGGAAGTCATCGTTTACCGGTGCTAATGATCGGCAAAGCCAAAAAACCACGTTGTTTAAAGAATGTGACATGTCTCCCATTGTGCTACAAAGCACAGAAGAGTACTTGGATGAATAGTGAAATATTTCTTGATTGGTATACAAATCAGTTCATCCCAAATGTGAAGAGGTTGAGAGAACAAGAAAAGAAAACTGGAAAAGTAATTCTTCTACTGGACAATGCACCATCTCATCCAGAGACGGATACATTGAATGCAGTTGATGCAAATTTTAAAGTAATTTTTCTACCTCCCAATGTAACAGCACTGATTCAACCAATGGATCAGGGTGTTATAGCAAAGCTTAAAAAGATGTACAAGAAGGAAGTCCTGCGTCGTTTATTGTTGGCTGAAGATGAAGAAAGTGTGGTGGCGTTTTCCAAAAAGCTTAATCTCAAAGACTGCTGCTATATGTTAGCTGATGCTTGGACCACCCTGTCACAAGATAATCTCAACAAGGCTTGGAATAGATTGCTTGGGAAAAAAGGAGGAAATGAAACTACTGCAGTGGACACAAATGATAATTGTATAAATGAAGTTGTGGAACTGTTTCAATGCCCGGATTTTCGGACTGTGACAAAGATGATGCCCACATGTGGCTAGAAGATGATAATGATTCTGGTTTTCAGGTTTTGAATGACGAAGAAATTTTGTCTTTTGTGCAAAAAGAAAACCAAATACATGTAGTGACCGATGACGAAGACTCCTCAGAAGTACATGATGTACTTGTAGATTATGAAGAAAACCCAAAACGTCGACCAAGTCCTGAAGAGGCCTTTATAGCACTAGAATCAGCGATGGCTTGGTACGAGGAAGAAAATGACAGCTGTCCTACACAGCTTCTGCTGTTGAAGAGAATGCGGGACTTAGGAACCAAAAGGAGACTATCCAGTTTGGTGCAAAAGAGGATTCCTCATTTTTTTAAATAGTGGGCTACATCTGTGCAAGTACATGTATACGTAAGTGGCGCTTGGTTTTGAATCGTTTGTAATGTTATTTTGAAAACATTTCTCTTTCTTAAAAAAAAAAAATTAATACAAGTAGTACATGCACTGCAGTGTAATGAAAGATTTTGGTGATACAGTGATCTAATACAGTGTGGGTATTATTATTACAGTACAAGTAAATATGTTTTATAGTGTATTTTCCTTGTGATGGTTAATTATTTTTAGAAATATGTGTACATGTACTCGATACATTATGTAATCCAATTATCCGAACATTTGATTATCCGAACGATGCTTGGTCCCATGGGGTTCGGATAAATGGAGTTCTACTGTATATATATATATATATATATATATATATATATATATATATATATATATATATATATATATATATATATATATATATATATATATATACCCTTCAAAAGAAGTTAAGGACCAGTAGGTGAAAATGACCCAAAAATAATAAAAATTATATTTCATAAGCAATTAATCTGACATTGATTTTTCTCGAACAACAAACATTCAACACGTGCTGCGTGGGCCACCAGCATACCGTGTGGCTAGTGTTTAGCTCAGCATGCACGCTGAAAAAATGCTGCTGAGACACCAAAATGTGGGTGTTTTTAATGATGTCTGAGCATGAAAAAAATACCTGCTATTCCAAAAATGCGTGATGCATGTGGGAGACTATAGTGTTGGTCTTGAGCTGCACTCACAAAATTGTCTTTATAAGCAACACAAGTGCTGCATAACCATTGCACAACAATATGTCTCAACGACGAAAGTTGAGTGTTGTGGATAAAGGAAGAGCCATTGCGTGGTTGCAGGAAGGTCTTACTGTCCGAAATGTGGCTCAGAGGCTTGCATGAAAATAGTGTTGATTGTCACTGATAAGCTTGTCATGTTATATTTTGTTGTGCTGTGTTTTTATTGTTCATTTTCATTTCACTTTGCACCCTTAATAAAAATGGTCCTTAACTTTTTTTGAAGGGTATATATATATATATATATATACAGTACTTTGCAAAAAAAATGGCAGTCATATTTTCGCTACGCAGCACACTCATAGAAGCAAATAATAATAAAAACTGTATGTCCAGAGGAAGACTGGTATCTCCCCTATCTATTAACAGTGGTTTCAGTACAATATAATGTTGCCTTCTACAGCAAGGCAAGCCTGGATGCGGCGAGGCATACTTCCCACAAATGTTTGTAGGTAATTGAGAGTCAGACTGTCCCAGTATTTTTCAGCTACCTTCTTCAATTGTTCAACGTCTCTGAGTCCACTCTTTTTTAAATGATTCTTGAGTAGTGCCCAAACGTTTTCAATTGGGTTTTGATCGGGACTGTTGCTGGGCCACTTCAGCACTATCACATTCTTCTCTTGCAGCCATGCTTTGGGGGTATGAGCTGTATGATTTGGGTCATTGTCATGTTGAAATGTGCACCCATCGGGGTACATGACCTGCATAAATGGCAGAAGGTGTCCCTCTAGTATGTCGATGTACCTTTCTTTCGTGAGAATTCCTGTGAAAACACACAGTGGGGTGGCACCTCTTGCTGACACCCCTCCCCAAAGATGGAATTTCTAGGTATGTTTCGGTCGCTGGTACACAGGCGTTACAGAGCCTTTCGTCCAAATATTTATTTGAGCAGGATAAGACCAAAGAGAACATTCATCTGAAAAAAACACATTGTCCCATGACAAATTTTGTTGTTCGTGGCACCAGTTCAAGCGCATCTGTTTGTGAGTCTCTGTGAGCAATGGTGACGAAATTACCCGCTTTTTTGTGTAATTCATCCTGTGTAGCTCCCGGTTGACAATAGCATTAGATACCTCTGGGCTTCCCAACTCGATCATGCGCTGCCGTATGTTTTCTCCACTCTTCATTGGCCCAGCCCGAACGATTTCGGCGAGACACCGATGGTCCTTTGTGACCAAAATTCTTGGCCTCCCACTACCTTCTTTTCGCTCGATTCCATTACCTGCTTTTAATTTACTCACAACTCTGTAGACAGTCCGCTCAGGAATGTTCAAGGTTTTAGAAATGATGGAACATGTTTGATTTCCTTCATTCCAAAGCTGTGAAATTAACATACACTTTGACTTTGTATCCATTTTCTGCCACTAGCATTAGAAATTGTCGTCTGCTCTTATATCAAGGGACGTTACTCTACGCTAATTTTTTTTTACTTTTGGTAGTGTTTGCTCACTTAAGTGGAGTGCAAATTTGGGGCAGAACATGCATATTTAATTAGATTTCAGCTTATTTAGCTGAGCAATATGACTGCCATTTTTTTGCAAAGTACTGTATATATATATATATATATATATATATATATATATATATATATATATATATATATATATATATATATATATATACACACATATCTAAACATACAACTACATCTATAGAGATACTTCTTGTAAAAGATAATTTCGCTGGATTTACACCAGCTGGGGGCTTAAACGGGCTAAAACCATTGCTTAATTCTTCACAAAAGGCGACGGACAGATATAAGTTAACAAATGCTCGGCCCGATGCAGCATTGTTCTTGACTTCTGAATTATCTTGTGAAATCTACCTTGAGATAGAAGCGTCATTACCCTTCTATCTACATCTCTGCCAAGAGTAATCTTGTGCAAAGGTAGACACCTTTAACGACCCATTTTAGATACTCTTGAGTTTAGGCCACTGTTGGACCACTACTGCAGAACTAAGGGGAGGCAATCCGTGACAATTTCGAGTATTTATTCTCTTTTTCTTTGTATTTTCCCCTGTTTATTTTCAGACCTACTTGTTGTGACCTTTCATCAAGTGTTTTCATTTTGTCTTGCATCTGATTACGGTTATGGGATAGAAGAGCCAAGTCACCTTCAAAATCTAGATCATCAAGCTGTTTAACCAGATTCCACTGCATTCCATTTATGCTGTGTGGTGGCGATGTTTTCATAACCACATCTACTGCTAGTAAGAAGAACTTTATAGACACCCTATATTCACAAATCCCACGAGACTGACATTTTTAAAATCACACGTATTCGATCTGTAAGTATATAAATGATATAAATCCCAGAATAAGCATTTTTTTTAAAAACAAAACAGAGGTACTTCTATTAAGACATATCTGATTTAAGTATGCTTTAAGCAAACCGTCTGGACTTGAAAGAACATTCGTCATTTGTCAGTGTTTGGCTGATAAGCCGTGCAGGAAATTTAGAAGAACTGTATTTCAAGCACGTAAAATATGTCAGAAGAATATTGATTTTAAACTTGAAATATTTACAGCCATATCTCCAATTGAATGTATTTTCTCACAAGTTTCTAGTGAATTTTTTGAGGCCTTTCAATCTTAATATGAATGATTTTTTTCGGGCCGGTATCGATCAAAATTTCCAAAGAACGAGGACATACGTCACAGTTTAAGAATTTATTAAAATGGAAAGAGATCTTGCTGTCAATTCTCGCCTCTTGAAACAAAAAAAAATTATGTTTTCTAATGTCACTCTTCTTTATTTCAAAAAAATAATTAAGAGGATATAGAGAGTGTGGAAGCTGGTTCTTGTTTATGAAATACAAATGAAAAATTTACGAGAGAATACTAAGCATTTTTAAAACGCTGAAGTTTTTAGGGATATACGACATCCTAAAGTAAGGTTTCATAAACATTTTCTCCAATACCCCGCTTCGACTGTCCAGTAAAGGCTAGGGATACTTTCTTAAAGTAAATGCATATAAACATATAATTAAAAATGTTACATACAATAATATATTTTATTACAAAGAAAAATCGTTAAACGTACATATAGTAAGTTATACTTAAATTTAAAAACATCTGTAAAAAAAAAGTATATTTCTTTGAATGCAAAAAGAATAAAAATGTTGGTTAAAGTAAAATTCCGATTTCTTAAAATATGTATACGGACCCACTAGAATTCATTCATGATCTCTCAAGGGGCCTGGAGATCTCAAGTTAAGAAACCCTGTGCTAAAAGCAAACAATTCTATCAGCTTTGAATGTACAAGCGTTCCTCGAGTTATGCGAGGGTAAGGTTACGCTTTGCGAAAACCTAGCATAACTTGAAATCACATATATCGAATGCTTTAACAAACAGAGAAAATGCGATTTTGCGTAAAAATGCAAACTATAAAGTCTCAAATGCATGTAGTAACATTGAAATTATATTAATGCATCAGAAATGAACACAAACATTACCATAAAGAAGAGTTTATGCATTTCGAATATTATTTGGCGTTAGAAATTGGGGGTAATTTGTCAAAATCAGGGGTAAATTTCAAAACTGTTTCTAAAAGATGAAAGCAGGTTGCAAAAAACGGTAAGATAAATGAGGCATCCGTAGCGCAGAGCAGTACAGAACCGCACAGCACAATGCGAACTGCGAGACTAAATAGTACCAACGGGACAGTGTTGCCAATTCTGAATCTCAGAAATCCAAAGTATGGAGTCACAAATTCGCCATAAAACCCGTTAACAGATTTCCTGGGAAAAAAATTCCCATAGAATATTTTCGTGCATACTAACTTTCTTTTTTTATTTTTTAAATAAAGTTTTGCCTCGTTTTGCCGAGGCGCGTCCCTTTCAACTAAGTCGGTTATATCAGGGCGCATGTCCAAATACAAAAGACCCTTAGGTCTAGACTTTGTGCATACTAACACTTTTGTCAACACAACACTTCCCACGCAGCCTTTTTATAGTGAAGTCTCTAACAGTTCACTACCCTACAGCAGTAGCTTCTATTGGACTACCGTTAATTTTCTTAAGCCTTTGAATGCTAATTGATTGTTATTGTTAATCATAATCGACCCCACTGCAGTCCGGGCAAACCCATAGGTGCTCAGTCTCCCTCAGCAAATGTCGAAGAGTATGAATGCTAATTGTTCCTGTAACATGCTGGTTGTACATACGACGGATGCATCCTCTCTCACGTCCATTTCTGTTAGTCCCACGTTTGATGCCAAACTCCAACAGTCTCAGCCTTGTTGATTCATCCAGTGCAGTGTCATTATCTAGCAGGCGATCATTAATTGCCCTTAGTATCTCGCCCTTATCCATGTCCAGTGTCCCCACTATGGGTGCTCTCGGGGCTAGTCTGTCAGCTCTCTCATTGCCACGTACCCCTGCATGACCAGGACAGTAGATCCACACCAGTTCTCGAAGACTTGAGGATTCTATTGATGTTTTCCATTAAATGCTAATTGAAAATATAGGGAACTGAATACAAAACAAAACATATTTTGTTTTTGCTTGTTAATTTTGTTTTTCAGTGTTTAGATTTGCTTGTTAGTTTTTGTTTTGTCAGTGTTTAGATTTGCTTGTTAGTTTTTGTTTTTCAGTGTTTAGATTTGCTTGTTAGTTTTTGTTTGTCAGTGTTTAGATTTGCTTGTCAATAAGCACAAAAAAAGTATAAAAGAAGACAACGACACGTGTGGTAATTAAAAAAACAAAAAAAACAAACAAAAACGCTATGAGATTTAGTATATTCTGATAAAAACCAAATTTGGAAACTCAAATCTGTCCAGCTTATACATTTTTCTCTTACATGTCCAGACAATCTAATATTGAAGCATTAGGAATTGTTCGATGTTGAATTTGAAGGAAACAGATTAGATACTGGCTAAACGGATGTATTTTATAAAAGTTTTAATTTATTTGACTGCACTAAATCTCATAAAACTTGGAATATTGTGAATTCTCTTTAGTGCGCTAATCTTGTTTTACATTTTTTCTATTGGGTTTTGAAGTAAATCTACGCATTAAAAAAAACTGTTTGTTTTATATTTCTGACATGAAATTTTATTTTCCTTGGGCGTTTTGCCTTCTACCTACATCAAAATCCATTGGTTATATCAGAGCGCAACTTGTCACTCACAAATAAGTGGACTCTCTGAAGTAAAGCATAGTGGTGATAAAAAAAACTAATCCCTGACACGGGCTACTATCTTCCATCAGCTACCATCAAGATATCCTGACCAGCGCTAGTCTTGACAAGGACTGCTAGCTCTTACAGCATTGATACTACAGGACAGTAATTTGTTTTCAACATAGGGGTTACTTTCACAATTGCCTCCAGCTGGCAGAAAACAGGAGTGAATTTTAAAACTGCAACCAATGTAGAGTAGGTTCAATTCTCTGCACTAGACAACAGGAGGCTGACACTTGGGAGTCATGACCTAAGTGGGCCCGCCCCCCTTAGAGTGTAAAGGAGATTAAGGGGCCGAAACACTTTATCGACGGGGGACTCCTTCTGATGATCAGATTGCCTCCTGTTGTATCGCTCTGTCTAGAGTTTCCTATCATCATCTAAGTGCTTAAAAAAAAGTAAAGGAAATGGAGGCTGTTAAACGCTCATTGAGGCATATTGGGAATACGGTGTTAGGCCCATATTTTGTTGACCATCGGCACACTAGGGGTGATGTGCTAAGCATCACGCCGGCCGCCTTAACCTTCCCAGAGTTACTCTGCTTCTCAATTCATGAGCCTGGGTCGACGACAGAGCCGTTTGCGGTCTAAAAAAATCCCACCTCAACTGGGGATCGAACCTTGGACCATCGAGCTAGGAAGCCAGTGCACTAACCACTGCGCAACCACGGCTGCTAAATACTTAAAAGGACTAACATTATCTATCTGCTAGCATGAAGTAGCCCCGAAAAGGACGTATCCCGAAAAGACTGCCAGCTACTCCAGTGTTGCCCGTACTTCCCCAAGAAAGAAATATATGAAAATCGTTTCTGTTACCTTATGCATGGTTCTGCTGGTACATTTTACAATTGTACATTACATCATCTGTGTGTTACTGTGGTCTGAAGAGGGAACAAGGAATAGTAACGCTGCAACTTGGCAGACAATGTCGTAATAGGCAACTATGGATGGTTAGGCCTAGGGCTGACTACACCACGGGTGAAAATCTTAAGTCACGAATATTTCAATCACAATATAAACAAGTCAACTTAAAAAAAAAAAATAATAAACCAGCATGTAGCATTCCAAGTTAATCAATGTTCTGGAATTCCAACAGCGAGATAACAAAGATGGGGTTTAAAAAAAATTACATATAGAAAAGAACTGTAGATAGACGTGAAATGGATAAAAAAAAATTACATGGAGAAAAGAACTGTAGATAGACGTGAAATGGATAAAAAAATTACATGGAGAAAAGAACTGTAGATAGACGTGAAATGGATAAAAAAAATTACATGGAGAAAAGAACTGGAGATGGACGTAAAAAGGATTTAAAAAACATGGAGAAAAGAACTGTAGATAGACGTAGAAGCCCCTGAACAGATGCCACTGAACATTCCTCATGCATTCCTTTCTTGTGTCGACGTAACCTGTGCACAGAATGTACACAATATTTAGCAAACAGTGTCTCTGAACACACACGATATGGCTATCCGAAATCGTACGAAGACCGCATCCCTTTTAATCCCATGTTTGGACGTACGCCTAATAAAATAACCGGAAGTTCCACGCCAAAATCAAGCAAAACTGGTAATTAAAACAATAAATCCCCGGATGTAATTAAAATCAAATCTAAAAATGAAGGAACGGGAAATTATAGAAAACTATCACTGAAATTGACACTTTATTTTTGTTTTTAATGTGAAACAAAACAAAAAATGCGTCATTCACCGCCATTCACAGGTTAATTATAATGTTACTTAAGAGAGCAGACAATGAGATATCTTAACTGATAAATGATCCTGTCACGGTTAGGACGAGGCAATATCGGCCTGTGATAGCTCCATCGAAGCAAACAGATTACTTCGCTTAAAGAAGTGATTTAAATGTGATTATGGATGAGTTATTGCTTCGGGGTAACTCATCGTTATACATCGTAGTGGCTCAGATTAGAGCAAAGTCCTCGTCAGATTAATGAAAATCCATTCGCTGTCTCTAACATCCTACTTTTCATTCAAGCAAAGGAAGTGAAGAATTCCATTTCCTGCAGTAGAGAGCTCTCTTTTTCTCTATTCCAACTTCACACTTCCTGCGCATGAGAGCTCGGATAATTTAACCGAACGAAATCTTCATGCAGTAAAGAGTTTCAAGATTGTGAAATCCTAACCTACCTTGTTAAAACGGAGAGCTCCTATTATTTAACCTATTCCCATTAGCGCGGTGCAAAAATATGTCCCAATTGACCCAGCGCTAAAGGCTATTTCGCAATTATCTTGACACACGATCTATGCCGGTAGTTAAACATTATTTCCTAGGAGCTCTTCTGTGCTCTTGTTCAAATGGGTGTCATAGAAACTAAACAGGATTGTCAAATTTAAAGATATTGCGGCGTCGTACTGAAACTAGGTACAAGTATGTGCGAGCCAATGAAAAACGATATCATTCACTCACTTTGTCCAATTTCATCTCCTTAGGGGAGTAAAGAGCCACAACCGGCTCATGTGTGGTGCTCTATTCCAGACGCACATGGTGCCAACATGGAGGAGGCGCCGAAATTTAATTATTTATTATTTTAATAAATAAACATTAAAATGTTAAAAGAACAAGAAAAATTAAACATACAATTTCAAAGTAACAATTGTTGTCCTTACTTGCCACTGACAGTTTTCCTATGTTTATATTTTTCCTTTGTCAAAAACAGAGATTTGAGTCTGGGCATCGATATGAATAAATAAAACAATTACCAACAATATGATTGGAGGAATATTAAGCTATTGTATTTTTTTTCCTGCGATGCAACAGTGAACTAAACTTTCTGACCTTACAGTGTGATTCAACTCAATAGCATGAAATTGCGCCTTGTAAGATTTCACACAGAATTCGCGTGGCGGGGCTGGGGAAAAGGGCGTCGTCAAGAGACCTCGCTCCGCCTTGGATAAAAATCCTCGGGCCGTCTCTGCATGGAGCAATCATTACAAGGATTTTGATCTTAAATAACACTGGTAAAGAGTGACAGAATATTACCAGGACTAACACTGTCATTCATCATGTCACGACTTCCACACACAATCTCAACACAATCACGTGAAATCTTAATACAAACACTGACAATCTCAAACCAATCACTCACCATCTGGAGACTATCATCTACCACACACAACCTCAACATAATCACTCGCCATCTGGAGACTATCACCTACCACTCACAATCTCAACACAATCACTCAAATCTCAACACAATCACTCACAATCTCAATACAATTACTCACAATCTCAACTTATTCACACACAAACCCAATACAATCACGCACAATCTCAACACAATCACACACAATCTCAACACAATCTTAACACAATCACTCACCATCTCAAGATTATCACTTATCACTATAACTCACCATTTCAAACCATGTTGAGGTTTTACACGTTACGTCTGCTAGCCTCCTGAACAACCTCGTGAACAAGCTCGTGTTAGTCACCACTTGAGGACATGACTGAGGTAGCACGAGCTCTCTGTTATTTCTTTCCCCCCCCCCCCCTCCCCGGGGAACTACACGAACCTGAATGAAACTTATTATCTGCCTTTGCGCTCCATAGAAGCATGTAGCCACACCTGTAGCTGGAACCATTTGAGAAAGCCTGAACCAAGCAGTCACGTGATCTTGTAGCGATGGCTCTGTGGCAGTTTGGTTTACACGATGAGATTCCCAGCCTCATGCACAACAGCATGTGAGTGCCTTGTAGCACTTGTGTGAAGGTGCAGCAGCTCCCTTTTACCCTTCAGAACTCCACCCCCCCCCCCCCCCCCCCCCCGGATCTACAAGAAGTTTGCCCGACAATGCTGTTATAAAAGTCCCAGTAGCCAGTAATGTTCACTTTGATAACACCAAACATCCACGTCTATACTGGTTGGAAACACAGTTATGTGGAGACAACGACCAACGTCTGTACTGGTTGGAAACACAGTTATGTGGAGACAACGACTACGTCTTTCGGTAAGGAATAGCTTCACACTACTCCCCAGTGTGGTTGATTTTCAGTCTGGAAGTAGGTCGGTGGTAGTCCAGGCAGAAATGATTGTCTGGGGAGTCCGGAACTTATGAGTATGCGTTTGATCAGGGATTCTCAAATTTGTAGGAAATGAGGACGCCTTAAGCGGGGACGTTAATTCGGGTCACCCGTTCTTATACAACCATGGTATTAATGCGATGTCATCGCCATCAGCATTATCATTATAATCACCACCAAGTGCCGAGCTGGGAAGTGTACACTTTCGACACCCCACAGATTACGATCTGTAAAGCGCTCCATCAATATTGTTGTTGATATATTCTCAGTTTTTAAGTATATGTAAATATGTGGTGATGCATTTCGCATGACTAATCGGGAAATTGTGTTTGGAATGATTTGTCATGCGAAAATGCATCGGAGTTTGAGAGTTTTGTGTTGTTATGTGATGACGTGTGTTGTGTACACTAATCGAGGAAGTTGAGGGGAACTGCGGTAAGATGTGGAGTACAATGGATGGGTTTGGAAAAAAAAATCGAAAAAAGGTGATTCGTCTTACGAGGACAAAAGACAAAGAAAGTAGTCTACGTTACGGCAACACGGTCTATAAGTTCTTATGTCTCTCATATAGCCTTCACTTTCTTTCTTTTCCTGACGAATGCCTTGTGGCCGTAACGTAGACTACTTTCTTTGTCTTTTGTCCTCGTAAGACGAATCACCTTTTTTCGATTTTTTCTCAAACCCATTGTAACTGTACTTTTTCTCTTGTTGAGGTGATCACTGGCCCAAGACAGTATACATGTTGTTAGGTGTGTAGTGCGAGCGTATGATGAACTGAGTGTGGGTGCGAATGAAGGCGCGAATGTGTTTAGGCTCGTATGTATGTAGACCCTGCAACCCATACACTCACATGCAGTAGTCAAGGATGCTTGGACACTGCAGGCACGTTTCAAAACATTTATTGACGAGAACACACATGGTATCAACAGGAACAGTCATTGTAAACAAGGTCATGCTGACCGGAAATCGATAGGTATACATTAGGCATTCAGCAAGCTGGTAAACATTTGAATATTCGTGCATGGTCAATACAATGTTCTTCAATAAGGACAGTTCGTGGCGTCGCCCTGGGATTACTGACTAAACGCGTCAGATACCTTAATCACTTTGACACATAGGTGCAACTTGGCATTCCCCGCCAACTGCACATTATCAGGCTGTAGTATAATAGCCGAAAACACAGGCCTCGTTCTGACGTCGGCTGTGTACTTCTGATAAGCAGGTTACCATCAACCCTGCAGTAATGCTTATTGTAGACATAAATATGCCGCCAATCTGCGGCTCCCACAATATATCTTCGTCACTGGATTTCTGGATGGTATGAAGACTAATAGTCTTGGATGGCTACCTTGAGCACAAAATATAAGTTCTGAAATGGAGGACCGGTGAGCTGCAGTTCACAGACTAGGCAATCTTCTAACATGTTCTGCTACCGAAAGCATAGTAATGGAAAAAGTCGGTATTACCTGTAACCGAGTCCACAGAACTTAACAAGGAACTCTGCTGTCATTCCAACGCACAGAGATTCACTGGGGAAAACTGCCAGTGCAGTCACTTCGAAGATTCTCCCCGAAAAACACAATGGACTCTCGTCCCTTCAGAAACCAGGACACTCCCCGGCTTGCCGGAAGTCTAACTCAACTCCCGCTTAAAAAAACCTGCCCATGGGCATACGCCCGAACTGTCTACCTTTGACCCTAAAGGTCAAACACAATGAATGAATAAACAAGGGAAGACAACCCCTAATCAACCTTACATCGCAGGTAAAGACACAATTATTCTTATGATAAAAACATAAGCAAATAACTTGACAGATGACTCCGTCAAAAATGACAGCAACACCCATCCGTTGTGTACACTAGAAATGTTAGCGCTTGTTTCTGTGTGTCTGACTCAGAAAAGCAGGGATCAAAGTTTTCGGGGCTTGTATCATAACATCTCAATTAAAATGGCCCAGACATCTATGGCTTTATTATAATATTACATTCACCGAATTGCTTGCTAATGGGTATGTGTCTCTCAGATAGGGAATGTTTATGAATACTCACGCTGGAAGATTTGGATTTTAAATATTAAACACAGTGACATATATCATTCAGCAGGGAATAATATGAATATGAAGAACGCCTGACATTTATGTCTTGTGGGTTTTACTAATGGACAATATTTTGTCTAGGAATGCATCTTCTATCGTTATTTGAAATCCAGTGAAGCTATTAGTAAGTTAAACCGCGTGATCGGAGACTGAGATGGCTTTGTTGTGGACTTATGTGCTCTAACCTGTCCAGGTTGGCTAAGTGTATGAGTCAGTGTTATTAACGGAATATCACTCTGCACATACACACACATATATATATATATGAAAAAAGAAAGTTCGTTTACACCTCTATATTGTTACACTAGCCAGCTGCTTTCGCCACAGTATATATATATATATATATATATATATATATATATATATATATATATATATATATATATATATATATATATATATATATATATATAGTCTTGATTTTTGAATGCACTGCTTTCAGTCATAGACAGGTGTCCTTTAGTTATACCAAGACGTGATTCACTTCCCTATGACAATATTTGCTATGGGACTACCTTTATCTTGACCTTTCAACTGTCCTTTGATTTTATCTTGTCTTCCGTTACTTATCATTCCCCCAAATGTTGCAGTTGTGCAGATGTTTTCGTGTACTCCTCTTCTCGTTCACTAAGGGTCAGCGATCTTCTGATTCTATTTGTGATTACAAATCTTTGTTCACGAGTTCTTCTCAAGCATTCATCGTTTGTTATTTTATCCATCTGTGAAATTCCTCCCATGTTCTGAAGGAAATAAAAGAAACCACATCTGAGTTAACTGAATATTTTGTTCATTTGTTTCAATAGTCTAGCGATTTAACTAGTTTTATATTTTAATTGGAGCATAATTGTCGTGGCTGAGTTTGAGTGTAGAGTATTTGTCGAGTTGGACAACAGTAGTGAAATCGACAAGGGATAGTGGACTGACAGAGTTATAGATTACACACACAGAAAGGTGTAAATAGGAGATGGACTTGAGACAACCTGGAAGAAGATTTATCAAAATGATCTCTCTCTCCAAGCCTCAACTCACTTATGTCTGTCTAAGCACCTCCTGCTCTCACTCTTTTCTCTTATCATACATAGAGATTATAGTAAAGAGCTAAAAACAAGTTTCTTATGGATGGAAAGGTCGTGAACAGCGTATTAATAAAGGTGTAAACTTTATTAAATGAAGAAAAGCATGAAAATAATGCATATCATCACAACAACATAAAATTACATCAATAATCAAAATATTCATCAATAGTCATCAATAACTCATCAATAATGCAAATACACCAACGAACGCACAGACCCAATCATAAAACCTGTAGTACACAGAGAAATGAAATAAACTGTCTGTCCTTTCTCGTGGGACCCAGTACAATGCTTCAGACAGTGTCTTTTTACGTAAAAATATACTCCATGGGTGATGGACTTGACCTGTATAAATCCACTGTAGTCGCTATAGTTGGTGGCACCACTGATTTCGCGATGGTGACTGGACGACTGTCTATCTCCTGCTGACCAAATGAACGAACTGAGCGACAGCCTGTCCGTTTTTTTCGTGGGACCAAATGTAATAGCTCCAATGTCTTTACGTAAATATATACTCCATGGGGGAATGGAATTGACCTGTAAATCCAATGTAGGCGATAACTTTGGTGACCTCAAACTGCGTGAGGGGCTGGAACTCGGTCTTCACCTGGCTGTCCGCTTATAAATGCGAGGTTTTAAGTATCCAGGAAAATACCCGCAAGACGAGGTTACTTGAGGACAACGAATCCCAGGCGCTCTTACTCGATTGGCATTAAATCCGGTTTGGGCTGGTTTGGACTGTGATCTGACTGCGCCGTTTAGACACACACAAAGGCTGGTGATATGAAATTCTGCTGTATATGCTGGGCTGATTGATATGCTGGAAGCCGTACTGCTTTGACTGGTAATCCAATAGGCGAGTAGGAAACTACTACTGCATTAGATGATTTCAGATTCAGCGTTGGCTCGTGGCATTGCGTGAGCTTAACTTGGCGTTGACAAAAAGGGGTTTTTGATTCAGGAACGGGGTTGACTATTCGTTGCTAGATGTATTCAGAAACCCTCTAGATCGAAGAGAACATGACGTTCTTCGCCTGACTGGAGTCTGCTCTAGCGATTCGGTTATCCCTGAAACCCGAAAATGACTAGAACATAGGCAAACACATTCTAGTACTGTGTTAAAGTGTGCCTTATCTCATGATGGTCATCTACGGGCCAGGAATATTTACGAATGTCTTTGTCTTATTAAACCCATCTACTCTTATAGATTACAAGGACGCTCCCCCCGGACACCTGGCCTGCATATTTCTACAGATGTATCGGCGTAATGCGTAATCAAGAGAGTAAGACAAAGGTTATTCTAGAGACATCATCAAAGACAACAACCGCGAGAAGATTCCCTCAGGTAGAGAAATGCATAATATTATGATCGCTAATGCGTTCTAAGGGGCAACAACCCAGAGACTGACCGCGATTGTTATCTCCCCCTGAAACAGATCAAACTCGTTACCCAGGCCTCAAAGGGTACTAGCCGCTCGTGATCAAACGTTTTAAAGCGACCAGAGAAATTCCCCTGTTCGGACCACAGGGGCGTTTAGGTAACATTACGCTGCGCTGACCGTTTCTGACCAGTGGGGATTTCTACTGAAAGCCAGAACGTAAACACCTCGGGTGGAGTTTGAGAAGGTGAAAATGAAAGAAAATAAGAATACAAAATGTCTAGGAAAACAGAACATTTAAAGGAGTAATCAAATTATGGACAAGATGATAAAATAGATTATCTGTCTACGTGACAAGATAGCCCCCTTTTTAAAGTGCGTGAAACACGGACTAAAGGACAGCAATTTATCTTTTCCATCGACGTCCGTTACCTGTCATTGGAACATCCTATACTCATAAACCAAATACGTTTCCAATTTCTGTCTGTCTGTATGACTAGCTCCAAGTTCATTTCTTTTCTTCCCTCTGTCTAATAGACGTTCAGCGAATGGGATTTTTCTAGGCCACTGAACACTGACGTAATCCGTTTCCGTGTGAACATGACCTTCCTTCCCCACTTCGCTTTGTCTGTCCATGGTCCGAAAAATTATCCGCACCTTTTGTGAGTTTCGGCCCCGCCTGAACTCACTGGCCACTGCATAGGTAATCCGCCTGTTATGTGCAGTGTAATCATTGCTGGACTCGGGCTGTTTACGTTTCCGTATATATTTACCTGTCACAGGCGTGGACTTGAATAACCCTCGATAGCTGCAGTCTATCGGGATTTTCCGCGTGCATGTAACCCTAGTTGGCAAATAAAGCCGTTCGTTGGCCGAAGAAATGCTAGCATTTTTCTTCTGCCTCTCCACGCCTACTCCCCTGTTTCGGTGGGAGCATTGATCAATCTTCAGACCTGTGCCGTTTAAAGGCGGGTCTGGAGCTTTCCTTGCCTTGCCACTCACAATTCTGGCTTGGTCAACGGAAATGATCAAGTTGCTCTGTAATGGCCTGGCGGAGGCAACTACTTTGCTGTCCATCAGTGGGGTTGCGACCACTGGAATAATGCGATTTGAATGAGAGAACTCAGCTGCCTTAAGCAGAGAGTAATCGATCGCATTCTGGGGTTCTACTAAATCATAACAGATCTCCGTAGCTTCTATCCTTGGAGAAAGATAGGTAATATCTGCGAGTTGCAGAGTTTGTTGAGTCGCTTTACCGGTACTAGCATGACGTGAGCCAAGGCTCTCAACAATGGCTTCTTGTACAGTAGTAAGGCAGCTTTTCTCACTGTCTTCGGCCCTGAGAAGTGTGAGAGACTCAAATGGAATACCAGGGATCCCTTCGCCTGGAACCCCGTGTCCACCATAAACGTCAACTTTGCCCTCCCCTGAGGAAGTTACTGGCGTCAGTTGAACTTTGTCCTGCAATGCGAGATCCACTTCCTGGTTGACAGGCCCCGCAGACTGCATGCAAAAGACTGGACGGTTTGAGATCCCGTTAGATCGCGAAGTGCCCGAGAAAAAACTCTCGGTGTGTTTTTCCAAAGTTCCTTGGAACGGTTTGGAAAGTTTACCCCTTTTAACAGGCGACTTATTCTTGCACCTTTTAAGCTCAGGGTGATAAGAGGAGCAGCACCTCCTTTCCCCGATCGTTGAGTTGGAGGGATACGCCTCTGCATATGGTTTTTCGCTGTCCGGCCGGGAATCTAGCGAAATATGACGTGATAGGGTGTGGCTCCCGTTTCTCGACGTCGCGTGTCGGTTAGGTGGTGCTCGGTCTGGAGCGTGAGAGGTTCGGGGTTCACCGCTTGCCAGACGGTAACAATCCGTATTATAATGCTTGTTAGCACCTCTCTCACCTTTGTGCAGTTTCCATGCCTGGGAACGTTTCGTGATTTTCCCTGTGGTTTTAGGTCTGCTGTCCCGACGTAAATTCTTTCCTTGTTTGGGCTTCGGATCCAAGTCCAAAGGAAAGTCAATTTTCTGGAGTTGGGGTTCGGTTTTAGCAGGCCAGTTTTCTTTCATGGGCGCAAGGTTTGCAGGGGCGTTGACCGTTAAGGGCACAGTAGAAGGGGAAGTAGAGTGACTACATTTAGTATCTGTTTCCATCCTCCGAATTTGGCTATCCAGTTCATTCATTCTGATTTGGTGTAGCCTGTCCCTTTCTTGGCTTTCTCTGTCCCTTTCTTGTCGCTCCATTTCCAATTCCTGGTACTGTTCTTGTAGCTGCTTTTCCCATTCTTGTCTATCTATTTCCCATTGCTCCTCCCGTTCTTGTCGTTTTATTTCCAATTGCTTCTCCTCTTCTATCACTTCTTCTACATACTGTCGGGTAAATGCTTCACTCTCCCCAGTTTGTTTACAGGTGATGCGTGATGCCATATGATGATGGATGGCATCCGCATGTCTGGTTTTGTGTAGTGTGTAGATGTGTTCAGTCAAAACAATGTTCATGCAACAATAACAGGGCAATCCACATAAGACGTCAGTAAACTCACGACGTATAAAGTCAATGAGTCTTGAAACAGCCGTTGACGTTTTTCTTCATTATTTATTGTGGACGCCACAGTGACAAAATGGTTACGCAAATGTGTAGGCACATCAAACAGTCATTATCACAGCAACATTCAATACAGCAATAGACGGTAGACAGCATTACAATGATGAGTCAGATGCATGTTATATTTCATAGTGCTGTAAATGTAGTCAGGTGGAAAACTCCATCCTTTTCTATAACAGCCAGGAGATAACCAGATGTATGAGATCAGTTCACTCTCCTTAGTTTGACTTCAGCAAGACAGACACGTCTGCCGAAGTATAAATAATGTCCTCAAAAATATCCTCTAGATAATAAAGGTTTTCTAAACCTAGTTCATTTAACAAAGTAGCAAGTAATGGTCCTTGGTACCTGCATCAACCGATGCAGTACAATGCAGCGACATGTGAGCTGGGAAAAAACATCTCGTGACGACGACTTTCGAAGACAGGCTATGAATCGAAATCGCTCACGACCCAAAATCGATAGAGTTAATGAAAAAGTCAATTTACCTTGCTTTCATGAAATACACAGAAATATCACGCCTCCCGACATGTCGGGAAACACTAGAGGTATTATCTCGAATAAACGAAATATCCATTAAGAGGACTACACATCCCTGACAGAACAAAAAATAGCGGAGATCCCCTCTTCAACGAGGCATCTCTTTCGCCATTCCAAATCGCTCACTCCACTAGTGGTGGGCGGAAACCGATCGACCAAAAAACAAGACCAGTCATGCGCAGTCCAGCGCAAAAATGACCACAGCTCAAAACTTAACTGCATTCAATACCAACGCGAGAAGACAAATGCTTACCGAGAAAAGTGACTATAAATTTCAAGCAGTTGTTGCCCTTGCGTTATAAAACAGATATTGAAATAAAACGATGTTGCGAGAATTTATCACGCAACATATCACCACCTCCTCCCGATAAAAAAAAAATGTGGAACATATTTTTTTTTCAATATCAAAGAGCAAGCGATAAGCGGCTCAAAACGCACGAATTATGCGCTGATAATTAATTAAATTGCCAAACAATAGGCTAATTATAGAGTGTCTGGTGAGGATATACCTCAACAGAAAAATAAATATGTCTCAAAAAATATTCACATCGGGGAGGTGTCACCAACACACATCACGTTAGCATGTAAACACAATATACGTATGCAAGTTACTATAATCATCATTAAACAGCATACTCTAATATTGTCTTTAAAAATGGATGTACAAATCTGATAGGAAAATTTAAATAGTACATTCTTTGACATGTAATGACATAAGTACATAGTAAAGTTAAACTACATGACGATCCAGGACATATGCTCTGGTATTCCGAGGGTAAGTACACAATCTAGAACTCGTAAGGTAAGTCCTCAGCTCAACAATGACATTCTGAGAAAGTACAAGCAATATAATGCTAATTAATAACTAATATGCTTCATAAGGTACAATACATTATTAATAATTGTGGCTGTTTAGTAAACTAACGGCCCTTATATTAACTACTCAGTCCTCCTCTATCATCTTAAAAAACGAACAGAAGAAGATGACAACAAAGCACGATAGTGTGTACATATAAAGTAAGTACAGATGTGCTAATCTATTGTAGAAATATAGGTGTGTTATGACTCTGTAATATATAGAAATATAGGACAGAAGTATTAGTTGGAGTCATGTGGGCATCTAGACAAAATGTCAGCCATCACATTATCCGCACCACGGATAGCTCGTACCGTGAAGTGAAAAGGTTGAAGAGCTATAGCATATCGAGTGGATCTCGAACTCTTCAAATTCTTAGTCTGAATAGCTGTAAGAGCTTTCTGATCAGTCTCTAGAATGAAATGTGCGCCCAGGAGGAATCTTTGTAGCTTTAGAATTGACCAAACCATCGCTAACAACTCACGGTCTAAAACCGAGTAGTTCCTCTCTGCCGCATTTAGTTTTCTAGAAATGTACATAACAGGATGCAGAGTATTTGCATATTCTTGCATCAGTGCTGCTCCAATCCCAGTGGATGAAGCATCACTCCGAAGAACAAAAGTCCTATCAAGAGTAGGTAATCTTAAGATGGGAGGAGAAGAAAATATATTCTTGATTTGGTCTAGTGAAGATTGGCATTCTTCAGACCAACGGACCAGATTAGGCGAACCTTTCTTCAACAATGTTGAGAGAGGTGCCATGATCGAAGATAAATTTGGAATAAATCTCCCATAAAATTGAATTAAACCTAAGAGACTCCTAACTTGTTTCTTCGTTTTAGGAACAGAGATGTTCAGTATTTTGGAAGTATTGTGGTCTTCTGTCTTCAAGAGACCATGACCAACACGATGACCCAGGAAAGAGATTTCACCAAAACCAACAAAAGCTTTAGAAGGTTTTGCTGTCAAATTATTCTCACGTAGAGTGGACAGTAAGTCATATAACCCTAAATAGTGATCTTCCCAGGTATCACTGAAGAGACAGATGTCATCTAAGTATGCGATGACATCCGAACGATGTGACAGAATTCGACGCATCATGCGAACGAAAGTGGCAGGGGCGTTCATGAGACCAAAAGGCATAACATTCCATTGAAATAGACCCCTAGGTGTAGAAAAAGCAGTAAGAGGTTTGGCATGCTCTGCTAAAGGCACTTGCCAATAACCTTTAGACAAGTCAAGTTTAGTGAAGAATCTAGAATTAGAAAGTCTAATCAGTAGATCTTCTAACAAAGGCATCGGTTCAGCGTCGAACTTTGTGACCTGATTCAATTTGCGATAATCAACGCAAATTCGTATGTTCTTATCCTTCTTCCGGACAATAACCATGGAAGAAGAATATGGTGAAGTCGATGGTTCAATTATATTTAATTGAATCATTTCATCCAATTCCTTTTCCACTTGCGACTGAAAGTGTATAGGAATAGGATACGGCCTAACCCTAATTGGATTATTGTCGGTAAGAATTATGTCATGTTCTATGACATCTGTGTGTCCAGGAATGTCAGTGAGAACATCCTGAAATGTTTGTAACATCGACGAGACTTGTCGATGTTCGTCACCAGAAAGATTAGGAGAAACAGAAACGTTTTTCCAAGATTCCGTGGAATGTAATGGAACCACTGGAAGGGGAAGGTTGACATCAGAGAAGGTAGCTTCCTCATCCTGAATGACAGACAGGGATGAATAATGACCGTGAGGTGCAGGAGCATCATCCGTTGCCTGGAAAATAGGCAGCAAATAGTCCGGACGTTCGTGAAATTCCGAAAGCATGTTTATGTGGAAAGTTTTATGCTTTCCATCAATATCGACCACATAGTCAACATCGGAAATCCGAGAGACTATTGCATACGGACCTTTCCATGCAATAAGAAGTCTATTTTCCCTACTGGGGAGTAGGACGAATGCTTTGTCACCTGGACAAAGTTGTCGTAGACATCTATTCTTGTTAGCAAACTGCCTTGCCTTCTCTTTAGCAATTTCTGATGAAGCAGTTGCTAGCTTACATGCCTCAATGATCTTTTGTCTAAGAGCAATGACATACTCATATGAGGATTGAGTTTCATCGCTAATATCATCGGCAGTGATGAGATCGTGTAATAAAGACATAGGGCCGCGTGGACGCGCGCCAAAGACAAGTTCGAAGGGAGAAAATCCTGTGTGTTCATTAGGGACTTCTCTATAGGCAAAGAGAGCCGCGGGTAAAACCCTGTCCCAATCTTGAGGATGATCTTCAGTTATCTTACCAAGCAAAGTCTTGAGCGTTCTATTCAGACGCTCAACTAACCCATTAGACATAGGATGGTAGATACTACTGAGAGATCGTTCAATATGTAAGGTAGACATTACCTGTGACATAGTGTCAGATATGAGTTGAGTGCCATGGTCTGACAATATTTCTCTGGGGAACCCCAAGCGAGAAAATATCAACCAAAGAGCATCTGCGATATCTGTAGTAGATATGCTCTTAAGAGGAATAGCCTCTGGCCAACGTGTGCACATATCGACACATGTAAGGATAAACTGATGTCCTCTGGCCGACTTGACCTTAAAAGGGCCAATAATATCTATGGCCATTTTCTGAAACGGCCGAATAGGAATGTCAGCAGCCTGGATAGGCGCAGCATGTCGTGGTCCTCTAGATTTGACCTCCTGACATACCTTGCATGATCGGCAGTAAATACGAATGTCCTTATTGACAAAAGGCCAAAAGAAAGCCGCAAGGACTCTCGACTTCGTACGGGCAAAACCCATATGTCCAGCACATTGCGAGTCATGAGCATGTTGTAATATTTGGACTCTCATGCTCTTGGGAACAAGAATTTGCGAATGTGCCGACGTAGTCGAATCTTGTACCATACGTACAAGTACGCCGTTTCTCATTGCAATCCAAGATTTTCTATTTGTATCCTGATTCGGATCACCTTTCTTCGCAAGAACGAAGAATTTTTTTAAAGAAGGATCTTCTTCTTGCAATTTTATGAAAGAGTCACGAGTGATTACTAAGTGACTATCTTGGCTATCAACTTCATTATCACTATTCAGTGAAGTTTCGGGTGTTTGTAGAGCTTGTGCTCTTGTAACTACTGCATTTGTAGCTTGCATGTTATTATCTTCCCAAGCAGCAATCTGCTGTGGGGTACACTCCCTAACTCCGTGAATACGACCAATAATAAGGTCCGCAATAGGATTAGGTAAGAGACAAGCATGCACATCTCCAGTAAAGAAAGGAGTGGCAATGCGAATTACAGCAGTAGGATATTTTTCTAGAGTGCCGCCAAATGTGACACATTTAATAACCCTTCCTGTAGCACAAGATGGATCTACAAGCGATTGTCTAACACCAATAGTGGTGCATCCGGAATCGAAAAGTAGTGAGACCGGAGTATCATTAACAAGACCCTTATGTAGAATTAAAGAACCCCTCCCGTCATGCGCAACAGCAGCAGGAAGAGCGGGAAGTGGGTGACCACAACTCAAAGTAGTTATGGTACCCGGTTCGAATAAAGTACTGCATTGGGGGCATTTGTTTGCTCTCTCAAAGTCAAAAGCAGAACCAGTGACAGCGTCAAAGTTTTTACTATCAACAACATGATTACAGGCTCCCTCAGTTTCCTGTTGTACAGCATTAGCCTGCTGATATCTCTTTTTTTTGTGTTGAGATCTACCCCGACTATTATTAGCTCTGAAGTTATCAGAGTTATTATTATCTCTGCAGTTATTATTGTCTCTATTGTAATTGTTATCCTGGTTCGAATTCCAGTTTCCACGATTACTATCATGTTCACATTGATGCGAACATCTATTTGTTTGGTTCTGAGGTCTTCGGCAGGAATAACCTCTATTACCATATCCTCTTTTGAAATGCTTATAATTATTAGGGTGATAGTAACGAGTACTATCAGGTTGTCTCCAATTCTTCGAAGAAGAATCACCATGAAATTGGTTTCCATGATTTTGACAGAAATTACCGCTACTCTTTCTATCAAAATTTTGTTGGGATCTACGAGCAAAGTTTTGACCATACGGAGCTGCCGAAGCAACTGGTAAACCTTCTTTCACCTTAGAGTTACCCATGGTTATGTGTGGGTGCGCAGTTACGTATTGGCAACAGAAATCTTCCATTTCTTTTATTGTTTTAGGTTTACGTTCATGAAGGAAAGCAAGGAAAGACTCATTGACAGACGACATGACTTTGTCTCTAAGTATTAAGTCCATAAGTCCTTCATAAGTTTTTTCCGTCTTAGATAGTTCAACCCATCGTGAGAAAGTAATGCGTATTCTTGCAATAAACTCGGAGAATTCAACTCCATTTTCAGGTAACATGTTTTTAAATTGTAGACGATAGCCGTCTTCGTTAAGCTGATATTTCTTTAACAAAGCGGCCCTGACAACCTCATAATTGTTCTTGTCAGGTTCATCCACCATATTTAATATACTTAGAGATTTACCTGTCAGTATCCCTGATAACTGATAAACATATTTTGCTTTGTCTATGTTATGAGCTGTACATGCTTGTTCAAATCTGTCCAGATAGAACATTATGTCATCACTGGAAGGACTAAATGTAGACATGTTGTCTAACATATGAGTCCAAAACCTGAAATAATTAACTAATTTATTTCAAACCTAAGTGTAACAAGTCTTAATTAAGCACTTGTATATTCACATCACATTATATTATCCCAGTCTCTGTGGGAAACAAGTCTCAAATCAAAGAACTTGTATATGAAATATCAGCACTCAAATCTTGATCATAAGTGCACTTCTCATTCAATAGTGCACGACACTATTCATCATTCATTTATCATCAGTATAGTAGTAACAGTGCATTAGCATAGCCCATTAACTAATTACTATAACTGTAAACAATGACTATGTAAACACATGCAGAATGTAAACATTGAAAATGTAAACAATACAAACAATGTAAACAATAACAAAGATCAGCAACAATACAAAAACTTTCGCAGAAATCAACTAAAAATAAAGCAGAAATTAATGAAATATCACAAAAAATGTGACGATATCTGCGATAGAATTAAACAAAATACATGACACCACAGTGTATAAACAAAAATGTTGTATGAAACTAAATTATAGACAAGAGTAGGCTAACAAATACAAACAAATCACAACAAAACTAAAGAATGTGAAATAATAACGAAAACAATATTAAAACATGTCATCACAGCTAACATAAATAGCAACAGAAGTCGCTTAGCAAATTCCAGTATCGGAAATTTGCAAACCCTACAGAAAACGCTCACAATAGACGACCTCTATGACGTGGCATAATCTAACGGAGACACCACCCAACCGAGAACCCGCTGAAATATAAACATATAAATATACAAATAACATATAGACATATAACATATAGAATGAGATGATACACAGAAGACTCAGCAGAAGTATAAGGGCACAGTTTACATACAAACAGGCCACTTAACTTATAGGCTTCCAATCGTAGAACAGCAGAAAAACGGATGTCAATCAACGTCCTAAAGAGCGAAGCTCCAACGATGATGGCACATCTGAACTGCTTCCACTGCTAACACGATGGTACAAGAGCTTCTGAAATACTGTGTGTTGAGTTGTTTCGGCACTTGACCTTCTAATCCAAAAGTAAGTTGATGGAAATCGGTACTTGGCCTTCTTCAGAAAACAACCCGTTTCAACCGGCACTTGACCTTCTCAAAAAACGACAGCACTGGAACCTTGACAGCAGCAACTTGCTTGACTTGCGTAAAAGATAACAGCAGTCCGAGTTATCCGGCAACATGTAACAACGCCGGGTACTGTCAAATTCTTGTTTCCGTCAAAAAGTTGAAATTTTGACTTTTACCGGGCAACGCCGAGTACTTTGAAAATTTTGAAGATGTTGACTGTATTGAAGAATGTTAATTTCTTGAAGGATGCTGATGAATTCTTGTTGAAAATGAAGTGGGTAAGGGACCCCGTGTTTGCTAGTACCAGAATCAAACCAGCTTATGGCCACCAAATGATGCGTGATGCCATATGATGATGGATGGCATCCGCATGTCTGGTTTTGTGTAGTGTGTAGATGTGTTCAGTCAAAACAATGTTCATGCAACAATAACAGGGCAATCCACATAGGACGTCAGTAAACTCACGACGTATAAAGTCAATGAGTCTTGAAACAGCCGTTGACGTTTTTCTTCATTATTTATTGTGGACGCCACAGTGACAAAATGGTTACGCAAATGTGTAGGCACATCAAACAGTCATTATCACAGCAACATTCAATACAGCAATAGACGGTAGACAGCATTACAATGATGAGTCAGATGCATGTTATATTTCATAGTGCTGTAAATGTAGTCAGGTGGAAAACTCCATCCTTTTCTATAACAGCCAGGAGATAACCAGATGTATGAGATCAGTTCACTCTCCTTAGTTTGACTTCAGCAAGACAGACACGTCTGCCGAAGTATAAATAATGTCCTCAAAAATATCCTCTAGATAATAAAGGTTTTCTAAACCTAGTTCATTTAACAAAGTAGCAAGTAATGGTCCTTGGTACCTGCATCAACCGATGCAGTACAATGCAGCGACATGTGAGCTGGGAAAAAACATCTCGTGACGACGACTTTCGCAGACAGGCTATGAATCGAAATCGCTCACGACCCAAAATCGATAGAGTTAATGAAAATGTTAATTTACCTTGCTTTCAAGAAATACAGAAATATCACGCCTCCCGGCATGTGCAAATACACTAGAGGTATTATCCCGAATAAACGAAATATCCATAAGAGGACTACACATCCCTGACAGAACAAAAATAGCGGAGATCCCCTCTTCAACGAGGCATCTCTTTCGCCATTCCAAATCGCTCACTCCCACTAGTGGTGGGCGGAAACCGATCGACCAAACAACAAGACAAGTCATGCGCAGTCCAGCGCAAAAATGACCACAGCTCAAAAGTTAACTGCATTCGATACTAACGCGAGAAGACAAATGCTTACCGAGAAAAGTGACTATAAATTTCAAGCAGTTGTTGCCCTTGCGTTATAAAACAGATATTGAAATAAAACGATGTTGCGAGAATTTATCACGCAACACAGGACCATGCCAAGATTAAACGGCTGTTAAACCAGTTGTCTACCTCGTATTGATCCTGCAGGCTTACTGCAAATTCTAGAAAGGGCTGGATTTCGCTATCCTGGTACTCCATGTACTTAGCTACCTCGAAGGCAATCCTATGCACTTTATCTAGATCGGCCATTATATCAGGGTGAGCAAACACTATAGAAGAATAGAACCTAGAGATCTTAGTTACCTAGTCCACTAGGTGCTGATAATTTAATAATCAATAAAATCTAGGCTAGCCTGGGAACTTTAAAAACAAGAAAGTTTGTAGCTACTCTGATTGCGACAAGCAAAAACCCCAGAAAACTCAAAAAAAAAAAATGTAAGTGATGTAAAACTTATTACTATCACTTCACCCCAGTTCTGTCAGTACTAAGCTATTGAGAGGATTGGTTACTATCATCCGAATGAACAACCTCCCTTGGTACAAATGCAAGCTAGTAACTGACTATCTGTAGCTTCTTATCTCAGATTAAAGAGCTACTCCTGAAAAAAATTAACCCTTAAAAAATTTTTTTCTAACTTTTACAACAATAGTCGTCAGATTTGTCAACCAAAAACTCAGTAGTGATACCATCAACCTTTACCAGCTGTCTCATGTGTAGCATGAACAATAAATGTAACTAAATATTATGAATGCTGTGGAGAAAAACGCTGTTCAGACTTCCTCCAAAAGAAATAGTTCGATATGTCTAGGGGAAAGAAATTCCTATAATTTGCCGAACACTAAACTCTAAGAATCAGAATAGAATCTTGTGAGAGATTCATCATCCCGGACGAGCCCCCATTTGTCGTGGTTGAGTTTGAGTGTAGAGTATTTGTCGAGTTGGACAACAGTAGTGAAATCGACAAGGGATAGTGGACTGACAGAGTTATAGATTACACACACAGAAAGGTGTAAATAGGAGATGGACTTGAGACAACCTGGAAGAAGATTTATCAAAATGATCTCTCTCTCCAAGCCTCAACTCACTTATGTCTGTCTAAGCACCTCCTGCTCTCACTCTTTTCTCTTATCATACATAGAGATTATAGTAAAGAGCTAAAAACAAGTTTCTTATGGATGGAAAGGTCGTGAACAGCGCATTAATAAAGGTGTAAACTTTATTAAATGAAGAAAAGCATGAAAATAATGCATATCATCACAACAACATAAAATTACATCAATAATCAAAATATTCATCAATAGTCATCAATAACTCATCAATAATGCAAATACACCAACGAACACACAGACCCAATCATAAAACCTGTAGTACACAGAGAAATGAAATAAACTGTCTGTCCTTTCTCGTGGGACCCAGTACAATGCTTCAGACAGTGTCTTTTTACGTAAAAATATACTCCATGGGTGATGGACTTGACCTGTATAAATCCACTGTAGTCGCTATAGTTGGTGGCACCACTGATTTCGCGATGGTGACTGGACGACTGTCTATCTCCTGCTGACCAAATGAACGAACTGAGCGACAGCCTGTCCGTTTTTTTCGTGGGACCAAATGTAATAGCTCCAATGTCTTTACGTAAATATATACTCCATGGGGGAATGGAATTGACCTGTAAATCCAATGTAGGCGATAACTTTGGTGACCTCAAACTGCGTGAGGGGCTGGAACTCGGTCTTCACCTGGCTGTCCGCTTATAAATGCGAGGTTTTAAGTATCCAGCAAAATACCGCCAAGACGAGGTTACTTGAGGACAACGAATCCCAGGCGCTCTTACTCGATTGGCATTAAATCCGGTTTGGGCTGGTTTGGACTGTGATCTGACTGCGCCGTTTAGACACACACAAAGGCTGGTGATATGAAATTCTGCTGTATATGCTGGGCTGATTGATATGCTGGAAGCCGTACTGCTCTGACTGGTAATCCAATAGGCGAGTAGGAAACTACTACTGCATTAGATGATTTCAGATTTAGCGTTGGCTCGTGGCATTGCGTGAGCTTAACTTGGCGTTGACAAAAAGGGGTTTTTGATTCAGGAACGGGGTTGACTATTCGTTGCTAGATGTATTCAGAAACCCTCTAGATCGAAGAGAACATGACGTTCTTCGCCTGACTGGAGTCTGCTCTAGCGATTCGGTTATCCCTGAAACCCGAAAATGACTAGAACATAGGCAAACACATTCTAGTACTGTGTTAAAGTTTGCCTTATCTCATGATGGTCATCTACGGGCCAGGAATATTTACGAATGTCTTTGTCTTATTAAACCCATCTACTCTTATAGATTACAAGGACGCTCCCCCCGGACACCTGGTTTGCATATTTCTACAGATGTATCGGCGTAATGCGTAATCAAGAGAGTAAGACAAAGGTTATTCTAGAGACATCATCAAAGACAACAACCGCGAGAAGATTCCCTCAGGTAGAGAAATGCATAATATTATGATCGCTAATGCGTTCTAAGGGGCAACAACCCAGAGACTGACCGCGATTGTTATCTCCCCCTGAAACAGATCAAACTCGTTACCCAGGCCTCAAAGGGTACTAGCCGCTCGTGATCAAACGTTTTAAAACGACCAGAGAAATTCCCCTGTTCAGACCACGGGGCGTTTAGGTAACATTACGCTGCGCTGACCGTTTCTGACCAGTGGGGATTTCCACTGAAAGCCAGAACGTAAACACCTCGGGTGGGGTTTGAGAAGGTGAAAATGAAAGAAAATAAGAATACAAAATGTCTAGGAAAACAGAACATTTAAAGGAGTAATCAAATTATGGACAAGATGGTAAAATAGATTATCTGTCTACGTGACAATAATATATTTATACTTGTAGTTCTTTCTTTTTCTTTGATCCTTAGCTGTCGGCTGTCAAAACAGTCAGTGGTCATCACGCCTTTTGGCGTCTTGTATGGCAACAACATACTGCTTCCACTTTGCTCTGTCGGCGGCCATTCTTCTTGCTGTATCTTAGCTCTGGTTCATTTTTTGCATCTCGGCCGCGCAGTTCTTCGCCAAGTTGTTCTTGTTCGGCCCCTCTTTCGCTTTCCCTCGGGGGTCCATAGCATAGCTGTTCTTGTGATGGCATCGGGGTCTCTTCTGAGGACGTGGCTAACCCAATTCTAGCGTCTGCCAGTTATGATAGTGTGCATGTCCTCTTGGTTACTCCGAGTAAGTAGTTCTTGGTTAGTGATAGTTACTCCGAGTAAGTAGTTCTTGGTTAGTGATAGTTACTCCGAGTAAGTAGTTCTTGGTTAGTGATAGTTACTCCGAGTAAGTAGTTCTTGGTTAGTGATAGTGTTCGGAAAAAAGATTCGAAGAATTTTCCTTAGGCAGATTGTGTCGAAGGAGGACAGTTTCGACATTTCCTTCTCTGTCACTCTCCAGCATTCTGCACCGTACAGAAGCACAGCAAGTACACAGCTCTCATATAATCTTAAATTGGTGTTTGTGCTGTACTGGGAAGACTTCCAGATGTTGTTGAGACTAGCAAAGGCTGTTCTCGCTTTATTCATTCTGTTTTTGATGTCTTTGCATGTTCCGCCATCTGGTGTTACTATGCATCATAGATAGGTAAATGTTTCGGTCTGTTCTAGCTTCTGGTTCCTTATTGTTATGGGCTCGGGGTTACCGACATTGAATGTCACGACTTCTGTCTTCTTTAGACTGATGTTCAGACCCAACTGTTGGATATACTTATTCAGTCTATCCGTTTTTTCTTGGATGTGTTGATGTGAATGTGCGAGTAGTGCAATGTCATTTGCATATTTCAGATCTTCCATGGTAGAAAACATTGTCCATCTTATTCCTCTTGGACTGCCCCTGTTGTCTGGCGCATCACCCAGTCTGTGACTGTCAAAGATAAAGTGGTTGATAAGGGGCATCCCTATCGTACTCCTGTCTTCACCTAAAAGTTAGATTGCTTTGCCCAACACTACATGTAAATTTAAAATAGAGGATTTTCATGATGAAAACAATGCTGCTGGGAATTCCATAAGCCCTAAATATTTTCCATAGGCTGTCCCTGTGTATACTGTCAAATGCCTTTTCAAAATCAACAAAGTTCATGTATAGCTGTCTCTGCCATTCTGAGCACTGCTCTATAATGTTCCTGAGGGTGAATATGTGATCTGCACATCTTCTGTTCTTTCTTAATCCTGCTATTTATGTCCGTTTATGGTCTACTGCTTTTGAAATTCTCTGGATAATTGTTCGGCCTTGTATTTTACTGGAACTGAGAGGAGAGTAATACCTCTCCAGTGGTTGCAGTCTGCAAGGTCGCCAATCTTGGGCTATTTGACAATTATTCCTTTATGCCACTCTGTTCATGTTGTATCTGTTTTCCAGACTTATGAAAATAGTGGTTCTAATAGTTTTGCTGCTAGTTCAGGGTCTGCCTTAAATAACTCAGCATTTAAATTGTCGTAACTAGGAGCTTTTTCATTCTTTAACCCTATGACAGCTGTGATGATTTCTTCTCTTCGTGGAATGTCTGTATTTACGTCTAGATCATTATCAGACTCAGGAACACTCAGCTACGTCTCTGGTGGTTCGTTATTGTCTCTCTGGAGTTTTCTGCCCATCTTGTTTCCTGCCCCTGTGCTGTGGTGATGATAATTCCTTGTTTGTCTCTTAGCAACGTAATATTGTTTGCATCCATTTTCCGCTGATGGTTTTAGTTATTTGGTATACTGTGCTTTGTTCATTTCTCAGTGCTTCCATCTTCTGCCTGTCTTGCAAGATGGTCCAGGAATTTCCTTTTGTTGGCGCGGGTTTGACCTTTTACTTCCTTGTCCAGCTGACTTTACTGTCCGCTATATATTTCCTGTAACCTCGGGGGCCTTTGACTTTTCTTCTATTTTCTTTCTTTTCATTTTTTTTCTCATCGCTATGGTGTTTAATGTTCCTGGTGTTATCAAATCTTGTCTTTCATTTCCTGGAATCCATTCTTAATTACACAAATTCTCAAAAACAGCGTAAAACTGCAAAAACGTGGATAAAAGGATGCTCGACAGAGACTCGTGTAAACACAAAATAAAGCAGCGAGAACAAGGAAGCAGCCTCTCCTTGCTGGAATTTTTTACTGCTAAGTGCCTGCGAATGGCAAAAAATGAGCTACACTTTCTCTCGCGCGAATGAGCAGATCCGCGAATACGGAACACGTGAATAGCGAAGATTGATGATATATATATATATATATATATATATATATATATATATATATATATATATATATATATATATATATATATGTGTGTGTGTGTGTGTGTTGTGGTAAAGTGGGATATTATAAATATTTATAGGGGACTTAGTGTACTGACTGAGATCAGCTGTGAAGGTATCTGTATCTAATAAGTGTAGTGTATTACAGATGACCTTACTTGCTACCACATATTTATACCTCAGTCAGAATTATTCTGGAATATTGTGATGACTACGTTGAATGTCTAGGGTGTTGTAAATGAAGTGTAAGTCTCAACGATAACAGACAGATAAACAATTTAATTTATTCCACCACACTTGACAACAGTTTGACACTCACATACATATAACACTCTATGAGACTATCTTAAATGAGTCACTGGTAAATTTTCAAATATCAATATGTATTAAGTACTTTTCATTAATATATAGGTGTCCTGATTCAAATACAAAGTGAACCAGGAATCACACTCAATTTTAATTACAAGTTATATGTACAGAATTTATCAATATGAATCTTGTAGTGACATATTTTATTAATATTATCTTATGTGTGTCAGTTGTGTAGTGGTACTATGAGGTAATACTGGTTTTGTTTTTTCAAGCTATGTTGTTATTTGTCATCATGACTTCAAGTGTTTGTTTCTGTTGGAACTAGTATTGGAAATGTTCTCAGTTCCGTTCATTAAAACAATTAATTTCCCCTCTTATTTTTACACAATGTCAGTTTAAGATGGGGTTACATAATGTTGAGCTCCGCTGGCCACATAGGCTTATCTTTCGTGATGGCGGCAGGAAAGGACTCCTCTGCTCGATAGCCTCCCTGTATTCTGGAGACACCTCACTGTTTTCTATATGGACCAAGGAGTATGCTGTCCGCCTCTGGATTCAGCAAAGCTCTGACCAGGTGCTGCTCAATAACTTTAGGACCACAGTCCCACAATTCATGGAAATAATACAGAATTACGTTGACTGGCACTGAATATAGCACAATTTCGATCTGCCGATGTCCCAGGCTTTTATTTAGAAAAATATGCACTGGCGCTCAACGCACTGGTTCTGTAGTAAGTTTATTTGCAAATGTGGTGTTGACCTGACGCCTCTAATTGACTATATTGGCAGGTCTAACCAATCATGCCATGTTTACACAGCTTTTCAAAAAAGTACTCCTACTCACGTTTCCCCTAACAACAACGAAGTAGTATTTATAGTCCAACTAATCGTGTTTAGCCTTACATTTATTTTCCGCCAATCAAATAGGAGGTAACATGTCAGCATATTTCCGTACAATGGTGTGTTGAAAATCTGCCACTGGGCGATTCTGATTTGGGTGTTGTCTGACATCCCTCACTATTTCTTTTGGCTATAATTTGGTAATTCCTAGACTATTTGCGTAACGTTTAACATATTATTTGTCAGCAAGTCCTAAGGAACCCAAATATACAAATTTAATGGGGCTAAGGAGCTGCGTTCAAAATATGTATTTTCCCGGATAGTCGTGTAGTTTTTTTTTATTTTTTATGTTTAGAACCGCCACCTGTCCTACTGTACTGTCAGACTAATGTCAGGATTTTAGACATAAAACAGTAGAATGTCAGGTTTCCTAATAAGCGTTTTGTAAGTTTTTAAAACCTAACTCTGGTATGGGTAGTGTTGTTTATCACTGTCGATTTGAAAAAAAGATAGTTCTTGTGGCCTTACACGCGTGATGGTAGTAATTGTGTATCGCGCGACTGTGGTAGTATTGCCTGCGTCCCTGCTTTCAGCCCTCCCTTCTTTCTATCTTTAGTCCATCTGTCTTTCGTTTTAGGTAACGTAGTGTATAAAAAGACATGAATGGAATTTTAAATCTAGGTCAACCTGCGTATCTCAAGGTTTTTCTTAGAAATGCAGCACATGTTTTATCGTAGAAAGCGGGTATTGAAGCAGTAGGCTTTTACTATCAACGTGAAACGTTACAATTTGCAGACGAAGTAGAAAACAAGGGGGATTTCGAGTACAGTCATTGTGACAGCACTGTTCTTTACCATTCTTTTTTCCTTTTATTGAAGTTATTTGTTAGGCTTTATATTTACGTTTTAATTTATATATGTGGATTAGAATATTTCACGACATCTCCCCTCTTAAAACAGACATCTTATGTCAGTCCTTTATTCTATATACACATAGATAAATGTAAGTCAACTTGACTTTACTCTGCTGTTGTGCTATCATGGTTTTATGTAGTTGGGTCCATTCAGAGTAGGCACTACTCTTGAAATCTGCCTCAGACCTCTACAACCAATAATATTTTTCGGTTATGTTACTGAACAGCCGCAAGTGTGACTGCTTGTCTTAATGCTGCTTCACAACCCGTATTCACCATTTCTCTTCTCTGAGTCTGCGCAATGACATGTCCAGAGAACATTAGATTTTCCTCAAAATGTACGTTATGAGGAGATAACATATACCTGGTGATAGCAAAGTTTTCGTAGTGGATCCCATAATCTTCTTATTAGCCTGTATGAAACATTCGGAATATCCTCAATCAAAGAGGCAACTCAGGGATTCATTACGTTCCTCCGAATTGTTTCCATCTAACAATTTTGTCTGATCTCAGGTTTTACTGGAATCTGATAGTATCCTTTACTCAGATCCACCCTTGAGAAATATTTAGCTTTATTTAGCCTGGCAAACAACTGATTTGTATCCGGCAATGGATCCACCTGTCCTTCTGTAATAGCATTCAGTCTCCTGTAATCTATACAGAGTCTATGTTCTCCAGAGGGCTTCCTTAAGAGTACAACACCGGAACTATACGAAGATTCACTGTGTGAAATAATTCCTTCCTTCAACAAATAGTCTATCTCTTCCTTCAAAGCTTTCTCCTTAGCAAAAGGAATCGAATAGGGTTTCATACAGACAGGTGTGGGGTCTATCAGTTTCATATCATATTCCAATAAGTTTGTATGCCCTGGTCGGTCTGTTAACACCTCTGCATGATTATCTAGAACCTGTTGCACTCTCTCTTTCTGAGTTTTCGTTAAATGTGTACTGATTTTCACCTGTGCCGCTGTCTCACATGGGTGTAATGGATATTCAAATGATGAAACTGGTTCCTTTTTCATCTCCATGGCGATGGACAAGGTCAACAAGTGTGTCTCTTCCTGATGTTCTCTTTCCAAATATTTCTTCAGGAGATTCACATGATAGATTTTTTCTTTCCCCTTCTTATCTATCTTATAATTTGTTCTAGACACCTTCTCTAGAACTGTATATGGACCTTGCCATCCAATTTGTAACTTATTCTGACTACCGGGTAGAAGAAGCAGTACCTTCTCTCCCACAGCCAAATCTCTGTCTTTCGCCTTCCTGTTATAATAGGCAGCATGTTTCTTCCTGGCTTGTTTCAAATTTTCATTGGCAAGTTTCCAGCCAGTTTTTAAACGAGTGGTCAGCTCATTCACATATTGGTATGAGGATGTAATATTTTCCTCTGCCTTTTCATCAGTCCACGTTCTTAACAGCGCTACATATGGACCTTTAATTGTGTGGACCTATTTGTCCATGCACCGGTATGGTCTCTTCCACTCGAAGCGCTATAGTGATGATTTTTCTTCCCAGAATTATCAGTCACAAAACGACCGCTACCAATTCTTTTCTTGGGGCTGTCTCCCCACTTAAAATTCTTGATGAGAGATTTCCTCTCTACATCCTCTTCCTCCAGTTTGTTTAAGTCCGATTGAGGGATTTTCGGCTTATCCTGGGGTAAGACATCTTTTTGCACTCTCCGCATAGTGGCCATTGTAAAACAGTTAAGTGAAGCTTGTCCGTGAAAAGGGGCTTCCCATTCCATTTGGTCCACTTTATCAAATTTATTTTTCTTTCTATTGTCAGGCCTAATTTTGCCCCTTGGCGTGTCCAGGTCCTGATCCATGTTCCCACTTGTGGGTGTTCCCTCATGTGCTATGCTACACCTTTCTACAAAATTCTCAATGTCCCATCTTGCCTTGGGCCAATAATAATTGTGAGCCACCTTTTGGATGATGGTACCTATTTTTTCATGGTCCCCATCTGGTTTCACATGTAGGCTCCTTATTAATTCTGCCCTATATCTTTTAGGAAGTACCAGCTGTCCCTGACCTTTGGATCTAGCTCCAGTCTTCCTATACATCAACTTGTTTTTCATGTAAAAATCTCCCTTGCCTGGAGTTGTATGACAAGTTGACAATTTTCTGAAACAAGGCTTGAGTGTTTATCCCCAGCCTGTGCCTTCCTCATCTCTTCTGGAGTGGTATCCAACATAATATCCTCCTCCTGTCTTGAGGTCGACCTGACCTGAAGGGTGGCCATATACACAGGTTTCCTTCTGCAACGGTCAGTGTCATGATTGTCCATCTGACAATTTTACACCACCTTTTCCCTTGGTTGAAAGATTTTCTTTCATCATATTTCCTTTCATCGAATTGTGGGGTTTTATTTTTATTGTCATACCGTGGCCTATCAAATTGGTGCGTACCTTTGTTTTGATCTCTAGGATCAAATTTATTAAAGTTCTGTGGTGCCCTAAAATTATCCAACTGTTTCTTTTTGTTACCTGATACCTCTGCCTGAGCTGCTTGATACCTTTCAGCAACATTTAGCAACTCACCCAGCCTCTCTGCACCTTGTTCCATGAGAAACTTTCTCAGGTCTGGAGCCATGGACTCTCTTAGTTGTTCTATAAGGACCATTTCCTTAAGATCTTGGGTTTTCCCCAGAGAAGTCCATTTCTCCAAGTATGTCTCTATTCGTGCAGAGAACTGGTGGTAGGTTTCACCTGACAGTAGTTTAGCATTCCTAAATTTTTTCCTATAAAATTCTGCGTTCTTTTCATATCTTAACAAAAGAGCCTGCTTTAGCATGTCATAATTTTCCTGATCACCTCTGCTCATTTTGGCAAAAACTTCATAAGCTGCCCCACGAAGTCCTTGAGATAACTTTAAGCTCCACCTTTCTCTCTCTAACCCATATGTGGTAGCTAATAGTTCATATCTATTTAGATAGCTCTCAATATCATCGTCTTTCTCAACAAAATGATCTAAATGAAAATTCATAGCTGAGGTTGAGGCTCCCTGGCTAGCAGTGGCATCAGAGGCAAAGGGACTGGCACCATTTTCAGGAGCATGGCCTTGAAACTCAAACTCCCTTAGTCGTAACTCATGTTCCCTTTGTAATCTTTTATCTTCTGATTCCCTTTCTGCAGCTAATCGCTTGTCTTCCCTTTCTGCAGCCAATCTTCTTTCCTCTACTTCCAATTTCTTAGCCTCTTTGTCAGCCTCAATCTGCAACCTCTTAGCCTCAGCCTCAGCCTCAAACCTTCTTTCGGCCTCTTTTTCTAATCTTCTTTCTTCCCGTTCAATATATTTGTCACATTCAGCCGTGACATAAGCAATCATAATTTGTCCGTCCATTCCTAACTCTTTCGCAGTCTGTACAGCAGCAGATCGAAATTTTGCCAAGTCGGCCATTGTCTAAGATGCAATTGTAACAATTCAATCTATCAATAATTATCTAAGGACACTACAGGCACTGAGAGCTCAACGTTATTTATTTCCACCCAAGGATACCTTTTAATTCTTTTTATTCCCAGTATCTATAACAGGAGAAAGTTCAATATCCCTGGAGCGAGACCCCAATATATGTGGTAAAGTGGGATATTATAAATATTTATAGGGGACTTAGTGTACTGACTGAGATCAGCTGTGAAGGTATCTGTATCTAATAAGTGTAGTGTATTACAGATGACCTTACTTGCTACCACATATTTATACCTCAGTCAGAATTATTCTGGAATATTGTGATGACTACGTTGAATGTCTAGGGTGTTGTAAATGATGAAGTGTAAGTCACAACAATAACAGACAGATAAACAATTTAATTTATTCCACCACACTTGACAACAATTTGACACTCACATACATATAACACTCTATGAGACTATCTTAAATGAGTCACTGGTAAATTTTCAAATATCAATATGTATTAAGTACTTTTCATTAATATATAACCAACGGGCTGATCACCCGTTTGCCAGTCACTTCGATTACGGAAACAACAGCAAATGGATTGATTTGCCATTGCCCTAAAGACGCCAATAGGCGTGATGGGAAGCAATGGCAAAGAAAACCTATCTGCTGTTGCCCTAAGACGCCACTAGGCGTAATGGCCACTGACTGCTTTGACGGTCGGCGGCTAAGGACGGAAGAAGAAGAAGAAGAATTAATATATAGGTGTCCTGATTCAAATACAAAGTGAACCAGGAATCACACTCAATTTTAATTACAAGTTATATGTACAGAATTTATCAATATGAATCTTGTAGTGACATATTTTATTAATATTATCTTATGTGTGTCAGTTGTGTAGTGGTACTATGAGGTAATACTGGTTTTGTTTTTTCAAGCTATGTTGTTATTTGTCATCATGACTTCAAGTGTTTGTTTCTGTTGGAACTAGTATTGGAGATGTTCTCAGTTCCGTTCATTAAAACAATTAACTTCCCCTCTTATTTTTACACAATGTCAGTTTAAGATGGGGTTACATAATGTTGAGCTCCGCTGGCCACATAGGCTTATCTTTCGTGATGGCGGCAGGAAAGGACTCCTCTGCTCGATAGCCTCCCTGTATTCTGGAGACACCTCACTGTTTTCTATATGGACCAAGGAGTATGCTGTCCGCCTCTGGATTCAGCAAAGCTCTGACCAGGTGCTGCTCAATAACTTTAGGACCACAGTCCCACAATTCATGGAAATAATACAGAATTACGTTGACTGGCACTGAATATAGCACAATTTCGATCTGCCGATGTCCCAGGCTTTTATTTAGAAAAATATGCACTGGCGCTCAACGCACTGGTTCTGTAGTAAGTTTATTTGCAAATGTGGTGTTGACCTGACGCCTCTAATTGACTATATTGGCAGGTCTAACCAATCATGCCATGTTTACACAGCTTTTCAAAAAAGTACTCCTACTCACGTTTCCCCTAAGAACAACGAAGTAGTATTTATAGTCCAACTAATCGTGTTTAGCCTTACATTTATTTTCCGCCAATCAAATAGGAGGTAACATGTCAGCATATTTCCGTACAATGGTGTGTTGAAAATCTGCCACTGGGCGATTCTGATTTGGGTGTTGTCTGACATCCCTCACTATTTCTTTTGGCTATAATTTGGTAATTCCTAGACTATTTGCGTAACGTTTAACATATTATTTGTCAGCAAGTCCTAAGGAACCCAAATATACAAATTTAATGGGGCTAAGGGGCTGCGTTCAAAATATGTATTTTCCCGGATAGTCGTGTAGTTTTTTATATTTTTTATGTTTAGAACCGCCACCTGTCCTGCTGTACTGTCAGACTAATGTCAGGATTTTAGACATAAAACAGTAGAATGTCAGGTTTCCTAATAAGCGTTTTGTAAGTTTTTAAAACCTAACTCTGGTATGGGTAGTGTTGTTTATCACTGTCGATTTGAAAAAAAAGCTAGTGCTTGTGGCCTTACACGCGTGATGGTAGTAATTGTGTATCGCGCGACTGTGGTAGTATTGCCTGCGTCCCTGCTTTCAGCCCTCCCTTCTTTCTATCTTTAGTCCATCTGTCTTTCGTTTTAGGTAACGTAGTGTATAAAAAGACATGAATCTAGGTCAACCTGCGTATCTCAAGGTTTTTCTTAGAAATGCAGCACATGTTTTATCGTAGAAAGCGGGTATTGAAGCAGTAGGCTTTTACTATCAACGTGAAACGTTACAATTTGCAGACGAAGTAGAAAACAAGGGGGATTTCGAGTACAGTCATTGTGACAGCACTGTTCTTTACCATTCTTCTTTCCTTTTATTGAAGTTATTTGTTAGGCTTTATATTTACGTTTTAATTTATATATGTGGATTAGAATATTTCACGACATGTGTGTGTGTATGACAGGGGCTAGGTGTGGTTGAGGCGAACTTATGTCGACGTTGCTACCTCACACCCAAGACCCATGCACTAAGAAAATGTAATTAAGGATCGTTTGACAGGAGTTGCAATTATTGGTTGTTTGCAACCCTCTCAGCAGCAGACTTAGCAATTCAAGCAACAGAAAGCCTTATATAGAACAACATTTAATTCTACCGAACACCCAGACAGTGTTCGTGGACGTTGTGTCCAAAGCAACTTGACTTCAACTCTAGTTCGGCAACTTCTCTCCTGGCGTGTTGCAACCGAAATGACAGAGAATATTGAAATTCTAAGCTTTGCGCGTTTAACATCCGGGCGTTTAGCATACCTCTGATTGGCTGTTGTTCTGTCAGCAGACATGACTAATGTTCTATTTTTAGATGTAACGCTAAAATGGCTGCCAAATTGCTATGTTGTGGTAAAAGGTACAGATCAACCGACAAAATAGCGATGGACAACAAACGAGATGACGATGGCGCTGTCACACACACACATATATATATATATATACGTAAGAGCGAAAGAACAACTCCTTATATTCTTTCCTTATATTATTTCTTTGCCTCCCCAGAGATCCCCCGGGAACTACAGGGGCAGACCACTCAGCTTTAAGATTCCTCGGACACACTGCTGAAAATTATTGCTCAAGACTGAATAGCCCTATAAGGCTGGCCAATATTTTCGTGTGGCTGCCTTTAATATGAAGTTAGTTTTACGCAACCATTACATGAGCGTAGTAAAGTGTCTTTATTATGATAAACGCTGACATCACGATTATGTGTTTGAATTTTTTGGCTTAAATACCGGGTTTTAAGTAATACTGTATTGGCCTGAATATAGTGCGATGTTGTTTTTTTCCTAAAAATGTCCTTACGACGACCCAGAGTCCGATGGGAGGACAACATTAGACAATCTTTGAAGGACCGAGGACTAAAATGGAACCAGGCCAGGAGGAAGACAGCCGATATGATAGTCTGGCGCTTTCTCTTCCAAACCTCTACACCTCACGGTAGAAGGGGAACGGCTAAGTAAATAAAATGTCCTTACGAAAACTGTACTTGTATTATATGCGCAGCCTATCATTTTTCACTGATAAAAAAAAAAAAAAACAAACAAACCAAAAAAAAAAGGCTGATTCCTACTGAGGTCTATTTTGTAGAATGCTGGAACTATACCGGCCGACTCCAACTCTGAACCTGATTCCAGAACCACTACTGAAGATGAGCTGAGAGAAGAAGAAAAAAATGAGTATTATGATTGGGAGTTATAAATAATAATTAGGTTAATTTATCACTTAAATTTACATTGAAAGGAAACTGTGTCAAATTTGTTACGTTTTTACCTCCAGGTATATTCGAGACCTTTTGTCTTTCATGTAGAACACGTTCAAAATTTTAGGGTGGTATTTTGTGCGAGGCTGTATTTTGTATGTGCCAATATGATTCTTTGTAGAGCCTGTTCTCTACATTTCTGCTGAAACATATATACGTGTGTGCGTGAGTGTGTGCGTGCGTGCGTGCGTGTGTGTGTGTGTGTGTGTGCGTGTGTGTGTGTGTGTGTGTGTGTTAGGAGTGAGGTTATTGTAAGGTTGCACACAAAAAAGAAAAACAAAAGAATTCCTGGTCTTATTCGTCGTTCGCTCTTTAACAATCACATATATCTCTCAGTCTGTCTCAGGCTTCTCTCGTCACCACACAGTTTGTTTCTCAACTGGATAAGGCCACGCTGCCACCCTGCTCTTCTCGTGGAGCCGACAGTCTTGGAGTACATGTTCTACAGTTTGTTTGTCCTACACGCATGGACACTCATCTGTCTGTCCAATTTTCAGTTTGTTGTACAGATGGTATCTGTTGATAACATCAAGCAGTTGATGTACAGCGAACTCTCCATGGGTAAGCGAACAGTAGGGGGACAAAAGAAACGCTTCAAAGACACACTGAAAGCATCATTGAGCAGCTTCAAAATTGATGTCTCCTCCTGGGAGATTATCGCACAGGATCGCTCTGCCTGGCGGACAATCATTACTCAAGGCGCTCGCATTGCAGAACAGAATTTAGCTGATAAGGCAGAAGGCAAGCGTGCTGCAAGAAAGGTCAGAACGCACAGCAACACTACTACCCACTCTAACCATGTGTGCCCCGTATGTGGCATGGCCGGTAGGGCCAAAATAGGACTAATCAGCCACACGAGATCACGGCACAGATGTGTCCACAACTCAAGTCTGAAGCTGTCGCCATCTTCGTTTGCGATGGGCAACTATTATTATTATTATCTGAGTCTACAATGGCCGTCTCTTAGTCTGAAAATGATCACTTCCACTCTTCTTGTTAATGTAAAGCATTGTTCAGCACTACTGCACTCTGGATGTTCCTACTGCCATTTCTCTCTATAGTTATTTTTGATTATTGCTTTTGTCTATTACTCGTAATTTGTAGCCCTGTCTTCTGTTTGGGTTCTCCTTCCTCCCTGTTTGGAAAGCTTATCTGTCTTGTCATTTCTATATATCTTACAGTGGTCAGGAATCCACTGTACTTTTACTTATTTGACTTCATAGCTGGTTTTCATTAGTGGTTTTTTTTCCAGGCTGTCTAATTCATTGTTTATATTTCTCCCAAGAGCTGTGATGACTGCAAGAGATGGATAAGCAACACAAGCTACCAAAAACGAAGGTGGAGGTGTATACAGGAAATTAAAGAATGAACAGGAAATACATTTCTCAATGGCCACTGGAAAACAGATTTAAAGCGGAGATAGAAGCACTAAACACGTGTGCACTTACCAAAATGGGAAATAAAAAGATTTTAATAGATAAGATAGTGCTTCTCACAGACTCACTATCAGATAGAAGTGAAAGTCTAAATGTGGATGTAGTAATCAGTAGTTAAAACAATAATAATGTAATTTGTGGGCTTTGCTTGTGTCAGTGGTCTTGCAACGTTTCTAAAGAATGACATACTTTATACTGAATGTCTGTGGTTTTACTGAATTTCATATCTCAAAAATTCGCTTTGGTGAAGATCACCGTAGTCCTGTTTTTTTCTTCGTCTCTTCAGTGACCCCAGGGGAAATACACGGGACAACATTCGTTACATGCCGGGAAAATTGCTTTCCGACTAGAGACAACTGCAAGATCAGCTCTTGTTAAAACTGTGATCCGCAACATCAGGAGTATCAAGTCCACAGAATTTTACTAAACCGAAACCACTTTTCGTCAGAAAGGGACCGGAAATAGAGGCCGGCTATGCTCTGATAGTAATAGCACGAGGGTAATAGAGAGAGAGACTGGTTCTGAGGGGTGCAGATAAATACGAGCGGGAGGAGTTCACGGGAGAAAGTGTTTGAGGTGAATGTAAAAATATTGTAGCTCTTGGAATATTTCCATGTTTCACTTGTCTATTTAACTCTGTGTGTGAGAGACATCACAGGGAGTGAGACTGTGTGTGAGAGACATTACAGAGAGTGAGACTGTGTGTGAGAGAGGCATCACAGAGAGTGAGACTGTGTGTGAGAGAGACATCACAGGGAGTGAGACTGTGTGTGTGTGAGAGACATCACAGAGAGTGAGACTGTGTGTGTGAGAGACATCACAGGGAGTGAGACTGTGTGAGAGAGACATTACAGAGAGTGAGACTGTGTGTGAGAGACATCACAGAGAGTGAGACTGTGTGTGTGAGAGACATCACATGGAGTGAGACTGTGTGTGTGAGAGACATCACAGAGAGTGAGACTGTGTGTGAGAGACATTACAGAGAGTGAGACTGTGTGAGAGAGACATCACAGAGAGTGAGACTGTGTGTGAGAGACATTACAGAGAGTGAGACTGTGTGTGAGAGACATTACAGAGAGTGAGACTGTGTGTGAGAGACATTACAGGGAGTGAGACTGTGTGAGAGAGACATTACAGAGAGTGAGACTGTGTGTGAGAGACATCACAGAGAGTGAGACTGTGTGTGTGAGAGACATCACATGGAGTGAGACTGTGTGTGTGAGAGACATCACAGAGAGTGAGACTGTGTGTGAGAGACATTACAGAGAAGGAGACTGTGTGTGAGAAACATTACAGAGAGTGAGACTGTGTGTGTGACAGACATCACAGGGAGTGAGACTGTGTGAGAGAGAGATCACAGAGAGTGAGACTGTGTGTGAGAGAGACATCACAGGGAGTGAGACTGTGTGTGAGAGACATCACAGAGAGTGAGACTGTGTGTGTGAGAGACATCACAGGGAGTGAGACTGTGTGTGAGAGACATTACAAAGAGTGAGACTGTGTGTGAGAGACATCACAGGGAGTGAGACTGTGTGTGAGAGACATTACAGAGAGTGAGACTGTATGGGAGAGACATCATAGGGAGTGAGGCTGTGAAAGACATCACAGGGAGTGAGATTGTGTTGGAGAGACATTACAGAGAGTGAGACTGTGTTGGAGAGACATCACAGGGAGTGAAGCTGTAAAAGACATCACAGGGAGTGAGATTGTGTGTAAGAGACATCAGAGAGAGTGAGACTGTGTGGGAGAGACATCACAGGGAGTGAGACTGTGTGTGAGAGACATCACAGGGAGTGAGACTGTGTGTGAAAGACATTACAGGGAGTGAGACTGTGTGTGAGAGACATTACAGGGAGTGAGACTGTGTGTGAAAGACATTACAGGGAGTGAGACTGTGTGTGAGAGAGACATCACAGGGAGTGAGACTGTGTGTGAGAGACATCACAGAGAGTGAGACTGTGTGTGTGAGAGACATCACAGGGAGTGAGACTGTGTGAGAGACATTACAAAGAGTGAGACTGTGTGTGAGAGACATCACAGGGAGTGAGACTGTGTGTGAGAGACATTACAGAGAGTGAGACTGTATGGGAGAGACATCATAGGGAGTGAGGCTGTGAAAGACATCACAGGGAGTGAGATTGTGTTGGAGAGACATTACAGAGAGTGAGACTGTGTTGGAGAGACATCACAGGGAGTGAAGCTGTAAAAGACATCACAGGGAGTGAGATTGTGGGGGAGACACATCACAGGGAGTGAGACTGTGTGTGAAAGACATCACAGGGAGTGAGACTGTGTGTGAGAGACATCACAGGGAGTGAGACTGTGTGTGAAAGACATTACAGGGAGTGAGACTGTGTGTGAGACATTACAGGGAGTGAGACTTGTGTGAAAGACATTACAGGGAGTGAGACTGTGTGTGAGAGACATCACAGGGAGTGAGACTGTGTGACAGAGACATCACAGGGAGTGAGACTGTGTCAGAGACATCACAGGGAGTGAGACTGTGTTAGAGAGACATCACACGGAGTGAGACTGTGTTAGAGAGACATCAGAGGGAGTGAGACTGTGTTAGAGAGACATCACAGAGAGTGAGACTGTGTGTGAGAGACATCACAGGGAGTGAGACTGTGTGTGAGAGACATTACAGGGAGTGAGACTTTGTTAGAGAGACATCACAGGGAGTGAGACTGTGTGTGAGAGACATTACAGGGAGTGAGACTGTGCTAGAGAGACATCACAGGGAGTGAGACTGTGTTACAGAGACATCACAGGGAGTGAGACTGTGTGTGACAGACATCACACGGACTGAGACTGTTAGAGAGACATGTCAGGGAGTGAGACTGTGTGTGAGAGACATTACAGGGAGTGAGACTGTGTGTGAGAGACATCACAGGGAGTGAGACTGTGTCAGAGACATCACAGGGAGTGAGACTGTGGGGGAGTGACATCACAATGAGTAGGACTGTGTGAGAGAGACATTACAGAGAGTGAGACTGTGTGTGAGAGAGACATCACAGGGAGTGAGACTGTGTGTGAGAGACATTACAGGGAGTGAGACTGTGTGTGAAAGACATTACAGGGAGTGAGACTGTGTGTGAGAGACATCACAGGGAGTGAGACTGTGTGACAGAGACATCACAGGGAGTGAGACTGTGTCAGAGACATCACAGGGAGTGAGACTGTGTTAGAGAGACATCACAGGGAGTGAGACTGTGTTAGAGAGACATCAGAGGGAGTGAGACTGTGTTAGAGAGACATCACAGAGAGTGAGACTGTGTGTGAGAGACATCACAGGGAGTGAGACTGTGTGTGAGAGACATTACAGGGAGTGAGACTTTGTTAGAGAGACATCACAGGGAGTGAGACTGTGTGTGAGAGACATTACAGGGATTGAGACTGTGCTAGAGAGACATCACAGGGAGTGAGACTGTGTTAGAGAGACATCACAGGGAGTGAGACTGTGTGTGACAGACATCACACGGAGTGAGACTGTTAGAGAGACATCACAGGGAGTGAGACTGTGTGTGAGAGACATTACAGGGAGTGAGACTGTGTGTGAGAGACATCACAGGGAGTGAGACTGTGTCAGAGACATCACAGGGAGTGAGACTGTGGGGGAGTGACATCACAGGGAGTAGGACTGTGTGAGAGAGACATTACAGAGAGTGAGACTGTGTGTGAGAGAGACATCACAGGGAGTGAGACTGTGTGTGAGAGACATGACAGGGAGTGAGACTGTGTCAGATACATCACAGGGAGTGAGAATGTGGGGGAGTGACATCACAGTGAGTGAGACTGTGTTGGAGAGACATCACAGAGAGTGAGACTGTGGGAGAGAGGTATCACAGAGAGTGAGACTGTGTGTGATAGACATTACAGAGAGTGAGTCTGTGTGTGAGAGAGACATCACAGGGAGTGAGACTGTGTGTGGAGACATCACAGGGAGTAAGACTGTATGTTAGAGTCATCACAGGGAGTGAGACTCGGTGAGAGACATCACAGGGAGTGAGACTGTGGGAGAGAGGCTTCACAGTGAGTGAGACTGTGTGAGAGAGGCATCACAGAGAGTGAGACTGTGTGTGAGAGAGACATTACAGAGAGTGAGACTGTGTGAGAGAGGCATTACAGAGAGTGAATCTGTGTGTGAGAGACATCACAGAGAGTGAGACTTTGTGTGAGAGAGGCATCACAGAGAGTTAGACTGTGGGAGAGAGGCATCACAGACAGTGAGACTGTGGGAGAGAGGCATCACAGAGAGTGAGACTGTGGGAGAGAGGCATCACAGAGAGTGAGACTGTGTGTGAGAGAGACATTACAGAGAATGAGACTGTGGGAGAGAGGCATCACAGAGATTGAGACTGTGTGTGAGAGAGACAATACAGAAAGTGAGACTGTGGGAGAGAGGCATCACAGAGAGTGAGACTGTGTGTGAGAGAAACATTACAGAGAGTGAGACTGTGTGTGAGAGGGGCATCACAGAGAGTGAGACTGCGTGTGAGAGAGGCATCACAGAGAGTGAGACTGTGGGAGAGAGGCATCACAGAGAGTGAGACTGTGTGTGAGAGAGACATTACAGAGAGTGAGACTGTGTGTGAGAGAGACATTACAGAGAGTGAGACTGTGGGAGAGAGGCATCACAGAGAGTGAGACTGTGTGTGAGAGAGACATTACAGAAAGTGAGACTGTGGGAGAGAGGCACCACAGAGAGTGAGACTGTGTGTGAGAGAGACATTACAGAAAGTAAGACTGTGGGAGAGAGGCATCACAGAGAGTGAGACTGTGTGTGAGAGAGACATTACAGAGAGTGATACTGTGTGTGAGAGAGACATTACAGAGAGTGAGACTGTGTGTGAGAGAGACAACACAGGGAGTGAGACTGTGTGTGAGAGAGACATCACAGAGAGTGAGACTGTGTGTGAGAGAGACATTAAAGAGAGGGAGACTGTGTGTGAGAGAGACATTACAGAGAGTGAGACTGTGTGTGAGAGAGACATCACAGAGAGTGAGACTGTGTGTGAGAGAGACATCACATGGAGTGAGACTGTGTGTGAGAGAGACATCACAGGGAGTGAGACTGTGTGTGAGAGAGACATCGCAGAGAGTGAGACTGTGTGTGAGAGAGACATCACAGAGAGTGAGACTGTGTGTGAGAGAGACATCACAGGGAGTGAGACTGTGTGTGAGAGAGACATTAAAGAGAGGGAGACTGTGTGTGAGAGAGACATTACAGAGAGTGAGACCGTGTGTGAGAGAGACATCACACGGAGTGAGACTTGTGTGAGAGACATCACAGGGAGTGAGACTGTGTGAGAGAGACATTACAGAGAGTGAGACTGTGTGTGAGAGAGACATTACAGAATGACACTGTTAGAGACAGAGATCGCAGATAGTTAGGTTGTGCGAGAAAAACACCACAGAGAGTGAGACTCTGTGTGTGTGATACATTACAGACCGTGAGTCTGTGTGTGTAAAATGCATGATTCATACCGAAACAGATACCAGAAACATTTTCTATTGGTACTGTGTGTGTGCGAGAGAGACATAACAGAGTGTGACACTGTGCCTGAGAGAAAGGCATCACAGAGAGTCGTGCTATGTGTATGTGTGCTAAAGTTGTCCTATCCTTTTTCGTCTATTTTTTCATCATCGTTCTTATTTTATTCCTTCTCTGTCTTTGCTCTTTCTATTATTTTTTACGTGATCATTACGGCATATACTTAAGTGTAGCTTTAATATTTGATCACACCTTGCACTTAGGTTTAGCATTCATGTTTCCTAACCTTATAACCTTTTGGTTTGATGAAGCGTTATCTTTAGTAACACACCTGGCTTTGTTAGACAGCATTGTCCAGCACGGTCTACGGCAACAAGGGCAATAGGAAGAATTCGTTTGAAAGCTTAATGTCCTGTGTAAATAAGCCAGTGTCAGCACATTTTAGATACAATAGGGGCAAGCTAGAGCGTTTGAAAGTAAAGGACTTGCGAGACCCAGAGGAGGGCTTATTAGCAGATTGTGTATCTTTTGACGGTTATAGATACTTAGAGGTTGTCTACGTGGCGGGACAATGAAGGAAGAGATTAAACTAACCGCTCGCGGGCCAGAAGAGAAGCAACCAAAAGACAGTGTGTGAGAGACACCAGATAGGCGACGAAAAATGGAATATACTCCGCAAAAGAGGAGAGATGAGAAGCACCTAATTTGTCTATTAGGCGGCCAATAAAAAGCTACGGTTTTTCTTGTGACGGACATCAAGCAAGCAGGCGATGAGTTTGAGCGATTACCCACTTTTAGCGATTGACGGGCACTGAACTCGCAAGAGAGCGTGTAGACGTCACATGGCGAGATGGAAGACTAATTAGTGAATCAGAGGACGGAGCTACAGGAGCCGCCTATAATATTGGCCATCAGGAAATATAATGAAACGTTGGACAGATATCAGCAAGTTTTATACTGTCGCTTAGCATAGGGGAAGCCTTTAAGCGTAGCCATTCCTATCATTTTTTTTTTTTTTTTTTTTTTTTTTTTTTTTTTTTTTTCCGTTCGCCCGCTAATACTCGAGGCGAAATCTCAGGTTATTATTTTATGTCTAACCTGACATTGATTTCACGTGAGTATCCCTTTATTTCTTGTACAGAGACAGGTGTCCCTCGCCATTCAGGCAAATACTCGCCGATTTCGGAGGTACCCATTGCAGCTGGGTCGGCTCAGGAGCCGCCAGTCCCTGGTCGACGACACTCCTTCAAATGTCCTCGCCAGGTCTCGAGTTAATCCAGTCCAAATCCCGGTCGACGAAAAATCCCCAAATGCCGTCGCCCGGGTTTGATCCTGTATCACCCGGTCGCCAGAGCGGTGTTGTAACCACTACGCTAGCGCGGCTCCCATTCCTATCATTACATTCCAGTTTAAATTATTATTTCTTTCAAGTGGATTTTAATTTCAAATGTGCTCTTAAGGAATTCGGGAAAGGGAAAAACAAATTTGTGTCTTTATAAAAATTATCCATTTTTCCATTTCATTATTAGTGATTGCTTTTTGCACTTAGCCTAATAGCTAAATGTGCGAAAGCATGTTTTTTCCCCTTACTTCTATTCGCTAATGGTGATCGAATCAATTTTTTTAAAGATTTATAATGTAAAGTAGTAATTTACAGTTATATACTTCACCACCATAGATATTATTAGATAATCAACTTTTACGCTCACTATATTTAACATTGTCATGTGTGCCTCATTCATACCATCAAGTTTGAGAATTAAAAACAAAGTGATCAGTTATGGAAAAGCAATAATGAGGAATAAGGTAAATAGATAATCAATCATTTATTTTAGAAGTGAAACTTATGAAGCCACTTTGTGTCTTCTGTTCTGAAAAAAAAAACATTTTATATAAACGATAAAAAGGTAGGAAAGCCCATGTCCGGATAGCACAATTCACAAGATAGGGAATCATACACTGTCTAAATCATAAGGAAAGAAATCTACGCCCGAGTTTATATACATCTGTGGCGCAGCATTTTATTCATCTATTTATCAAGTGCTCACAGGGTGATTCGCATATATATATATATATATATATATATATATATATATATATATATATATATATATATATATATATATATATATATATATATATATATATATATATATATATATATATATATATATAGATACATATATACATATATATATATACATATATATATATATATATATATATATATATATATATATATATATGTATGTATGTATGTATGTATGTATATGTATGTATATGTATGTATATGTATGTATATGTATGTATATGTATGTATATGTATGTATATGTATGTATGTATATGTATGTATATGTATGTATATAATTTCCGTTTTAGTTGTACCCACCCACTCTCTCTATTATTCTGATCAGACAGATAGAGAGACAAAAAAAAAAAGAGATAAGGAAAACTGTGTGTCTGGTCTCTATGTTTTGCAACAATTTATTAAAGAAAGCATACCGTTCCAATAAAAAAATCAACATCTATCAGTGTGTATATATATATATACGAGGCGTGTTCAAATGAAACCCGCCCGTGCTGCGCGAAGTGGACATTTGTAGGAGGAGCATGATGACGTCACATCTGACGTAATAAGCACATACGAATTTACATGTATGTAAGTGTTCATTCTCCTGGTATTCATTGTTTGTGCTGCAGACCGTTAAAATAATGGCCGGTGTGATACGGAATCCGTCCAAGGTCGATCAGCGAGCGGTGATCCAGTTCCTAACAGCCGAAGGATGTCGACCAGCCGACATTCATCGCCGAATGAAAGCAGTGTTGGTGACAAAAGTGTGTCTAAGACTACAGTGAAAGACTGGGCACGAAGGTTTCGAGAAGGACGTCAGTTAACGAAAGATCTTCCGCGGCCAGGTCAGGTGCATATTGTTGCGACAGAAGAAGCCATCGCCATAAGGAAGAACGCATGGGGTGGAGTTTGAACCACCTGCTGCGTTACGAAGAGGAGGGTGATGCATTTCTGTTGCGCATAGTGGCAGGCGATGAGTCGTGGTGCCACCACTTTGAGCCGTGCAGCAAGACAGCGAGCATGCAATGGAAACATCCCGGATCACCAAAACCCAAAAAATTCAAGTCACAGATTTCCGCCGGTAATGTTATGCTGACCGCATTTTTTGACCATGAAGGGCTTCTATTGGTTGACTTTAAAGAGCCTGGCTTGAACATCAATGCCATCCGCTACAAAGATACACTAGACAACCTGCATACAGCCATCAAGAATAAACGACTCGGCATGCTTTCGCGTGGTGTGATTCTGTTGCACGACAATGCTCGTCCACATGTTGCGAACATTGTGCAGGAAGCGTTAGCAAGGAAAAGGTGGGAAGTTCTGCCACACCCAGCCTATAGCCCCGATCTGTCACCATGTGACTTTCATTTGTTCGGACCCTTAAAAAAATCTCTAAAGGGACAACGATTTAACTCCGATGCAGACGTCAGGGCCTCGGTGACCAAATGGTTCAATAAGCAACCAAAGTCATTTTTCTCGGACGGCATCCGCCGTCTACCCATGCAGTGGGATGCGTGTCTGAATGCCTATGGTGACTATTTCTAAAGAACCCCAGTGAGTACTTGCTTCATAACAATTGCTGTATTTAATTCTACTACTCCTGCTGATGTACCTTACATATATTTGTTATAAAGCCACTGGGACGGGTTTCATTTGAACACTCCTCGTATATATATATATATATATATATATATATATATATATATATATATATATATATATATATATATATATATATATATATATATATATCTATATATATATATATGGATTAATTACAGTGTGCGTTAGGAAGTGTGTAGACGTGTTTGAACTACTGTGTAAATTTCTGGAGACAAACGCAAAGCCTGTATATATTCAAATAAATTAAGAATGGTGGCAAGATGTGTCTATAGTTTTAGAAAAGTATTTAAAGAATTATTTCTTGATGGAATGGCACACACACCAGGAACATAAGGAAGGATGAAAGGAATTGTTTTAATGTATTGTTTGAGTTATTACTTCGTATTTTTCAAAAAACCTAATAACTTTATGGAGGCGAATCATGGACATATAGCTATAACTAAGGAATTGGAAGAAAATTGTATTCACAGTGAACTGAATTGTATTAATGCTGACTTTATGTGACCTGTGCGTCTACCTGCACTCTGTTGTCTGAAAACTATCTCTCATCTCCTACTTCTGTGATAGGGAGATAGAGATAGGCAATACAGTTGTGAAATTAAATATATTTTCAGGTTACATCCTGCAATTACATGCCACCTTTAGGAGCCAGATTCCATTATAGGATTCAGAGGTGCGAGTGCCCTTTAATGATACAGGGCCGGTTACCCAGATCCAAAAGCCGGGACTAGACAGTCTTCTTGCCAGACCCAAGGTGGAACAGACTACCAAATCAAGACCTCAAGCTAAGTAGCCACCCAAGGCTACAATATAGTTTATCACAGCATCACCAACAACTAGATAGTCAAATGATGAATAAACAGTGCATTTTCGATAGGCAAACGTCCTAGTCAGTGGTTACTTAATTCCAATAACTGTGAAGAAGATAAAATAAATCATAAAGGACAGACAGTCTACACATACAGTGATTTCAGCCTAGAAAGGAGAACGTTCATACAAAGATAAAAGACTGTAAATATTTTTAACGATTTGCAAGTGTTTTTATTTATTTAATTTTGTAATCAACTTTTGAATTCAGTGAAAGATTTTCACAAGAAAAGAAAACGTGTAAAAATAAATTGTAAATATTTACCAGCAGACTTACTTAAATTCTTAAAGTTAAGTTACAGTTTCTGTTGGTAGATAATTAAGTTATTACCCGTAGCAGAGTTATTAATAATAATAATAATACAATTACCAGAGGAGGATCTGGAGATGGGAACACGTAGGGACTTAGAGTAAGACATTACCATCTTCTCTAGGAACTTATACAGTTTGATCCTACCTTTGATATCTATACACCCTTACTCTTTTCAGAGAAGGGGGTATTTCTTATAAGACCAGAATCTTATCTGGCACTATCCTGGTATCACCTGATACACTTTTGTCCAGGATATCTTATAATTTCACTACAACCAACCCTCTCGTGACAACCTTGTCATACCATTTTAATCCTTCTATTCTACGCAAGCACCCATTTATGAAAGTCTGTAGCTTTTTGGTTGTTGTCTTTGTTGTTCTCCATGTCTCAGAGCCATACAATAGGACTGACTTCACATTTGAGTTGAAGATTCTTATTTTCGTGTTGGATCAGATTTCTCTTGATCTCCATATATTTCCCATTGCAATGAAAGCTCCTCTTGCTTTTTGTATTCTTAGTTTCATATCACTGTCTGTCTCTCCAACTTTGTCTATATTGCTGCTAAGATATGTGTACGATTCTACAACTTGTATTGGTATTGCTTCAAGTTCAACCCTGTTATCATTACCTGCATTTATTCTCATTATTTTTGTCTTTTCCCTGTGTATTTTCAGACCCAATTGCTGTGATCTCTTATCGAGTGTTTTCAATTTGTCCTGCATCTGATTACTGTTATGGGACAGAAGAGCCAAGTCATCAGGAAAATCCAGATCTTCCAACTGCTTAGTCAGAGTCCACTGGATTCCATTTCTGTTGTGTGTTGTCGATGATCTCATAACCCAGTCTATTACTAGTAAGAAAAGAAATGGAGACAAGAGGCATCCCTGTCGCACTCCTGTTCTTATCCCAAACGGTTCTGTAAGCTGTCCTTCGTGAAGAACTCTGCATGTTATGTCTTCAAATGTTTTCTTTATTAAATTAATGACCTTCAGGGGAACTCCATAATGCCTCATCAATTTCCAAAGTGATTCTCTGTCTACACTGTCAAGTGCCTTTTCGTAGTCCACAAATCCGATGTATAGTGGTGAATTCCATTCCAGACTTTGTTCAACTATTATTCTCAAAGTGGCTTTCTGGTCTGTACATGATCTGTTTTGTCGAAAACCTGCTTGTTCATCTCTCAGTTTCTTGTCTATGGACTCTTTTAATCTCTCAAGGATAATCCTGTTTAATACTTTTCCTGGCACTGATAGTAACATTATTCATCCATAATTTGTGCACTCTTTTAAATTTCCCTTCTTAGGCAACTTAACCAGATATCCTTCCTTCCATTCCGCTGGTATCTCTTCCTTTTCCGAGACTTTACCAAGTAATTTATATAACATCTCTGTAGCCGTGTTGATATCTGCTTTGACAGCCTCTGCTGGAATGCCATCAGGTCCAGACGCTTTTCCATCTCTTAGAAGCTTTATGGCTTTCTTTATTTCTTCCTTCGTTGGTCTTTCACCGTTAATTTGTAGCTCTTTTTCTGCTGACTGGAGTTCCGGGAGGTTTAGAGGAGCTGGTTTATTGAGAAGGTCCTCCAAATATTCTGTCCACCTCTTCATTTGCTCTTGTAAATTTCTGAGCAGCTTTCCATTCTTGTCTTTTATGAGGCAACTTGTTTGCTTGTATTTCCCTGTTAGCTTCTTTGTGCTGCTATACAGTTCTCTCATATTTCCTTTGACTGCAGCATCTTCTGCCTCTCTTCCCAACTCCTCAATATACTTCCTCTTGTCTCTTTTGATACTTCTAATTACTTCTTTGTTTGCTTCTGTGTACACTTCTTGAGCCTTGGCTTTGGAACTTCTGGTTTTGCTTGTGTTTAAATCTGCTTTCTTGTTTTTTCTGTCTTTTATCATTTTGATGGTTTCCATTGTTATCCATGCTTTTTGTTGTCGTTCCCTTTTCGCCAGTATTTCTTCACATGTCTCATTCCATACCATTTTGATTTGCTGGCAACAGTCTTCTGTATTCTCTACATCTTCCAGCTGTTGGAGCACTTGGAATTTGTTGGATACTGTGACCGCAAATTTGTCTCTTGTTTATTGATTTCTTAGATGGTTTACATTAAATTGTTGTCTATAATTCTGCATTGTTGCATATCTCTTGAGTTTCATTTTTACTTTGGCTATCAGAAGGTGGTGATCTGATGCCACATCTCTCCTCTATATACCTTTACATCCTGCAATGATGATCTAAACTTCTTGTTTATGCATGTATGATCAATCTGATTTTCTGTTCTATGGTCTGGTGATATCCATGTTGCCTTGTTTATTCTCTTATGTGGAAACATGCTTCCTCCTATAGCCAGTTGATTTGAAGCACAGAAGTTTGAGAATAGTTCCCCATTTTCATTCATTATTCCTAGCACATGTTTTCCCATGACTATTTAAAAGCCGGTGTTGACTGTACCTATCTTCGCTTTCATGTCACCCATCAAAATTGTGATGTCTCTTCTTTTTACTTTTTCCATAATTTCCTGCAGTCTATTATAAAATGCTTCTTTCACAGACTCTTCTTTGTCATTAGTTGGTGCATAACATTAGATGACATGTACATTTATTTTCTATTTAGCTGTTTTAAAAGTAGCTGTTATTATTGTGGGTCCAACAGCTTCCTATTCAATGAGTGCTTTCTGTGCTTCTTTAGATAACATAAGAGCTACCCCTTCACTGTGGTGTGAACTTTCGTCTTCATGTCCTGAGGACAGCACCAGTTCACCTGTGATGAGTTTCTTCTTGTCTACCCCCTTCCACTTTGTTTCACACATTCCCAGAACCTCGATTGTATATTCCCTCATTTCTGCTGCTACTTGTGCCATTTTCCCTTGTTCGTTTAATGTCCGAACATTCCAGGTGCCAAATCTGGAAGTTCACCTAGAAGAAAGAAGGTTAGTCAGTAACACAGACTCCTTTCGGTTTTCTATGTGTTGCATCATACGCCTCCCTGCGAGAGGACTTCCCATGTCTTGGATGGCTGTGTTCTATTTTCCTTAATTGATTTGTCCATGTTTGTTGAAGTTTTTTGTGGTTTAAATTTTTTACAGAATGGGGTAAATAGCCCCATGCCCAACCCTTCTTAGTCGCTTTCTACGACATGCATGGCAGAGAACAGTGTTACTATTCTTTGCTCCCCTATCGGGCCCCCGGTAACACACGGGTGATATATATATATATATATATATATATATATATATATAATATGTGTGTGTGAATATATATGTGATATATACATAAATGTGTGATATATATATATATATATATATATATATATATATATATATATATATATAATATATATATTATATATATATAATATATATATATATATATATATATATATATATGTACTCTTTGGCTCATCATCTAAGGATACGACCACAGCATACAATAGCTGACAATAATCAAACATAACACCTGTAACAGGTAAGTTCCCTTTTATTAACCACTGCACACACGGAAGCCACACACGGCTAGCAATACATATGAAATAAACTGAACATAATGCCAAAAACAGCTTGCGCTACTAACAACTTAATAAATAAATATCATACCCATTGGTATGGCCATCCTGAATGGACATCACAATGACTTTTGCTCACCGGCGAAATTATGTACTAATATCAGGCAAAACTAAATCACAAATAACTCAACATCACCGGTCTAAGAAAATGCCACTAGAAAATACAATATCACTCTAGAATTATGCACTATAATCCGACCCGCGTGAAGAAAAGGCAAGCACTAAATCTGAACAATGATGGCAAACTCATCCCAGCAAAAACGCTGACAGGGAACATAAAGACGACCTATCCCGGTCGATGGCCAGACGTCCAACTCTCTTTTTTTTTGCCAGAATTCGTCTTCACTTCCCTTCCGGTCAGCTGACCGACGGGTTTTAAATTTATATCAATGTTGTCACTTAAAGCGAAACCAACCTGATATTTCGGTGAACATATTGCCGTGACATCCACCCCCTTCCTTAAGAAAGAAAACGAAGTTTTCTTCCCCCGGAGGAGTCACGCCTAACCCCCTTCGGAGTATGGACGAACAAAATGCCGAGACAGCACCTCATCATCTTCCTAGATAGTGCCAAAGTTGGCCAACAACACTGTCGTTAGTAGTATACCATGTACAACTTAGGTATTATTCAGGCGGCGGCGTGTGACTTTTATATAGCAAAATACTCGATCGATTTCAGGCGGTGGCGTTTCAGGCGGCGGTGTATGACTTTTTATATAGCGATATATTTTAGCGGCGGGGCTTCCTCTGACGATCAGACGTATGACTTTTTATATAGTAATATACGATAATGGTGTTTGTTTATACAATATATATAAAAAATATAAAAAATCGATAATGACGGAAAATTTAAAAAATCGATAATGTTGGGTTACTAAGAGGGTTTTTGAAGTGCCTTTTTGGGCTGGCGTGGGTGATGATGTAGCTGGCGGGGTGGGTTAGGGTGGATTTTTGTGTGATGTGGGGTGTGTTTGTTTAGACATATATACACACATATATATACATTCATATATACGGAGATGTGGTGACGTTGTCAGGATGCATCTGTGGTGACGGAGGCTTAGGTTACTAAGGGGTTTTTTAAGGGAACGGGTATTGCTTTTTGGCTGGCGGTGATGCCTCATGGGTGTGTGCTGGGGTGTAGCTGGTGGATGTATGTATGACGCAGGAGTGACGTGTTAGATAGAAGTATATAGTTAATGATCTCTTTTAAAAGAATACTTGAGTAAAGAGGAAAATATAAAAATCGATAATGTTGGATTAGGTTACTAAGAGGTTTTTTGAAGTGCCTTTTTTGTGTTGGCGTGTGTGCTGATGTATGTTGTAGGGGTAGCTGGCGGGGTGGGTTAGGGTGGATTTTTGTGTGAAGTATTGTGTTGATAGTGTATCGATGTGTTTGTTTATACATGTATACAATATATGTATAAAAAATATAAAAAATCGATAATGTTGGGTTACTAAGAGGGTTTTTGAAGTGTCTTTTTTGGGCTGGCGTGGGTGACGATGTAGCTGGTGGGTTAGGGTGGATTTTTGTGTGATGTTGGGTGTGTTTGTTTAGACATATAGACATACATATATACATTCATATATACAGAGATGTGGTGACGTTGTCAGGATGCATCTGTGGTGATGGCGGCTTAGGTTACTAAGGTTTTTTTTAAGGGAACGGGTATTGTTTTTTGACTGGCGGTGATGACTCATGGGTGTGTGTTGGGGTGTAGCTGGTGGTTGTATGTATGATGCAGGAGTGAACTGTTAGATAGAAGTATATAGTTAATGATCTCTTTTAAAAGAATACTTTAGTTAAAGAGGAAAATATAAAAATCGATAACGGGGACTTAGGTTACTAATGGATTTTTTAAGGAAGCGGGTATTGTTTTTGTGCGAGGGGGAGGATGACGATGTATAGTGGGGTGTGTTGGGGTATGGGTTATTGTGTGCGTGTATTTTAATTGTTGTATATACAATATATATATATATATATATATGGGAGTGAAGTGTTAGAGACCTAGGTCTACCATCGAAAGTGCGACACGGTATTGTTGTGTATTATTTATTTTACATATAGACATATTTTACAACAGTTATACGAACAGTTAGACGATAGACTTAGATAATAAGAAGACGATATATTTAGACTTTTAGACAATAGGAAGACGATAGTTAGACGATATATACATATAATAGGGAGATATATTTAGACAATAGGAAGACGATAGTTAGACGATATATACATATAATAGGGAGATATATTTAGACAATAGGAAGACGACATATACAGAGACATACAAACAGTTATACAAACAGTTATATATATTTTACAACATTTATACGAACAGTTAGACGAACATTTAGACAAACAATTAGACGATATAGGTAACAAAAAAGCGTTTTAGTTAATATAGTTTTTATATTCAATAGTGTTTTTGAATTAGCAAACAGGAGTATATATAGTATTTTTTACAAAATGGACATTGATATTTTATCAAATGAATATACAATTATATGGTGTAATTTTTTAACGTAATACATTTTCACATAGTGATATGTACAATTGAAAAATAATTATATTTTAACGTAATACATTTTCACATATGAATGTACAATAATACATATTTATATAGGTAGATGTATGTTCAAAATATACAATATCACAGGGGTACAGGCCAGACCTTGAGGGGTGTCGTCACATTGTCGTCACATTGTCGTCACGTCGTAAGAAATATTTTATGTGTAGAGACAGTTTAAATGTTGAGGTGTGATGTGGTATGGTTTTGGAGGTGGAGGAATTGTGTGCTCTGAACCCGATATTTTTCCCACCCTGTGCCTGTTGTGTGTTGAGGACGTCTAGGAATGTGTGTTTGTCTACTTTGTTGTGGTGTTTGTTCAAGCGATTGAGTGGTTTTGAATATGATATAGATAGAAGGATGTGGACGGGATTGCTTCAACATAATATTTTGTATTGGGTCTGTTTAATTGTGCGTTTGTGATAATATCGCTGTCGTGTAAGTTTGAGACAAAAGATTTGAAATCTGTAAGATTTTTGACTAAGTGGGGTTGGTCTAACACACAACTATTATTATTTGAGGCATGAAATAAGCGTAATTCGTTTGTTTCTCTGTGTCTCAAAACTACGTGGTGACTGAAGTTAATCTTGAATCTTTTTGTCTGTTGTGTAAAGACAGGATGCAAAAGACTTTCCCATTCAATTCTTTGGTTATTATGGAAAAAAGTGAAAGTCGATAAATATTTGTGGATGTTAGCGTGTGTTTTAATGGCGTCCCAGTTATCAGTGTAGATTTGTTTTATATCATCCTGTAGGTCTTGTAAGCTGTCTTCTTCAGCCGTCAAGCGGGGTTTTTTTATATGGGGTTGGGTATTGGTCATTGGGCGTTTCTTGGTCTGACCTTTTTTTAGTGGGTGAGATGGGGTGGAACTTATTGAATAGGGGGCTCTTGGTAGTGTGGAAGTTGTTGTGGTGGAAGAGGCCGCCATAGCGGCTGAGTCTGACTGGGGATTCGGTGCTGTTGATGGGGCATCTGGTAGTATTGTCTGTGGGTTCGCCGAGTCTGGTGTTACTGTGACACCTGTTGTTGTTGGTGTTGGGGTGGTGTCTGCTATCGGGTTCTGCGTTGAGGTAGAAAGCTGGGTAGGGATAGCGGTGTGTTGGTGTTTTCTGTGGATGCGTAGATTGTCACGACGAGTAAATTGTTTCCCACAAATGTCACAGCTAAAACCGGGCATTGAGTGCCTGGTCTTGCTGTGTCGTAATAGGTCGGCGCGCCTCGTGAAGGTCTCCCCACATCTGCTACATAGCAGCTTGGTTTGTGCCATTGACGTGTCTGTTTGTGCTGAACTGGACCCATGTTTATTCTCTATGTGACGTTTCAGCGTATCGGGTCTTGTAAATACTATGCCACAGTCAGGACACTCGTGATTGGGGCGGTCGTGTGCTGTGGTCATATGGCGAGTAAGATCATGACCTCGCTTGAAAACAGACTGGCAGCGTAAACAAGCATAGCCCCGCTGTTGAGTTGACTCCATCTGGGAAAAGATGAACAAAAAGACGTTACTTACACATAAAATTAAATACATGTAATGAGAGAGAGAGAGAGAGAGAGAGAGAGAGAAAGAGAAAGAGAGAGAGAAAGAGACAAAGAGAGATCGCATAAACAGGTAAATAAAACACAGTCTTATTTTTTTTTATTCTGTTATCAAAGGAAAGAGGTGTTAACATATCAGAATGGTCCCCGCGCAGGCTGTGACAAAGATATTGATTTAAAACCCAGCTCGTTCGCGAGACAGCACCGAGTTGACCTGTCCTTTTTTTTTAAAATAACGAAAATATAAGTATTTATTAAAGTGTATGTTAGTTTCAATCATGGTTATGGCAAGGTGACTTAATGTAATATGTTGATTGTATTATCTCTATCTTTTTCCGTGTGTAGTTCAGTATTGTTTTAAAAGCCAAAAAACGCTATTTTCTAAACTATTATGTTGTCTAATTTTCACTGGCTGGTTAGGTAGTTTGTAGTGACTCGGGTCCTTAGTTATTTTTAACGTTATATGTTTGTAGTTACTATGAGAAGTTCTTTATAGAAGCAGCTTGTGAGTACAGAAATACGAATCGAGCGCATGTGTTGTGGAATCAAATCAATTTATCGATCTACCCAAACATCTTTGTGCTACATCCAAGCAAGTATTTGAAATAGACTATTACTCTATACAAGTTTAGAGTGTTGTTATCAGAAAGTATTATAAGTTTTAAGTATCACGGATAATTTTTCAAAACCCAAATATAATTTGCTTTCGCACGAGTTTAACAATAGACGAGAAACGTAGATAAGGTTTAAACTAAGGAATTTTTCTCGTTATACCCACCACATAAAAAATAAGTCGGATAATTCTTAACTTAGCTAAACCATACACACATGTAAGAATTTAACAAACAACTATTATTAAAATACCTATTAGCCTAGACATATTAACTTTGAAACAGCCTTTACCAACACTGGCTAGCGAAAAAGCGAATACACAGACATGTCTTTTAAATAGAAAACAGATATTTAATACAACACACGGATAAGGAATAATAAGTTAGTCTCGGAGTTAACATCTTAACAAAACACACAGATAAAAACAACAGAGATATTTATTTATATTTAACACCTTAATACAAAAACACGAAGACCGAAAACATAAACGAAAACAAACGAATACAACCAAAACAGATATTTTTAAAGATATTTATTGTATATAGCCTACTGAAAACAGCTATATAAAAATATTTATTTTTTATGTGTAAAATATATATTTTAACTCCCTATTATTATTTTTATATTATTATAGGAAAAAAACAGACGAATACAAACATATACATATACCGAGTTTACATTTAGAACTTTGTATAGGGTTTTCTTCCAGTCTCTGAGTGTTAAGAAAATACGCCTAGGAAAACACAAACACATACCCAGATATTTTTCCACAGAATACCCTTAAAAAGACACAGACATATATCTCTTAAAGGTCAGAGATATTTAACACAAAATACGAATAAAAACAGAATAACATACGTTTGGTGGTGAGCTGTTGCTTTTTCAGAAGTTTGATATTAGAAGGCTTTACGACTAAGCACAGAGACGTTCGCCGGTCCAGGTCTGGTTAAAGAATGAGACATGTCTAAAACAATTCATGATTAAGACAGTGACTTTCCAATAAAAGTAGTCCGAGTGTATGAATTTCGTGATGGAACCCGATTGGTTGTTGTGTAGAGATACTGTTTCAGAAAATAGTTCGCGCGCAAGCGCTTCGTCATGGTTTGGTCGATAAAAACGTTATCATAACATATGAACAGGAAAATCGACCTCGCCCTGGTTTGAAACCAGATCAATGACCCCACAAAACATCACGCGTAAATTTCTGTTCACGTCACTCATACACAGTTATTATATTGTATGTTTCAAACAACAAATATGCTAAAAACGTGAGAATCACTGTTTCAAGAACGTAAGATTCGTGCTAAAAACGTGAGAACCAACCAACATGTATTGAGAATCAAGAATTTGAGAACCTTTGGTGTAAAACATTGTGACAATAAAAAACAATGTGAGAAGTACTGTTCAAGAATTTGAGAACCTTTGGTGTAAAACATTGTGACAATAAAAAACAATGTGAGAAGTACTGTTCAAGAACTTGAGAACCACTGTGTTTAAAAAACATTTACAACAAATATAAGTGTCTGTTTGGTACATTCTTTTTGAGTTGAACGACACACGCCTCGAAAGATAGAAAGAGAGAGAGAGAGAGAGAGAGAGAGAGAGAGAGAGAGAGAGAACGAACGAACGAACGAGCTTTATTTTCAAAGGGTTGAGAATTGGTCACGCAGACCCGTCTAACATTCTGCCCTTCCTTTCGCTCACCTTTCATGCAGTATCCTTTCAATAGCACATGTATTTTTAGCAATATTTAAGCATACAACATTATCGAGGTAAAATAATAACATACATTTGTAACATGTAGACATAATCAAATTTAAGGGGGGAAAAAATTATTAATTAAAATACAGTAACAAAAATTAATACCTTAAAAGAGAAAGCGAGAAAAGAGAGAGAGAGAGGAGAGGGAGAGAGAGAGATAGAAAGAAAGGGAAAGAAAGAGAGAAAGATAGGAAGAGAGAAGAGAGAGAGCGAGAGAATAAAACACAGTCTTATTTTTAGGCTGTTATGAAAGGAAAGAGGTGTTAACAGACCTGCCCGCGCAGGCTGTGACAGAAAAGATATTGATTTACAACCACGCGCGTTCGAAACAGGTGACAATTTTCCCTTTCAGTTAAAATAACGGAGATTTAAGTACTAACGTGTTTGGTAGTTTGCACCATAGCAAGGCGTTTTCTTTGTGTAGCTAATGGTATGTTCTAAATATTCTTTTTAATGTGATAAAAGTGTTTATTAATTTTTTGCGTTATCAGATTCTGTCTTTTTTTTATATTTAACACAAATAAATCTCACAAAAATACTTGTTTAACAGTAGGTGAGAAAATAAGGAAAATCTTTTTTCCTAGTACATAATCGATTAGTCTTATCAACCACTCTTTACAAATGTTATGTCAAGATAAAAAATACAAATTTAGTATCTGAGTTAACACAGATAGACTATTTTGAAATAGATTTTTTAGCAACACGGGTTAGCGAAAAATTCGAATACGCAGACATATCTTTTTGTTTAAATATTTAATACAACACACGCATAACGAATACACTTATATTTTTAAAGATATACATCATAATATAGAGTACCGAATACACATACACACACACACACACACACACACACACACACACATTTAGAACCTTGTGTAGGTTATGTCTTCACAGTGTCTGTTAAGAAAAAATATGCCTAGCGAACAACAACGGTCAGACATTTAAACAGAGAAATAACAGCTATATATTTAACATTCTAACGTGTTTCTCACTTTTTTTGTTAAGTTTTTATTTCAAAAATACTTTGTTTGATACTCTATTTTATTTTATTTTTGTAAAACTTTTGTTTAAAATGGTTGGTCGCAAAGAAAAAAGTTATCTCTAACGGCTTTCTTTCCTCGTCAATAAACCATCTGCCCACATTACAAATAAACGATAATTGGATTTATGCTGGAACATAACGAAACAGACATCGAATTAGAAACATCTGTCACTAGGTAAATAACGGCTCTCGATTTTTTCGAAGGGCTCAAGTAGTAGTAGGGTATGCGCGACTTAGGTAGTATTCTACCCCTCCATCTTGCCCCGCCTCTTCCTATTATCTCCCCCTTGTTAGCTCAAGTCCGCCCCCTTGTTAGCTCAAGTCCGCCATCTTGACCCAAATAACCTCCCCTTGTTAGCTCAAATCCGCCATCTTGACCCAAATAACCTCCCCTTGTTAGCTCAAGTCCGCCATCTTGACCCAAATAACCTCCCCTTGTTAGCTCAAATCCGCCATCTTGACCCAAATAACCTCCCCTTGTTAGCTCAAGTCCGCCATCTTGACCCAAATAACCTCCCCTTGTTAGCTCAAATCCGCCATCTTGCGCCGCGCGCCTGCAGATTGCGCTTATATAAAAGTCACGCGCCTGCAGAATTTTTGCTATATAAAAGTCACGCGCCTGCAGCGCGCCTGCAGCGCGCCTGCAGAATAATACCTAAGTTGTACATACCCTACTACTACTTGAGCCCTTCGAAAAAATCGAGAGCCGTTATTTACCTAGTGACAGATGTTTCTAATTCGATGTCTGTTTCGTTATGTTCCAGCATAAATCCAATTATCGTTTATTTGTAATGTGGGCAGATGGTTTATTGACGAGGAAAGAAAGCCGTTAGAGATAACTTTTTTCTTTGCGACCAACCATTTTAAACAAAAGTTTTACAAAAATAAAATAAAATAGAGTATCAAACAAAGTATTTTTGAAATAAAAACTTAACAAAAAAGTGAGAAACACGTTAGAATGTTAAATATATAGCTGTTATTTCTCTGTTTAAATATCTGACCGTTGTTGTTCGCTAGGCATATTTTTTCTTAACAGACACTGTGAAGACATAACCTACACAAGGTTCTAAATGTGTGTGTGTGTGTGTGTGTGTGTGTGTGTGTGTGTATGTGTATTCGGTACTCTGTGTTAGGTTGTATATCTTTAAAAATATAAGTGTATTCGTTATGCGTGTGTTGTATTAAATATTTAAACAAAAAGATATGTCTGTGCATTCGAATTTTTCGCTAACCCGTGTTGCTAAAAAATCTATTTCAAAATAGTCTATCTGTGTTAACTCAGATACTAAATTTGTATTTTTTATCTTGACATAACATTTTTAAAGAGTGGTTGATAAGACTAACCGGTTATGTGCTAGGAAAAAAGATTTTCCTTATTTTCTCACCTACTGTTAAACAAGTATTTTTGTGAGCCTTATTTGTGTTAAATATAAAAAAAACACAGAATCTGATAACGCAAAAAATTAATAAACACTTTTATCACATTAAAAAGAATATTTAGAACATACCATTAGCTACACAAAGAAAACGCCTTGCTATGGTGCAAACTACCAAACACGTTAGTACTTAAATCTCCGTTATTTTAACTGAAAGGGAAAATTGTCACCTGTTTCGAACGCGCGTGGTTGTAAATCAATATCTTTTCTGTCACAGCCTGCGCGGGCAGGTCTGTTAACACCTCTTTCCTTTCATAACAGCCTAAAAATAAGACTGTGTTTTATTCTCTCGCTCTCTCTCTTCTCTCTTCCTATCTTTCTCTCTTTCTTTCCCTTTCTTTCTATCTCTCTCTCTCCCTCTCCTCTCTCTCTCTCTTTTCTCGCTTTCTCTTTTAAGGTATTAATTTTTGTTACTGTATTTTAATTAATAATTTTTTCCCCCCTTAAATTTGATTATGTCTACATGTTACAAATGTATGTTATTATTTTACCTCGATAATGTTGTATGCTTAAATATTGCTAAAAATACATGTGCTATTGAAAGGATACTGCATGAAAGGTGAGCGAAAGGAAGGGCAGAATGTTAGACGGGTCTGCGTGACCAATTCTCAACCCTTTGAAAATAAAGCTCGTTCGTTCGTTCGTTCTCTCTCTCTCTCTCTATCTCTCTTTCTCTCTCTCTCTCTCTCTTTCTATCTTTCGAGGCGTGTGTCGTTCAACTCAAAAAGAATGTACCAAACAGACACTTATATTTGTTGTAAATGTTTTTTAAACACAGTGGTTCTCAAGTTCTTGAACAGTACTTCTCACATTGTTTTTTATTGTCACAATGTTTTACACCAAAGGTTCTCAAATTCTTGAACAGTACTTCTCACATTGTTTTTTATTGTCACAATGTTTTACACCAAAGGTTCTCAAATTCTTGATTCTCAATACATGTTGGTTGGTTCTCACGTTTTTAGCACGAATCTTACGTTCTTGAAACAGTGATTCTCACGTTTTTAGCATATTTGTTGTTTGAAACATACAATATAATAACTGTGTATGAGTGACGTGAACAGAAATTTACGCGTGATGTTTTGTGGGGTCATTGATCTGGTTTCAAACCAGGGCGAGGTCGATTTTCCTGTTCATATGTTATGATAACGTTTTTATCGACCAAACCATGACGAAGCGCTTGCGCGCGAACTATTTTCTGAAACAGTATCTCTACACAACAACCAATCGGGTTCCATCACGAAATTCATACACTCGGACTACTTTTATTGGAAAGTCACTGTCTTAATCATGAATTGTTTTAGACATGTCTCATTCTTTAACCAGACCTGGACCGGCGAACGTCTCTGTGCTTAGTCGTAAAGCCTTCTAATATCAAACTTCTGAAAAAGCAACAGCTCACCACCAAACGTATGTTATTCTGTTTTTATTCGTATTTTGTGTTAAATATCTCTGACCTTTAAGAGATATATGTCTGTGTCTTTTTAAGGGTATTCTGTGGAAAAATATCTGGGTATGTGTTTGTGTTTTCCTAGGCGTATTTTCTTAACACTCAGAGACTGGAAGAAAACCCTATACAAAGTTCTAAATGTAAACTCGGTATATGTATATGTTTGTATTCGTCTGTTTTTTTCCTATAATAATATAAAAATAATAATAGGGAGTTAAAATATATATTTTACACATAAAAAATAAATATTTTTATATAGCTGTTTTCAGTAGGCTATATACAATAAATATCTTTAAAAATATCTGTTTTGGTTGTATTCGTTTGTTTTCGTTTATGTTTTCGGTCTTCGTGTTTTTGTATTAAGGTGTTAAATATAAATAAATATCTCTGTTGTTTTTATCTGTGTGTTTTGTTAAGATGTTAACTCCGAGACTAACTTATTATTCCTTATCCGTGTGTTGTATTAAATATCTGTTTTCTATTTAAAAGACATGTCTGTGTATTCGCTTTTTCGCTAGCCAGTGTTGGTAAAGGCTGTTTCAAAGTTAATATGTCTAGGCTAATAGGTATTTTAATAATAGTTGTTTGTTAAATTCTTACATGTGTGTATGGTTTAGCTAAGTTAAGAATTATCCGACTTATTTTTTATGTGGTGGGTATAACGAGAAAAATTCCTTAGTTTAAACCTTATCTACGTTTCTCGTCTATTGTTAAACTCGTGCGAAAGCAAATTATATTTGGGTTTTGAAAAATTATCCGTGATACTTAAAACTTATAATACTTTCTGATAACAACACTCTAAACTTGTATAGAGTAATAGTCTATTTCAAATACTTGCTTGGATGTAGCACAAAGATGTTTGGGTAGATCGATAAATTGATTTGATTCCACAACACATGCGCTCGATTCGTATTTCTGTACTCACAAGCTGCTTCTATAAAGAACTTCTCATAGTAACTACAAACATATAACGTTAAAAATAACTAAGGACCCGAGTCACTACAAACTACCTAACCAGCCAGTGAAAATTAGACAACATAATAGTTTAGAAAATAGCGTTTTTTGGCTTTTAAAACAATACTGAACTACACACGGAAAAAGATAGAGATAATACAATCAACATATTACATTAAGTCACCTTGCCATAACCATGATTGAAACTAACATACACTTTAATAAATACTTATATTTTCGTTATTTTAAAAAAAAAGGACAGGTCAACTCGGTGCTGTCTCGCGAACGAGCTGGGTTTTAAATCAATATCTTTGTCACAGCCTGCGCGGGGACCATTCTGATATGTTAACACCTCTTTCCTTTGATAACAGAATAAAAAAAAATAAGACTGTGTTTTATTTACCTGTTTATGCGATCTCTCTTTGTCTCTTTCTCTCTCTCTTTCTCTTTCTCTCTCTCTCTCTCTCTCTCTCTCTCTCTCATTACATGTATTTAATTTTATGTGTAAGTAACGTCTTTTTGTTCATCTTTTCCCAGATGGAGTCAACTCAACAGCGGGGCTATGCTTGTTTACGCTGCCAGTCTGTTTTCAAGCGAGGTCATGATCTTACTCGCCATATGACCACAGCACACGACCGCCCCAATCACGAGTGTCCTGACTGTGGCATAGTATTTACAAGACCCGATACGCTGAAACGTCACATAGAGAATAAACATGGGTCCAGTTCAGCACAAACAGACACGTCAATGGCACAAACCAAGCTGCTATGTAGCAGATGTGGGGAGACCTTCACGAGGCGCGCCGACCTATTACGACACAACAAGACCAGGCACTCAATGCCCGGTTTTAGCTGTGACATTTGTGGGAAACAATTTACTCGTCGTGACAATCTACGCATCCACAGAAAACACCAACACACCGCTATCCCTACCCAGCTTTCTACCTCAACGCAGAACCCGATAGCAGACACCACCCCAACACCAACAACAACAGGTGTCACAGTAACACCAGACTCGGCGAACCCACAGACAATACTACCAGATGCCCCATCAACAGCACCGAATCCCCAGTCAGACTCAGCCGCTATGGCGGCCTCTTCCACCACAACAACTTCCACACTACCAAGAGCCCCCTATTCAATAAGTTCCACCCCATCTCACCCACTAAAAAAAGGTCAGACCAAGAAACGCCCAATGACCAATACCCAACCCCATATAAAAAAACCCCGCTTGACGGCTGAAGAAGACAGCTTACAAGACCTACAGGATGATATAAAACAAATCTACACTGATAACTGGGACGCCATTAAAACACACGCTAACATCCACAAATATTTATCGACTTTCACTTTTTTCCATAATAACCAAAGAATTGAATGGGAAAGTCTTTTGCATCCTGTCTTTACACAACAGACAAAAAGATTCAAGATTAACTTCAGTCACCACGTAGTTTTGAGACACAGAGAAACAAACGAATTACGCTTATTTCATGCCTCAAATAATAATAGTTGTGTGTTAGACCAACCCCACTTAGTCAAAAATCTTACAGATTTCAAATCTTTTGTCTCAAACTTACACGACAGCGATATTATCACAAACGCACAATTAAACAGACCCAATACAAAATATTATGTTGAAGCAATCCCGTCCACATCCTTCTATCTATATCATATTCAAAACCACTCAATCGCTTGAACAAACACCACAACAAAGTAGACAAACACACATTCCTAGACGTCCTCAACACACAACAGGCACAGGGTGGGAAAAATATCGGGTTCAGAGCACACAATTCCTCCACCTCCAAAACCATACCACATCACACCTCAACATTTAAACTGTCTCTACACATAAAATATTTCTTACGACGTGACGACAATGTGACGACAATGTGACGACACCCCTCAAGGTCTGGCCTGTACCCCTGTGATATTGTATATTTTGAACATACATCTACCTATATAAATATGTATTATTGTACATTCATATGTGAAAATGTATTACGTTAAAATATAATTATTTTTCAATTGTACATATCACTATGTGAAAATGTATTACGTTAAAAAATTACACCATATAATTGTATATTCATTTGATAAAATATCAATGTCCATTTTGTAAAAAATACTATATATACTCCTGTTTGCTAATTCAAAAACACTATTGAATATAAAAACTATATTAACTAAAACGCTTTTTTGTTACCTATATCGTCTAATTGTTTGTCTAAATGTTCGTCTAACTGTTCGTATAAATGTTGTAAAATATATATAACTGTTTGTATAACTGTTTGTATGTCTCTGTATATGTCGTCTTCCTATTGTCTAAATATATCTCCCTATTATATGTATATATCGTCTAACTATCGTCTTCCTATTGTCTAAATATATCTCCCTATTATATGTATATATCGTCTAACTATCGTCTTCCTATTGTCTAAAAGTCTAAATATATCGTCTTCTTATTATCTAAGTCTATCGTCTAACTGTTCGTATAACTGTTGTAAAATATGTCTATATGTAAAATAAATAATACACAACAATACCGTGTCGCACTTTCGATGGTAGACCTAGGTCTCTAACACTTCACTCCCATATATATATATATATATATATTGTATATACAACAATTAAAATACACGCACACAATAACCCATACCCCAACACACCCCACTATACATCGTCATCCTCCCCCTCGCACAAAAACAATACCCGCTTCCTTAAAAAATCCATTAGTAACCTAAGTCCCCGTTATCGATTTTTATATTTTCCTCTTTAACTAAAGTATTCTTTTAAAAGAGATCATTAACTATATACTTCTATCTAACAGTTCACTCCTGCATCATACATACAACCACCAGCTACACCCCAACACACACCCATGAGTCATCACCGCCAGTCAAAAAACAATACCCGTTCCCTTAAAAAAAACCTTAGTAACCTAAGCCGTCATCACCACAGATGCATCCTGACAACGTCACCACATCTCTGTATATATGAATGTATATATGTATGTCTATATGTCTAAACAAACACACCCAACATCACACAAAAATCCACCCTAACCCACCAGCTACATCGTCACCCACGCCAGCCCAAAAAAGACACTTCAAAAACCCTCTTAGTAACCCAACATTATCGATTTTTTATATTTTTTATACATATATTGTATACATGTATAAACAAACACATCGATACACTATCAACACAATACTTCACACAAAAATCCACCCTAACCCACCCCGCCAGCTACCCCTACAACATACATCAGCACACACGCCAACACAAAAAAGGCACTTCAAAAAACCTCTTAGTAACCTAATCCAACATTATCGATTTTTATATTTTCCTCTTTACTCAAGTATTCTTTTAAAAGAGATCATTAACTATATACTTCTATCTAACACGTCACTCCTGCGTCATACATACATCCACCAGCTACACCCCAGCACACACCCATGAGGCATCACCGCCAGCCAAAAAGCAATACCCGTTCCCTTAAAAAACCCCTTAGTAACCTAAGCCTCCGTCACCACAGATGCATCCTGACAACGTCACCACATCTCCGTATATATGAATGTATATATATGTGTGTATATATGTCTAAACAAACACACCCCACATCACACAAAAATCCACCCTAACCCACCCCGCCAGCTACATCATCACCCACGCCAGCCCAAAAAGGCACTTCAAAAACCCTCTTAGTAACCCAACATTATCGATTTTTTAAATTTTCCGTCATTATCGATTTTTTATATTTTTTATATATATTGTATAAACAAACACCATTATCGTATATTACTATATAAAAAGTCATACGTCTGATCGTCAGAGGAAGCCCCGCCGCTAAAATATATCGCTATATAAAAAGTCATACACCGCCGCCTGAAACGCCACCGCCTGAAATCGATCGAGTATTTTGCTATATAAAAGTCACACGCCGCCGCCTGAATAATACCTAAGTTGTACATGGTATACTACTGTCGTTCATGCCTTCTCACTCTATGCACCAAACACAATATGAGCACAAACTAATCCACCCCAGGTACTGACAGTCGTGAAAAATAACAACGACTGTCCAAACCTGGTCTATCAACCACAACATATGTTACATTTTAGTTATTCATATCTAAGCATCAACAATAGTAACCAATTTCATTGCATAAACAATCCTTTCTACACGCTATAATTATACATTATATTATAACATGGCTTAAACATACATTCAATATAGCTCTATATAGGTTGCCTTTATGGCATCATAATACATACATTGCAAAGCATAACATATTACAGCATAAACATGCATTGCAAGGCATCTCATGATCTTTACAAGTTTACAAAACTCAAATATTCATTTGAAAATAGAACTGGGGGCGCGGGTCAGACTCTAAGGTTCGGTTCGCGTCAACCGAAACATCTTACTAAACACGAACCCGAAACCTAACTCTAGCTATTGCTGGACTATCAGCAGGTGGTTGTGAAGCAGCGACATATGCTTCAACCTTACTGCATCACGCGCACCCCACCTATTCGCAAAAGTCACCCGTGCCATTTTGGTATTGTCGCGCAACGACAATACCTCCACAAATCTAACCGGTGCGACCTCATCAAACACTCGTTTGAGTGTGCGCCAACTAGCACTCAGGGGAACGTTACGCAGCCAAACTGTGCGATCACTAGCTTTCGGACCCTCGTATAGGTTCCTACTGCTCCTAATCATGTCATTTGGTACTTGCCGCGAACCGCGTCTATGATGTACCTTCTGGTCATCCCCCTTGGGAGTTTGGTGATACTGAGCCTCTGCTCCAGCCGCACCCATGGCCTTGTGCACTCCCCGTACATTGCCGACGATTAAATCGGCAATTGGATCCTCGAGAACGAACGCGTTCACTCTCCCCGATACGAACCGGGTGTCCACATTGATACATGCCTGGGGGTACGATTCCACTTTGCCCCTGAACGTGGTGCATTTCTCAGTTTTGCCCGTAAGACAGGACTCGTCGATGCACGACTGACGCAGCCCAATTGTGGTACAACCAGTGTCCCTCAACACCCGGACTGGTCTATTCTCCACCTTGCCTTCGTGGAGAATCACCTTGCCAGTCTCATGGACTGCTGACAGACATGGTGCCGCATGCCCGCATTGAAGCACTACCCTCTCGTTCGCGTGGAACAGAGGGCGACACCCCGCACAGTTCTCATCGTGTATTGTGTCCAACACAAACGCGGAATTCGCGTGTTCAATCGGGGTGGGACACCTGTCAGCACAATGATTATTTCCACCACAATTGGTACACAAGCGCTCCCTCTTCGACTCTTCGCGTGAACTCTTGCTACGACCTTTAGACGACGACGACCACGCATCAGAGTCTGAAGATCGACTCTCCGAGGAACCACTCCTCTGCTTGGGATGTTTTGCTTTATACCAAAACCGGTCTTCGTCCCGAGAATTCTCAAAGCGTACCTGTTTACGCACTTGGCGCTCCTCTCCGTTGCTATTACTTTTAAATTGTCGATTCTGCCAACTCGGCCGACCATTCCAATGAGATCGGAAATTCCCATAATTTCCTCTACGTGGCTGATAGTGACTGTAGGGCTTCTCACACTTCTGCTCTTGGCCCCTGTCTACATTGCCTGACTGATTTCGCCAAGGATTGCGCTGAACTTTGCCGACACCGGCAACTAAGTCATCTGACAGACCTGACTTCTGAATGGGTTTGACCGGGTGGGCAAGGACGTAATGATGCCCCAATTGGGCCATGGACTCAATGTCCTTTGGTTGACGTTCCTGAAAAAACGCAACCAACTCACTAGAACACGAGGACAACATTTTGTCTCGTAGCACCAAGTCTAGTAAGCCATTAAAGTCCTTAGAAATTCCCTCCATTTCGATCCATCTATTCAGCAGGAGCTTTATCTTTGAGATAAAGTCCTCGAATCTTGGTCCGAGCTTGGCATCGCGTTTCTGAAACGCGTCCGGTAGCCATCAGCAGTCAGACAGAACTTCCGGAGCAATCTCTCCTTTACTTTATCGTAATTCGCCATTTCCTCTAACGGGAGGCTATAGAAAGTCTCCATCGCAGGCCCCACTAGCAGCGTCGACAGTAGAGATGGCCACTGATCTCTGTCAGTCTTCCAGGCCACCAATCGGCTTCGAACCTCTCGAGGAAAAAATCTAAACTATCGATTTTATCATTAAGATTCGGCAGACGCAGCCTAAAGGGACGATGAGACCCCCCAGGAGTCGAGTTCTGACCACTCGCACCCACTTCCAGCTTCTTTAATTGTATTTCCTTATCCATCATCTTCTCTTCCAGAGCTAATCTCATTCTCTCCTTCTCTAATTCTAATTCTCTCTCTATCTTCTTTTCTTGCAATTCTCGCTCTAACTTCTTTTCTTGCAATTCGAACTCTCTCTGTTTCCACTCGATTTCTTCTTTCATCTTCCATTCTTGTAACTCGAATTCTTTCCTTTTTATCTCTAGCGCTTCAGCTCGGGCATCTCTTAAGGCCTTCTGATTCTCAATCCTTTCCTTCTCTTCCTTCGCTTCCTTCTCTTTCTTTTCCTTCTCCAGAGCTTTTTGATTCTCCACTGAATACAATTTTGCTTCAGCAAAATCCATCAGTTTTTTTCTGCGTGTACCCACATTCTTTGCCTATCTGAATGAAAGCCTGTAGGTCCATGATGTACACTAAGAATACTCACTCTTATCTCTTACTATAGATTTTTACTATGCAGCTATTCACTTGTATATACTTCACCTATATCACCAGATAAATCTCTGCTTACAAAATATGCAGTAATGATAGTAAATAATGATATCACTTCTCCAATATACATACATCTATCTATATATATATATATATATATATATATATATATATATATATATATATATATATATATATATATATATATATATATGCATGTAAGTATATATCACCTTACCTCTCACTGTATACACATCATCAACCCTTACCTCTTATAGTATAAATATAGTCTTACTTTGCCACTTGGGTACTGTCTCATTACTCTGAAAATTTGGTCCTTCTGACCACTTAGTCTCTGTGATACACTCAAATACCCTTACAATAGTCGACAATTGTACAACAACAGCTGATGATACTTCCTGGTGCTATGACACCACTATACCAACTTGACAATAAATCAGCTTTTACTCCAAAGTCTGTTACTGACACCCACACTGGTGGTATACTCAGATAACACTTCACTTATAACTAATCTTAATAATCTATGTTATGCAAGGGTTTCCCTTGGCAAAATGAGCACTACACAGATGAAAGAAACACATACACCACACTACGAAAACACAATCCCAGTCACGAGGAGTAAGATGATAGATCAAGAAGAGCAGAGGTAGATTAATATATACAATGCGTGACTGCGCACGAACAAAAACAAGGGATACCTGTAAACGTATTTACAAGATAGAAAGATGGAACAAGAGAACACACCACTTAAACACCACAAAAGAATTACTGCATGTACACGACAATGTAAATACAAACTACCTGAATACACCTAACAAGTACCAGCTTCACACGTCTATGTGCCAGAAAACCAGACTTCTTTGTAAGCCTGGGTGCCAGCAGGTACAAAACTGTTCTTTGGCACTATGATATGCAAGAGTCTCACAACGTCCACTCCACAGTTCTACACTACAGCAATCCAACAGTCTATGGCACCAAAAATACCAGGGTCACGATAGAGGCGTTCGAGAGCACCCACTGGACGGGCCCCTCGGTGGGTATGGTCACGTCAGAGGCGTTGGAGGGCACCCACTGGACGGGCCCCTCGGTGAGGTATGGTCACGTCAGAGGCGTTGGAGGGCACCCACTGGACGGGCCCCTCGGTAAAGTAGGGACAAAACAAACAAAATGTCCAACCAGATATCCTGAGATACCTATCACCCTATTGACCTCTTAACATCTACCACTTCCTATCAACAACCTCCTTCCACCTTATACCGAGCTTGACCAAACTATCTCCCATCTGGCACTCAATTGCCGCCTGGGACAATCTAAACTAGATGTTACCGACACCTCAAACTCCGCTGCTCCACCTGGATCGATACCGCCAACTGAAATGCCAAAGTCACCCACACTACGCTGTGAAAATATTCCTGAACTGCCACTGTAGCACCACAATATACTTGCAACACGATGAAAACGCACTGTCGAACCCACTAACAACATCATAATATCACATGAACTGAAAACAACACCCGTACACTGTGACCTGAAAACTAAACTAGGTTACGTATCGCGACGCGTCACACTTGACCGCCTATAGTTCACTACTGCTGACTGACAAACACACAGACAACCGAAAGTAACTCACTATTGTGGTTTAATACCAACTATGAAGGCGCCAACACACTACGGCTACAACCTTCAAACACTGTGTGCATAATTCGTTCTGGCCTGTATATCGTAACACATGCACTAAGGCCTTTTGGATACAGCTCTTAGCTGTCCACAATACTCAATAGACTACTGTAAACACCGCTTACAGTAGTCAGGGCGCTGTATAGACGTAGCCCCCAGCTGTCAGGAGAGCTATTTATACTGTGGATTTAACAAAAATATAATCTTTGGCTCATCCTCTAAGGATACGACCACAGCATACAATAGCTGACAATAATCAAACATAACACCTTAAACAGGTAAGTTCCCTTTTAATAGTACACTGCACACAATGAAGCCCCACACGGCTCATAATACATATGAAATACACTGAACATAATGCCAAAAACAGCTTGCGCTACTAACAACTTAATATATAAGTATCATACCCACTGGTATGGCCATCCTGAATGGACATCACAATGACTTTCACTCACCGGCGAAATTATGTACTAAGATCAGGCTAAACTAAATCACAAATAACTCAACATCACCGGTCTAAGAAAATGCCACTAGAAAATACAATATCACTCTAGAATTATGCACTATAATCCGACCCGCGTGAAGAAAAGGCAAGTACTAAATCTGAACAATGATGGCAAACTCATCCCAGCAAAAACGCTGATAGGGAACATAAACACGACCTATCCCGGTCGATGGCCAGAAGTCCAACTCTATTTTTTTCGCCAGAATTCGTCTTCACTTCCCTTCCGGTCAGCTGACCGGACGGGTTTTAAATTTATATCAATGTTATCACTTACAGCGAACCAACCTGATATTTCGTGAACATATTGCCGTGACACACACACACACACACACACACACACACACACACACACACACACATATATATATATATGTGTGTGTGTGTGTGGGGGGGGGTGCTGCACCAGTTATCACTATCGATAACTATGAATTACCAGTGGTGCACCACTTCACATACCTAGGGTCTACCATCAATGACAAACTCTCGCTGGATACAGAAATCGACAGCCGCATTGGCAAAGCTGCAGCTACCTTTGCCCGCCTCACATCGCGTGTTTGGGGAAACTCTAAACTCACAATGAAGACCAAAGCTGTGGTATATAATGCCTGCGTCACCAGCACACTCCTATATGGCAGCGAGACCTGGACGACCTATGCTAAGCAAGAAAGAAGGCTCAATACCTTCCATTTGCGGTGTCTACGCCGCATCCTCGGCATCTCGTGGAAAGATAAAGTGACAAATGTCGAGGTGTTGTCACGTGCTGGCCTTCAAAGTATGTATACGCTTCTTAGACAGCGCAGACTTCGCTGGCTTGGCCATGTTCGCCGCATGGAAGATGGTCGCATCCCAAAAGATATCTTCTACGGACAATTAGCAGATGGCAAGAGAACAGTTGGGCGACCACAGCTGAGGTTCAAAGATGTGTGCAAGAGAGATATGAGGGCACTGGACATGGATCCAGCAACATGGGAGGATGAAGCTGCCGATCGCACTAAGTGGCGATGCTATTTACGGCTCACACAAGAAGCAGAGGTGAGGAGAAAACGTCGAAAGGAGCACCAGGAAAATAAGCAGCTGAGGGCTGTCACCTCAGGGGCGCATTCCCATAGTCAGTTATGACTGAAGGGGCTATTACTATTACTATTACTATATATATATATATATATATATATATATATATATATATATATATATATATATATATATATATATATATATGTGTGTGTGTGTGTATATGTATGTATATATATATATGTGTGTATATATATATGTGTGTTGATTTGGCTTTTGACCTGCCGAGTTGGCAGCGAAGGTTGAACCTACTAGAATGTGAAGAAAACCAAGTCTAATTCAACTGTGTAGTCCGCCCGTTGTGTAATGTACACTATTCTGGTTCTCTGAAAAAAATCTGGTTCTCCCAGTGTTTCCCCGAAGAAGAATTACAATGTCAGAAGACCTGCTCGTGCAGTAGTATGCTGAGAAGCCACAGAAAATGAGATCAATTATTTCCACCACAATATCTGCCCTAACATACTGAGCGTTTAAAGCCTACTGAGATCTGGGCCATAAGGGGTAAAGTCACAAAGCGACTGAGTACCCTTCTTTGCTGCCATAAGGAGGGCTAAGAAAAGCTTACTGTAACATGTGTGCCAGCACAGTCATGGTTAAACAGACTCCGTATGACTAAGTCAAAGCGTGACTGAGTGACTATGTGGGTTAAAACGTTGTTTAGCTGCTGCTCAATCCTGACTTTACCATTCAAGCGATGTTTTGCTCCTTGGCTGGCGAGCGATTGAACCGGCTGTTGTCTAACAGAAAAAATATCTGTTGACTTATAGTGACTGAAATGCGATGACTCGATTATCCACTTCACGTAACAATTTCGTGTTTGCTAGCTGCTAGTGAGTAGGACATCTGTCTTACTTTTGAGCATATCTGGCTCTCTTTCTTGTCAACGCAAGTGGCCAAAAAGAACGGCGGGACTGGCCAGTGACAAAGGCTCTGTGGAAACAATGATTCTTCCCAATGCGACAAGATTAAAGTATAAGGTCCCCGTTTGACTGAGAGATTTGAGAAGCGTCCGGCCTGCCAAGGGTCTGAAGACCTCTCAGCTCAAGGGACACAAAAAGAAGGCCCTATGGTGCAGGTGTACTCGTTTTCCCTTCTGCCCGAGGAAAGTTAGATCATAGGTGAGAGCAAAGGAATATGAAATACGTAGCTCTCCTCTGAATAAAAGACATCTGAAAATACACCTGACCTGCATGAAAGTATTCGGTCAGCTCTGAGTTGACGAGCAAAAGTTGCTTGAGTGATGAAACCTCACAGGCTATCTAAATGAAGATTGACACTGACGGGGTGTGGAATTTTACTGATGACTCAATAGAAAAATAGAGGGGAGGGACGAAGTCAAAGATGTGGAAGGGGAGATTCTAACGCTAACACAATAGCAGTAAATTCTGGGTTAACTTATCCTACCAGAAGATCATTTTGTGAAGAACTCAAGTCTTGTCAGTGCCTTTCCAAGAGCAGAGAGCAGACATTTTCCTGAGACAAAGGTCAATAACTGGTCGACGCTAGCATTGAGAGACATTACATCTTACAAGATCTCACTACTACATGTTCAAGCGTTATATCAATAAGAACTCGTCTTGGAAATAACCCACCTGGTGAAGCAGACATCTACATTGAACAGTAGGTGCATACCTGTGTATGATTATACAATGGAGGAAATTTCAGAGACTTCTGAATAATGTAGATTGGTCATCAGTGTGGTAACACTTAAAATTTCCCATCATAAACTCACTATTTACCTAAATTCCCTATCATATTTAATTAACTACATTTTTTATATTTAATCTGTGTGGGAAATGTCTTTCACCACCTACTTAACTCATAAACTGTATATCCACGTTGATAATTACTTAGGTATTTAGTGTACCACTGATGTTGTCAATGTTAAGTACTTACGTAAAGGCAAATTCTTCATTTAGGACGTTGGGATCTCTTTCTTTATCGAGTATCAGGAAAACAAACTAAAGTCGTAGGAGAAAGGAAAAATATCCATTATTTATTAGAAATCACTATCTAGTGGAAGGAGCCGCGGTAGCATAGTGGTTAGGGCACTGGCTTCCTAGCGCAGTGGTCTATGGTTCGATCCCCAGATGAGGTGAGAATTTTTTAGGACACAAACGGCTCCTGGGTCGACCCAGCCCCAAATGGGTACCAGAGCAACTCTGGGAAGGTTAAGGCGGCCGGCGTGATGCCGACCACATCACCCCTAGTGTGCCGACGGTCAAGATAACACTAGTCAACAACCAAAATGTACCAGAAATGAAAATAGCTGATCTTAACTAATTTTGGTGTGCTGAAAACGAAAATGACATTAAAAAATGTTGATTGGCTCTAGTTTTCAAGATATATGCTACTAGTTTTTTTTAAATTACGGTCAATTTATATATATGACACAACTGTTGTGGGCGATTGCATAATTTTTTCTAATGACCAATAAAAATGTAACTAGAAGTTGATGATGCAATCCTACCTATGATTACACCACCTTTGTGTATAAATATCTTATCTCTGATAAAATTTTGCCATTAGTTAGTGCATTTGTCCTTATCAAAAGTATCGTAGTTAGAAATGCCTAGGACATGTGGGAACAGTGCTAATAATTTCTGTTATATATGTGGTGAGGTGACATTTCTATCACAAAAACGAAATATAACTAAAGTGATTAAGAAGGCGTTCAGTTTGTATTTTGGCTGCAGAATAGGAGATCAAGATAAGAGCTGGGCGCCACACATATGCTGCAATACATGTGCAGCACATCTTAAACTGTGGTTGACTGGCAAAAGGCAAGCTATGCCTTTTGCAGTGCCAATGATTTGGAGAGAGACCACTGATCATCTCAATAACTGTTACTTTTGCATGGTCCCTCCAATTGGGAAAGGCATATCAAAGAAGAAAAAATGGACTCTGGAATATCCAAACATCCCCTCTGCAATACGTCCGGTACCACATGACGATGACCTACCAGTTCCCAAAGTGCCAGAATCATTTTCAGCTGCTTCCACTGATGAAGAAGAGGACATTGGTGGTCCTGAACCATCAACCTCAAGCGACCCAGATTTTGAGCAAACTACATCCACTAAACCACACTTAATAACCCAAGGTGAACTGAGTGATCTTGTAAGAGATCTAAATTTACCGAAAAACAAGGCTGAGCTTTTGGGTTCCAGATTGCAACAGTGGAATCTCCTTGCAGAAGATGTTACAATTTCTGTGTATAGGAACCGCCAGAAGCCGCTTATTACATTCTTTTTCAAAGAGGGTAACCTTTTTGTGTGCCACAACATTTCTGGTTTAATGGCAGCCCTCAAAATCAATTACATACCGGAAGAGTGGAAGCTTTTCATTGATTCATCCAAGACGAGTCTTAAAGCTGTTTTGTTGAATAATGGTAATGTGTTACCGTCAATTCCAGTTGGTCACGCAGTTCATATGAAAGAAACTTATTAAAACATTAAGCAGCTTTTGAAGTGTATAAACTACGATCATTATCATTGGTCACTTTGCGGTGACTTAAAAGTGGTCGCTCTTTTGCTTGGACTACAGGGTGGATACACCAAGTACTGTTGCTTTCTCTGTGAGTGGAATAGCCGTGCACGAAGTGACCATTACATCAGAAGACATTGGCCAATCAGGCAGTCATTGCAGCCTGGCAGTAAGAACGTTGAGAACCCAGCACTTGTCGACACCAGCAAGATTTTGTTGCCACCCTTGCATATTAAGCTGGGTCTCATGAACAACTTTGTCAAGGCAATGGAGAAAACAGATGAGGCTTTCAAATACCTCATCAGAAAATTTCCAAGACTGAGTGAAGCTAAAATAAGAGAGGGAGTATTTGTTGGTCCGCAATTAGAAAACTTCTTCATGATGACGAGTTTCTTTGCGTGTTGCATGGCAAGGAAAAAGCAGCATGGCTAGCATTTAAGTCAGTGGTGGACAATTTTCTTGGAAACAACAGATCTGATAATTACAATGAAATTGTAGAAAATCTCCTTCTGAAGTATAAGAGTCTTGGCTGCAACATGTCTTTGAAAATTCATTTTCTGGATTCTCATCTGGATTTCTTTACGTCAAACTGTGGAGCGGTCAGTGATGAGCATGGTGAACGATTTCACCAGGACATTGCTGCTATGGAGACAAGGTATCAAGGCAATTGGAGCCCTTCAATGCTTGCTGATTACTGTTGGACTGTGACAAGAGACACCTCATCGATTGACTACAAGAAGCAAGCAAAGAGAGCTCGAACAGCGACTGAATAATGACGGAATGGGTTCAAATGTGCCTTTTTAAAACATGATATGTGAACTTTAAATAATGTTTTTATTTTTTCTATCATTTTATGTTGAAATATCAATTAATTGAGTATGTAACCACAATTTTTATAATGCTAGAGTAGAAAGACTAGCTGTTCACCCCAGAGAATTAAACATGCATACATTATTTGTATTACTGTAATGTAAATTCACCATTAGAAAAAGAACAAGAGCCAATTGGTGAATTTCATTATGATATTTGAAATCAGCATGTCAAAATCAATAAGAAATGGTATATTTAATTTCTGGTACAAATAACTTTTGAAAATTTGTTGACTAGTGTAATATGGGCCTAACACCATATTCCCAATATGCCCCAATGGGCGTGTAACGGGTTCCTTTACCCTTTCCTTTTACTATCTAGTGGAGAGCATTTGCCTTCCATTTTTCTTGTCCTTATTTCGAATAGGTCGCTTTCTTTCTTAACGAGCCAATTTCTGAAGACCTTCTTGACAACATTCCTTAGGCCATCTCTATCATACTGTAGCGGTGCGTTCATTAGTCCCCCGCCCAGTATAACGGTGTAGGACAGAGTGAGGGAGACATCACAGAGAGTGAGACTGTGGTGGACACAAAAATTAATCTCTTGTTTCTGGAAATTTGAATTTTTTTAAAAATCATTGTAAGAGAGGATGCATCTGTCGTATGTACAACCAGCGTGCTTTAGATACAGTTAGCATTCATACTCTTCGACATTTGCTGAGGGAGACTGAGCACCCATGGGTTTGCCTGGAGTGCAGTGAGGTCGATTCTGATTAACAATAACAATACAAAAACGAATTGCATTAAAAAAGAAAAATCTCAAGAGTTGAGGAAATTGATTAATGACTTATACAATGATTTATCTGAGTAGTATAACAGAACTGAAGGACAGATACACATGGGGAGAGTCACCATTATTACAGGATCGAAGGATAGACACACCTGAAGAGAGGTTCTCTAGTATTGAAGAACAGCGATACGTTCAAGGAATGGCACCATAGCAGAACAGATACATCTGAGAAGAGGCACTTTGGATGGACTGAAGGAAATAGATACATCTGAAGAGAGGAACAGAGACAATGGTACACAGTTGTTTTGAATAGACGCATATAATAACTGGCTTATACGTTCGATAAATCCATGGATATTTATAGAGTTCGTTGACATTTGAGACGAGAACATCAAAAAAGACATGTCATCAACATTATATCTCATCAATTTTATTTTAGCCCCGTAAAGTTACCGGGGCTTTCTCACAAAAAACAAAGGAAGAATTGGTCTACTGCACCATCATGCATGTCGTAAGGGCGGCTAATATGAGGATATGCGTGGAGCTGCCAATCTTACCATGTACCACTGTTTCAAGAGCTTGTGACTACGTGGTGGCGGGCTTTCTGCAGGTATGTCAGCTGCCGTGGTGGCGGCTTTCTGCAGGTATGTCAGCTGCCGTGGTGGCGGGCTTTCTGTAGGTATGTCAGCTGACGTGGTGGCGGGCTTTCTGCAGGTATGTCAGCTGCCGTTGTGGCGGGCTTTCTGCAGGTATGTCAGCTGACGTGGTGGCGGGCTTTCTGCAGGTATGTCAGCTGCCGTGGTGGCGGCTTTCTGCAGGTATGCCAGCTGCCGTGGTGGCGGGCTTTCTGTAGGTATGTCAGCTGACGTGGTGGCGGGCTTTCTGCAGGTATGTCAGCTGCCGTTGTGGCGGGCTTTCTGCAGGTATGTCAGCTTCCGTGATGGAGGCTTTCTGCAGGTATGTCAGCTGCTGTGGTGGCCGGATTTCTGCAGGTATGTCAGCTGCCGTGGTGGCGGCTTTCTGCAGGTATGTCAGCTGCCGTGGTGGCGGCTTTCTGCAGGTATGTCAGCTGCCGTGGTGGCGGCTTTCTGCAGGTATGTCAGCTGCCGTGGTGGAGGCTTTCTGCAGGTATGTCAGCTGCCGTGGCGGCTCCGTACACCGTAAGGTGCGCAATGGAGAATGATGATGATGAATCAATTAAATTTAGAACTTTATATTTATGTCGAGCGTTCGATTGGCAGAGTGGTTAGAGCTATGGTCTCTCGCGGCAAAGGTGCCGTGTTCGGTTCACGGCATCAACATGCTCCAGTCCACCCAGCTGTAAATGAGTACCGTACGACATTGCTCTTGAGTTGAGGAAGGAAAAGGCAGCGAGGAAGCCAACTGGTCGCCCCCCACCTCTTGTTGCTGGACCTAGTATAGTGAAGTCTGTAACACTTCACTGCTCTACGGCACTTCATGCTATAGGACAACCTTTACCTTTTATAATTATGTTAGAACCTACAAGTTGATTGAGTTCTTGTCTCACTATGTTTTCAGTTGTACGTCGAGTGCCATTACGTTAACGATATGGGAATACACTTTCGTTACTGAGTCGATGTGAAGATCTGGAACAAGAAAAACTTCACATAACTGATGGCTCGCACAAAGTCTAATTATGGTCTTAATGGATTGTTCGGATCTTCCTTTCGTCTGTAGTAGTTTCTAGAGATCCCGGACTGTCCACAATGAGACTTCGCAGACGGAAGGAACATGACCTCGGAAGATCACGTGGTATCATTTAGGGACTGGCCAGAAAAAAGAGAAAATAATGTGGCCAAACCATAATTTGGAAAGAAAGCCAAATTACTTTTGAATTGGCAGGACACATGGCATACACTAGTTGATGTAGGAAAACAATCATATCACGTATGTGTGGCTCTGAATACGACAAAAATATAAAGGAATGTTTCTATACTTTTTTTTAACCATGTAATGAGAACTGGCCATTTCAGTTATATTGGCTCCCAGGACTAAACAGACGTCTTACTTATTAAGCATTAATCATTGCCAGCTTGTCTTGAGGATCGACCACCTGGAGAGTCTGGCATGTATCTTGATGTCTAAAGTTTTATGTCTTTCTCGGTGTCTGAGACACAGTGAACTGCACTCTCATTTGACAGAGCCAGACAGCAGAACTCTGGTCTGTCTTTGATCACGTTAGCCAGGGAGGTAATAGTCTACAACCTATATCGTAACTCTGAGAACCACGCCAGATAGCAACACTCAGAACAATTATTAACTCATTCATTACCTTGAAGCTTGCCAAGGAGCATGGGTCGTCAATCAACTTGTGCCAGGTTCTCCTCCCGTGCCATCCACTTGGATGTCTTTCTCAGTATTTTTATTTCTATCTCCAGTTCTCTTCACCATATGTTTATTCGCATACCTCTACTTGTCTTACGTTGTAGATTCCAGAACAGGTGGTGAGGATGATGGTGATGATGATGATGCTGGTGATGATAATTGTGATGATGAAGCAGTGTCTTTTTCCACGGGGTCTTCAGGACATAAAGACAATCTACAACTACTGAACTTCAGGTAATGTGCTCTAAAGGCCGGCTTTAATGAGGTTGTATACGGAGCTGGTCATCTTATCATGTAAAACAAATTTCTAAAGAGACTAATGCTGAGAGGGCACACGACTGTTTTGGTGCAGGCTTTCAAATACGACAACTGAAGTTGGATCTTTATACTCCACAGGGAACGAAAAGGGAAATAACCGAATTAATACAGAGCACACTTCATTTTTCCTGTTACCTCCCTTATGGGGCATGGAGCCACCACTACAGCTAGTCCCATAGCTGGAAGTTTACACCAATCAGTCACATGCTTTTGCAGCAGGGGTTTCTGGGGCCATGTGTTTCATATGACGAGGTTCCCAGCCCCAAGCAAAGACATGACATAATTCCACTCAATTCCAACCGGTAAGAAGTGGACATAAACAAATATAATTAAGAAACCATGAACAGTGACTATCAGTCTGTCTGGATACGCTATCCCAGAATTACTAACCAAACACGGGAGTATGGGACACTGAAGACGGCAAACAAGGGACGAATGCCACAGCTGGTCAACATCAGAACGGCCTGACAAATGTATCCGATTACTTCATTCTCAAGACGTGACTGACGACTTAAAATACTAACAGCTCTACTTTGGGAGCTGACTGACTAACTCAGACGTCTGGAGGCGAATTTCTAAAAGCCGGATTTCTGCTTTCATGATTGGCTAAGAGAATACATTGGTGTGCTTTTTTGCTAGTGTTGACCATCGTCCGTTGGCTGAGTAAAATGCGAGTTGATATCTACAGTCAAATATAGTTAGAATACCTAAGTGATTACATTAGAGTTTCCCGACCTCTTGTCTACGGACTTCCGGGTGTCCGCGACAAGTACCGAGGGGATCCACAATGAACTGAAGTAAAATTTTTACTAACCACTAAAGAATAAAATCAACCAAATAGCAACAAATATTCTCACTTAAGAGTCTCCACATGTGACGTCAAGCAGTCAAGGGGAGTGTGCTGATACGGGCAGGGGAATTTAAAGAAATGTCACGTCACCCAAAAAATACGAGTGAGGATCGCTTCATTCATAAATGATGTCTGAACAAAATAGATTTTGTAACCTCATTTCTCATAGCTTACTTTGTTGCAATAGTAGACAACTCCCTTGTGGACGGTTATTATTATTATAACTGCTGCTGAAATATATTTAATGTCATATACACCTTAAACAAATGAAGAGTTAATAAACTGTACTGTTGATTAAAATTTGATTAATAAAACAATAGTAAGTTAAAACCATCCAGACAACAATCCGATGAGATCAATGACACAAGCTTAGCAGGTTGAATGTATTAGGGCTGACGTGAAAGATACAATTTTCAATTTAGTTATTTCTTTTTTTGGTAAATTATCTCATGGGTAATGAGATCGGATGAGGGGTCGTAGTAGCTTAAAGGTTTGGAGTCCGCCTCGAATTATAGAGGTACCAGGTTCGATTCCCAGTACAGGAAGTATGTTATGGAAATTTTTGTCGAGAACCAGTTATCCTAATGATATCATACTCCCCCCTGGTCTCATGAGTAGTGAGATCTGATGCCTAGCCTTCTCGGATAAGGGCGACAAAATAGGAGGTCCCGTGTGCAAGTTGTGCTAGTTAAAAATCCTTCGGCAGTTGGAAATCGTAAAGGGTAGGCCATAAGGCCACTGCCCTGGCAAAATTTAAAAATTAGAAACCTGTTCACGAAATATATTTATAGAATGTGTGATTCCTTTATATAAACATTATGATTCACGCCGGTGCTACGGAGTTCGTGCACTGTGCTGAGATCCTCTCTGTGTGATCTACGGAACGAGATCGAAGCACTGATGGAGTAGTCTATGTGCAATGAAGATAGTCATTGAAACAAAGACCAAATTAAACAGTAAAGCATTGCTAGGTCCCGACAGAGAAGCATTGCTAGGTCCCGACAGAGAAGCATTGCTAGGTCCCGACAGAGAAGAAGAAAACATAGAAGTTTTTATCCCTCTCTCTATTCTTGTCATTAATCATTTCCCCAAGCTTCCTCCACCCGCTATAACTCTTTCCACTCCTTTTCCTCCACCCGCTATAACTCTTTCCACTCCTTTTCCTCCACACACAACAAATCCTATTCTTTGCTCCGTGCCTCCGGCTGTTTGTTTCTCCACGGAATACTCTGACGCAGCAAACAAACCACGTCTAAGACTTATTGACCATCTGGGAGAAGAGTGGGCATAAAGGGAAGGCCCCAGAAGCAAGACGTGACCATTCTGTGACTCCTGGACTAGAATGACAGACTGAGACAGTCACGGTCGGCACTCACTTCCTGAAACGAGTCGAATTTTTTCATTAAATCAGTTTTTTTTTCATCAATGCCATGGCTCCCTTGGGGAAATAGACCTCGTGGGGGCATACATTTAGTCATTTTGTCAGTCATTATTTTTTTCTTCAAGAGTATAATCAATCCTTCCGTTGTGCTGTAGTTTCTTGTCTTCATGAATTCTACAGCTTTTATAACCTTTTTTTTTCGTGTCATGCATTACTGAACAAATCATGTTACTCTCCGGTTTTATAATTATGCCATATATCCGTCATTATTTCTGTTCGTAAAACAACAACCTAAAAGCTAGAGACATTCTTAAATGGATGCTTGCGTAGAACAGAAGGATTAAGATTGAATGACAAGATCACTAAATGTGGAACTATTCACAAGAACTAGACAAGTGCCAGTGGAACAACAGATGAGAAGACGATAGAGGAGACGGATAGGGCAAACATTGAGGAAACCTGTTGATAGCATAACCAGGCAGTCCTAGTTCTGCAATCTCCAGGGTAAGAGAGGTTAAGGTTCACCAACAAACATATGGAGAAGAGAATTGGAGAAGGAACTTAAAGGGATAAATAAATCACTGAACGACCTTGACCTGATGACCTGGATCGTGTTTGTTGAAAGCGTATGCTATACGTTACGAGTAATGATGATGATGACAAATGTTAGTACACACCGATCAACTACTAACGATCACTTCCTTGGAATTTTGCCTTCCGTTTGTACCCTTCTCGTCTTTGTAACCAATTGCTTTCATTCACCATGGCTGTCAATAAATTGTTGTGTCTAAACACGTTGTCAAAAATGTTTCAAACTGATCTCTCTCTCTACTTTTTTATTTTCATTCTTACGCTTGTGTGTGTGTTGATTTTGTTTAATTCTAGATTCGCCTATACACTCATATTTCAAGTGACTCACCCCTTCAATCAATTGTTTGTTCAGCGTCTATATTTTCGCAACATGTAATTATCTTTGTTAATGTAATTCTGAAAGTTACAAATAAGCGGAATAGGGAAATAATGTGAGGTTGTACATAGTACTGACAACCTCATTATGTTAAATAAGTTGCCGGAGAAGCCCCCGCTGCATGTGCATGGGAATCTTTGATACGATACATGCTGCCTAAAAGGTGACCAGCTGTGGTAGTGACACCATGCTCCGTAAGGAGCGAAAAAAAGACGGAATTGATGCAACAAGTAAGATATTAAGACTTACATCCATAGACCCATTGTCTCCTGACACACAAAGCTATCTGCAATCATTACTCCTGGGGGCATCTTGTCGGGCAGCATCAAATTCTCGCCACTTCGCTCGATCTCTGGACAACCATCTTACGGTGCCTTATCAATGACACGTACCTTTTATCTCAGCCTCTGCACATCTCAACCAAGTTCTTTTTGTCGGCTTCTCTTTCGCCTTCTTTGAAGCTAGTCTTTTTTGACATGCTGCTCCTGGAACAAAGTAGGCATCGCTTCTACAACGAATTCCAAGATGTCCCATAGTCACATGCCTGTAGCGCAAATAGTAGTAAGCTAGTCAAAGTCCGCTAGTAAAGAATAGCTTCCGACTTCAATACTTTCTATTCAATAAGCATTAACAGGAAAAATACGAGTCCATACTGAGAACAAAAAGCAATAGGTAAAATATGTTAGCTGCCCGAAAGAAACAGACTAACAAGATGGTCACATTAAGGTCCAGTATAGCAACGAGAAGATGTTTCAACAGGCGACGAGTTTTCAAAAGAATGTCAGATGTGCCTAACTGAACAACGACAAGTTATCATGATAATTGTAGTGCTAACGAGTTTTAATTAGAATTACACAGACACCTATTTGAGTGCTAACGAGTTGTCATACGAATAGTAAAGACACTTATTTGAGCGCCGACGAGTTTTCATGAGAATGGTAAAGACGCCTATTTGAGAGCCAGCTAGTTATCATGAGAATGTTAGATGTGCCTATTTGAGCGCCGAAACTTTTCATGACAATTATAGAGGCGCCTATCTGAGCGCTAAACGAGGACATGTAAGTACAGAACTCTCGCCCATATCCGTACTTAGTACAGGCGACTTGTGTTGTTTCATATCATGCCACTAGAGAGTTTGATGCTCAATACTCGATGCAATTAATCAAATTAAGCTAATTAAGTCTTTAACAATAGTTATCTCAAAGGATTTACACACACTGGATCATTGGGATAACAACATTAATGTAAACAAGGAATTGTCCCAGCAAAAGCGTTATTCCAGAAGGAGATGGATATTCCAATCTTTTTTGTCTGTGGAAGTTAGCGTTCTCAGAAATTACACAAAGCCGATGTTATTATACGGAGGAGAAACAAGGACAATAGATATATTAACGACAAAAAATTACCGGGTACCATTGTGTTCGGATTGGGGGTGGGGGTGGTAAAAAATGTAAAACTAAAATGGCAATAATAAGAAACAGAATAATCTGAATACGTAAAAGTGGATATTATAGATGTTAGATAAACATGCAGGCAACACATACATACAGACACATAAGATAAGGTAAGATTAGATGAATGAATGGATGGATGTACGGACGGGACGGACAGGCAGATGCATGCACGGACGGACGGACGGACATACAGACAGACAGACGCACACACTTACAAAGACAGACTACATAGACAGACAGACAAGATTAGATTAGACAAACAGACAGAGAGACAGACCGACAGACCGACAGACCGACAGACCGACAGACAGACAGACAGACAGACAGACAGACAGATAGATAGATAGATAGATAGATAGATAGATAGATAGATAGATAGATAGATAGATAGATAGATAGATAGATAGATAGATAGATAGATAGATAGATAGAGGGAATTGAAAAATGTGACGTTACACAAATAAATACCATAAATGATACCATAACATATTTTGTAGCCTAATCCTTGGTCTACTTCTTTATATGCAATAGATAACAATTCTATCATGGTATTGTCTCACCTGCTTTGAAGTAGTGGTCCAACAGTGGCCAAAACTCAAGAGTATCTAATATGGGCCTTCAAATGTGTCTACCTTCGCACAAGCAGAGTTGTAGATTGAAGGATAATGATGCTTCTATCTCAAGGTGGTATCCATATGATATTTCCGAAGTCAAGAACAATGCTGCAATGGCAGGGCAATTGTTAACTTTTATCGGTCCGCCGGCTTTTATGAAGAATTAAGCAATTATTAATTTCAGCTCGTTAAAGCCCCCACCCTGATTTGCTCAGTGGAATTCTTATTGTTATGGTATAGCTCTGTTTAGAGTGTATTTAGTAAATTGGCTGAGACAAACATGCAGTAAATTCAAAATGAGTCAATCAACGTTAAATTTGTATATTTACAAATAACAGATTTAATAGTCATTTAGGTTTTAACAAGGTTTTATAGAAATGAATAATTATTTATTTAAAAAAAAGTTTATCATCACTGTTGTGGTGGGATAGAAATGTGTAAAGGAGGTTACTTAGCAGCTTTTATGTGTTACTTAGCTGTCAGTGACGGTTATGCTCCTTCTGATGGTTTAGTTCTTGGTAGACTGATCATGCTCGTCGCTGGTCAAGGTTGTAGGGCGTAGCACGTTCCCAGAAATGTCAGGTAGTGTCTACGAAGTTGGTCCCTCGTCTTTAAGCTCAGGCCACTTTTCCCTTCTTGTTCCAGAGATAGTACCCTCAACTGGTACAACCAACAACTATGGTAAAAGAATAGAAGCAAAACGCTCTCCTGCGTATTTCGTTTTCCGACACATAGTTATGGGTCCCTTTCTCCTGTTCCACCATCCTATCTACCTCAGCCTTTACCCTCGATGAGAATTAAACTTAATCCCTCGAGAAGAAACTTTCTTTACATTTAAATTGAATAGCTTTATATTTACTTTACATTCAAATGAAGAGTTTAATAATATAGATAGAATATGTTTTTATTTACATCTACACTGATTGAAAAGCTTCGAAACTTTCATTAACTTTAAAGTGCATATGTTTACATAGACATTTACACTGGTTTGAAAATGAACTATTATAAGTAGAATGTACATCATTTCTTTCATCTTTTCCTCACTGCTCCATATGGAACTTGGGACTACCTATGCTTTTTAAGTTCTCTTTAAGAAACTAGCAATAAAGCAGTCACCAGCCCGTGCAGTAGTGGTTCATGAAATCCGCATTCTATACGCTGAGGTTGCCAGCCTCAAATGACTTGGACATCCACTAGCACTTTTCATATGGCAATATATACATATTAGTTCACATGTTAGTAATTAAAAATATAAAATGTAAGAAGTACAACTTACGCCAATCTTGGCTCACAGACTGTTTGCTCAGAGAAGTAGGTTTAAGGCACTGGCAGATGCATTTTTTCATGTGTCTTGTGTGTCGGCATGTTAGCACTAAAATCCCACTATGACTCCGTGTTTCAGTTTCCTCAGATGCCGGTCTTCCTTATTAAATGATAGAGATTTCCTGGGCTGTTTAAGTCCTTCAAAATACTCCAACAAAAGTCCGGTCTGAAAAATGGAATTTTGAATTCTAACTTCTGGCAGTCTGGTTTCGTCTTGGCAAGCGATCTTCATAGTGTCTTAAAACTGCAAAAAGGTCAGGTTATATGCCCCGCATTTGTTTTGTTACGATCTTAAGAAAGCTCCAACCGTTTCAAACACGCGTGTTGTGTGGGGTAATTTCAAAATTATTTACGCCTGAAATAATATGCGTGATGCAAAAGGTCACGTCTCCCATATATGGAATGAAAACATTCGATCCTCTCTCGGCCATGTTTACAAATAACTTATTATTACTTTAATATAAAGTAATGTCTTTGTAACAAGGTGTGCCGGAAACGATGATGTCATGCATGTCTGTCCAAAATGTGTCGCACAGACGAGTAATCTCGTTATCTGTCGCTTGAGCACAACCAATCAGTTTCTTTATCATCTTGACAAAAAACGCACCCTGGCTTTATCAGCGATTAAACAAATGCACTTGTCGATTTTAGTGTTATCTGTAGTCTGATGTCGGCCACACCCGAGATTAACCAACATGGTTGTCGATTAATTATTATCTCAGCCGTTCCTTGCAAAGCAGGGAGAAACGGATAACCAAACAGACATGACGACTTATCAGTGAGAGGAGTGTAAGAATGTTTGAAAATACCAAATATCTGCTACATATCAGAGAAAGAAAAAGGTGGCGACCCGGAAATTCCAGTTAATCAGTACTCACTTCAATTGAAAATGGGTACTGCCGTAGTAGAGTAGAGATCGAGAAGAGGTGGCCCCAAATCCATCTTGTCACAAATTCCCTCGTGGACTACTCATATTATAACTTGAAATATTGGACACGTGTCATGAGCTTTAACTTTTTCAATTGTTTTTAATTATACGTTTCTATTTTTAAACGATGTTGATCTAGAAGATAATCGATTTCTAGTTCGTTCAGTGGAGGAACATCTTACTTTTCCGGGTGATAATGATAACGAAAAGAAACAATTTATTGAAAACAAGTTCAAGATTATTATTTTTCTAGATTTGCTCTCAAGTTTAACATTATTTTATGAATCTTTAACAGAAGTAAGAATTGGCGTTTCTGGTGTTTTTACTTTAAATTAAATTTATTTTTTTATTGTTTGAAATTAAATGAAGCCGTATTGAGCGATTTTAAAAAATACAATTAGCAACATTTAACCAGCAAAACAGTTATTGTAAACGCCGGATTAATTAAACACTATTTTACTTAAAAGATTGTTATATTGTCTGCACAAGTTAACTAATTTACATTCGATTACATTCTTTCTATTAAGTAGGAGAAACAAATGGGGGGAGGGGTTTCGTCACAAAAGAGGAAGGATCTAGGTTTTTGTGACAAAGTGTGACAGGAGGAGGGGGGGGGGGGGGGGGAAAAAAGGCAAAAATTGCGTGACGTTATATGTGGACGATCCCATAGAACAAGTACGATAGCATTACAAGGCATACCTTGCTCAGGCATCCCCGTGGCGTGAGACATATAAGGCAAAAACTCACGGAGAACAGAATTGGTGAATCTCAAACGGAATAAAGAAGACATAGAAATAACTTGAACAGATGGCACAAGGCACGAATGCTTGTCATGAACTGGAAGGCAATAGCTCCACAGGGAGCAGTTAAGTACTGAACGAATGAAGGAATGAAGGACTGGACACGTACACCTAACTTCTCTGTTTGGTCACTTGTCATTTCCTCGTTGAAAATTGAAACACTATTAATATCTTTTTTGGCATTGATAGCTATCACGCGTGTGTTAATGGGCACTGAATAGAGAGCAAAGAATTGTAACACTGTACCCTGCCAGGCATCGCGTAAAAAGCGACAACGGAGGGTTGGGCATGGTGCCTGGTTAACCCATCCCGTACAAACACTTTTTAACCACAAAACTTCAGCAAATACAGAATATAAGTCAATTCTGCCGTCCAAGACAGAAGATGGTCGGTCGTCTGGAAAAAAGGCGCATGAAACAAGCCCACATTAATAGATAAAGGCGTGGGTAAGGGTAAAGGTAGTGCCATAGTGGAAACTGTCGAAGTGGAGTGACGTGTTAGAGACTTCAACATTTATTGTCCAGCTTTTCATGAGGAGGGGTGAGCAGTTCCCTCCTCGCTGCATTTTCTTTCACCCATTCAAGAGCAGAACCAGGTACCCATTTACAACCGGGGTAGACTAGAGCATGACACTACCATGTTTCGATTCCGTAACCATATTTGTTGTTGTTGTTGTTGTCTAACCAGGGCTGCTAAGCTTCTCGCTCTTTTGCAGCCAATACCAAGTTGAAGCCTCCTTGGTATTATTTACACTGTAGATCTAAGCTTTTCCTGTAGCTTTTCTGCCATTCCAAAACATGTTGATTTAAGTCATGAACTCCAGTTTCTCCAGCTTGGCTTGCATTTAAAGGATCATCACATCGGCCCCCGACAACTGTGATGCAAAATGAAAGTTATCACACCGCTTGGCCAGTAGGACAGTCGGACAAGTATTATCATACCACTTTTGATGCTCGTAATGATGTTTACGAATTTGATTATTTTAGTACTGAATTTGATGATCAAGACGGTGTGGAAGTAATGATGGTGTTGACAACAATGTTGATTATTAGGGTAGTAGTATTATTATTACTGTACTGATTCTTCTGACTGTGTGAAGAAATGTCAGGTTGCTCCATCCATATCTGCGTATGTCGCAAAATATATACAACACTCAAGTAGGGATTCACTCAATCGTTGGACTAGGACATTTTGTAATAAAAAACGAAAATACCTTTATGATAACATACCTTTATATTTGTTTCATATTAATTTACTGTTTACAGGCCTCGGGTTTCCCTCCCTTATGTGTAATAAATGTTTATACAATACCAAACCTACCCACTAACCTGTTCTCACTGTTCTAGTCTACTATCATTTACTGGACACAGTATTAAGGTCCTTGTCTTGTTGGATTTGGCCTATACTGCTTGATAGAAATACAACAGAAGTGATTGCGTCATTAATAGGCTGAAATGCCCATGGTGGAGTTCTGGTGTCATGTATTGTGGTTCGCACTGTTGACCTGCCATTGAAACATCATTTTATGATGATGCGTAGATGGCAGGGCGGATAGTGTGATTCGCTTGCATGGCTAGGCGGGGTTGTCGCACGGAAGGTCCAGTGTTCAAATCCTGGGTAAGCCACTCATGTCTGTTGTTTTTCTGTTGTCTGGTGTTCTACTTCTTTATTTCCTGCGAGTGCCTGATAACATACCTTTATATTTGTTTCATATTAATATACAGTTTAAAGCCATCTATGATAATCCCACACAACTAACATAATTACCGATGTATGTTACGTCGGTCGGTCTCACTCAAAATAGTAACTCGCGCCAGAAAAAAAGTGCGCAACGCACGGCGTGCAACTTGCGCGGCGTGGGTGTTATATAAAACAAATACTTTGGTTTTATTTTTTTTAATTTTTTTAAAATATTATTTAACAAAATTAAGCTCTACAAAGAAAAAGTGCGTAAAAAGAGGTGTGCATGAGCCATCGCCCGATGTACAAAAAATGAAAACTTGAAAGTTTTTGTTAAAACCACTTATTATCAGGGAGCACTCTTTGAAAACAATTCACGCACTTTTACGCGAAATGTTGTCATCAAAGAACTTTTAAATTGAATCTAAAATAATATAATTCTCGCCGTGTGTACGTTGTTCACAGCTGAGGAATGCAACCATGTTGAAATATTGTATTGTTTCCATTATATATACTCTCCCGAAAATAGTTACAATCAACAAACAAAAGCGTTCAAATGACGGTGTTCGTGAACAGTTTGATTACACTGTATAATGGAAAGAAACCAAAAACACTCTAAGAATGTACTTCTATCTGCTCATCCGGGAACGGAAACAGCACACTATAATTAAAAACCCGTCAAGTTTGACGGGTTATTGCTAGTATGTCAGAATTCCAGAATACAATAAAAATTGTCTAGTTATCCATATAAGTGGCAAAGAAATCAATTCTACACTCTTGTGAACTTTCCGTGTAACCTTGACCTTTTCGAACTGAATAATATGTCATTTTCATCTGCTCCTGTCAATAAAACCTTTCATCTTTTCGCACCCTGACGCGCCTCTCTTTCTCCTTAAATATCTAACTGTGTCCGCCTCTAAACTAGTGGTTCTCAACTCTGTTGGTTCAACTGACCTCTCTAATTGTCCGGTTAAATCTATGAGCCTTTTCTTTTAAACAAAAAATGCACATAAACGGATAATTATCCCAAATGATTTGTCACCCACGGCTTACGAGCATCATCTACATTAGCTTTCTGACTTTAGGGCGCCACAGACTCGCCCTTTCTCCTGTTAGTAAAAACAGGTCCCGCCACAAGAAGACCAGACGTTAGGCTTGTGCTATCACCAGGCTGTGCATTCAAGTACCATGTCCAGTGGCGTAGGAGATCATATCTCTCCACAACTTCCAGCCTCCAGCACGATTTATCAGTTCTGTTGTTGAGTTCTTTCCATGCCACGATGTCAAACTGTCCATTATTTGCTCTCTTTGTCTTCCCCTATCTCTTTTTCCTTCAATATTACCTGTTGTTACGATATATTCCAGCTGTCTTCTTCTCAAAACATGCCCCAAAAAAAGTGAATTGCTTCTTTCTAACTTGTGAAATAAGTTTCCTTTGCTCATTGGCCTTTTCTCAGGACATCCTCATCGCTTTTTGTTGGGCTGTCCATGGTATTTTTAACATTCTTCTGTAAAACCACATCTCTGTGGCCTCTAGTGTCTTCCCTACGTGTTTACTAATTGTCCATCACTCACTCCCATATGTCGTGATTGGTTCTGTATAAGACGCATGCCTCCGGAGTAGTTAAACGAAATTTGAGAGCTAATCTTTAACTCCACTCACGACTATGACAGGTGAATCATTAACATAAGCTACAAAAAAACAAAAAAACAAAATGGAGGTGGCGGTGTATTCACAAAATTAAAGAATGGATAGGAAATACATATCTCATTGGCTGTTGGGAAATTCGCAAACAATTTTAAAGCAAAGTACAAGCACTAAAAACAGCTGCAATTATGATCACAGAAAATAATTATTTTATTACAGATAAGATATTGCTCCTCACAGACTCGCTATCAGTCATTACAGCCCTCAAGAACAATAAAAACATTGAATTAGACAGCCTGCATGAAGCACTAATGGAAACCAGCTATGAATTCAAAAAATTAAAAGCGTATTGAATCCAAGCCCGCCGAAAGATATAAGGTAAATGAGAAGTTAGATAAACGTGATAACAAAGGAGGAATAAACATTCAAATAGAAGACAGGACTACATATGAATAGATGAAAGCAATAATCAGAAATAACTGTAGAGAAAAATGGCATACAGAACATCCAGACTCCGATAATGAACAACTATATTATACATTATTAAGAAGAGAGCAAGTGATAATGTTCAGACTAAGAACCAACCATTGTAGACTTAGATACCATACTGTTTAACAAACTTAAAATCGGACAGACAGATATGTGTCCATGTGAGGAGGACAGACAGACATGTGTCCATGTGAGAAGGACAGATAGACATGTGTCCATGTGAGGAGAACAAACAAACAGTAGAACATGTACTCCAAAAAAATTCAGCTCCATGAGAGGATTGGGATAGCAGCACAGCCTTCTCCAACCCAACTGAGGGAGAAAATGTGTAGTGACAAGAGAAGCGTGAGACGGATTGTCAATATATAAGACAGATAGATCGGGTTATTTGAGAGCGAACGACAAAGAAGGAGAGGAAAAAGAAGATGAAATATACTAAAATCTAAAACAAAAATCTTTGAAAAGAATATATTCCTTTAAATGCAAAAAACATCTATCAAAATTCCCAGAATATACATTCGGTACGAATATAACAATGACATTTTTAATTTATGTACACGGACCCCCCTAGAATTCATTCCCAGACACCAAGGGGGTCCGTAGACCAAACTTTAAGAATCCCTGCTCTAAATTAACCCTAAACTTTCCTTAAAAGTTTGGATCGACCCCCGGCAGAAAATATACACCTTCATTATGTTCTGTGGCGGGTCGAAGCATTGAATGAATCAAGTTTAAAAACAAAATGTCCGCCTGGCTTTGTGATTGACAGTTGCTGGGATATTTCCTTCCTCTCTTCTGATCTCAATCACATCTTTAGGAAATGTCAAGCTGGCCTATACACGTATTTGGAAACGAATGTAACCCTGACCCCGCTTTGTTCTCTGGAGGTCTCTGACCCCTCATAATTCTCTGGGGGTCTCTGACCCCACGTAGTTCTCTGGGGGTATCTGATGAGGTAAAGCAAGTATAAGCTTTCTGATACATTAATCATGTAGTACGAAGCAACTAAAATGAGGTCGTGCATGGAACTGGAAACTTCATAATGTAAAACAAACTGCTTCATAAACCACAGTTGCGACAGCATATGAATGCTGCGGTGAAGGTTTCCTGCAATGTAACGAAGGAACGCACGAACTTTATTTTCAAATTGTTAAGAATTGGATGCGCTGACCGGTCTAACATTCTGCCCTTCCACTCTCACTTACCTTGCATACTATATCCTTTCATTCCAACATGTTTCTTTAAGCATTATTTTAAAAGCTTGCAACATTATAATGGTAATATACCAGCATACATTTACAGTATCCAATATTTTTAAAGAAACAAGAAAGTAATGAAAAAAGCAGCAACTAAAGCGAATGAAAAAGAAAAAAAAACGTACAAGCAAACAATCAAACGAACAAACAAACAAATACAACTGTAGCTGTAACTCCTTCCTCCATAAGGAACAAAAAATACATGAAATGATTATGATGACAAAAACATGTGACTGCAGATATAGCAATAAGAAAATGTCAGTGTGCTTACATCCAAAGCTCAAATCTAAAAGATGTCCCCAGATCGATAAAAACATAAGGAATGGAACAGAAAGATCAGAAATGGCTTCATTAAGTTAAAAAAACAAAAAACATACGCAAATGTTTCGTTTAGTGCCACTCCACTTAAAAAAATCCAAAGCTCAATTATAAAAGATCTCTCAAGACCGGTTAAGAACAAAAAGACAGAAATTGAAAAGATAAGAAATGGCTTCATTAAGTTAAGAAAAAAAGTACACTCAAATCCGTACATTACAACAATAAAATACAATAAAAATTAGCACTTCTACTTTTGAGAAAATAGCAAGAAGCACTGAACTATTTTGATATTAAAAAGGTGAAAAGAAGACGATAGGACTCACTTTGAGGACAGCTCTTGATAACATTACAGGTAAGTCCTTTTCTGAATCCTCATGGTAAGTGAGAGAGAGAGAGAGAGAGAGAGAGAGAGAGAGAGAGAGAGAGAGAGAGAGAGAGAGAGAGAGAGAGATCCACAGACACGGAGAAAGGAGTTGGAGATAAATAAAAAGGAAAAAGAAGATGACCATACCTTGAGAAGATGGCATTTGTGTGGAAGTTCTGTCGTGAATTTGTTGAAGCCCAGTACTGATTGGAGCCACGGTAGCATAGGGGGTAGTGCACTGGCTTCCTAGCTCAGTGGTCTATGGTTCGATCCCTAGATGAGGTGGGATTTTTTTTAGGCCGCAAACGGCTCCTGGGTCGACCCAGCCCCAACTGGGTACCAGAGCAACTTCTGGAAAGGTTATGGCGGCCGGCGTGATGCTGACCACATCACCCCTAGTGTGCCGATGGTCAAGAAAATATGGGCCTCACACCATATTCCCAATATGCCTCAATGGGCGTGTAACGGGATTCTTTCCCTCTTCCCTCCCCAGTACTGATTATGAAGGTGACGCTTCAAAAATGAATGAATGAATTTAGACATTATCGCCTCAAAATTATGTTGATCGATAATATTTATGTTAACTGAGAAAAAGAGGGTTCTGTGTTATATCAGATTATACAGCAAATAGACGCCAACATAAAAATCGTATAGGCACAAAAACAAGAATAAACGGCTACAAATTTTATGTACCATCTGAGTAGACACGGGAATCAGGTTCCGGGAAGAACAGGCGGGGTCGAACTGCAAATTAATTAGGAGACAGAATGGCCAAAATTTGGAAGACGTTGAAGAGGAAATTAAGAATGCTGTGCGCATCAACTATAGCTAAAGGGTGTGATGAAGAAACACGGAAAAAATGGGTAAAGGTAAAGACTGTGTACACTATCTTTATAAAAAGCCATAAAGTAGCCAACAAGAATATCAACCTGTGGCTAGACAAACAACAAGTGACAAAAGAAGAACATTCCACATATCTTGGAGTCACACTTGATTGGCAGCTCAACCTCAAGAACCATATTGAGAATACAAAGAACAAAGCACGGAGGCGATTTCAACTATTGAAGAGGCTTGCTGGCACTATATAGGGATCAGACAAGGATACTCTGAGAGGCTTGTACTTTAGCTATGTGCCAGTTCTGTGATATAATACAAAACACACTGCTTTCCTGCTCCAAGACAAACCTAGAGTGCAAAGCAATGCCTTTCGACTAATTAGTGGTGCTATGAGATCAGCTCCAACTGCCGCATGTGAAATACACACAAATGTGGAATCCTTTGGGTTGCGGAGAGATAAAGCTGCTTTAGAAGTTTATGAAAGATGTAAGAGAATGAACCGAAACCACCCCAGTAGATACCTTGTAGAAAACTGGGAACACAAGCACAGAATGAATCTTGCACCATATCCATGAAATACAAGATAGATACCACCTCCCAGAAAGAAGACAAGACTTACAGAAAGTAGTAAAGAATTTACAACCACTGAGCCGCTTAAAAACACCAGAAGTACAGATGTTATTAGTAGCTGGTGTGATCGGACGGCCCTCACTAACGCTAGTTATCACGTTAGCATTAGAAATAAGTCGAAAAGACCAAAGTACTTGAGCAAGACTAGCAAGTAATAAAAACACTAGTCAAGATAAGATAACTCTTAGAAATTAATAGTTAGCTCCCCTTAATTAATAGGCGAAGACCAAGGCAAACATTGTTGTGACACTTGAGTGATCGTGTGCAAAAAGCTTCGCACGGGCTTGAATACTGTTATGAGGATCTCCCAGGGCGGAATCACTGGCTTGTATTCACAACTGTTATTAATTGATGTAATTAATGTATCCAGATGGAAAATTTCCTCCATACACTTCCATCCTGTAGGGTATCTAGTGGTATTCATTGGCTTGGCCTGAGCTGTTAGTTGGCATCTGGTAAAAGCTGTATGTGCTGGGTGAGACTTATCTAAACCAGACACGGACTATCACCTAGCAGAAATACTTAAGAAAACAAATAATATAGAAAATATTAAAAACACCGCCAATAAATATATACAACAAATATCAAAAGACAGCATTACTGTATACACAGATGGATCCAAGGGAGAGGATGGCAAATTGGGGATAGGAATATATATTCCAATATGGAAAATGGCAAAAGAATATAGCATCACGGAAAATACATCCATTTTCACTGCAGAGATGGTGGCAATACTAAAAGCACTAGAAATATTCTCTAATAACCCTCCCAAAAAATTAACAGTTTTAACTGACTCTCTTTCAACAATTTAAGCACTTAAAAACTTACGAGAATGTAGTAGACCTGATATAGCAGAGGAGATATTTCTGGCTACTACATACTTATATTTCAGAGGATGTTCAGTCTTAATTGCTTGGATAACTTCACATGTTGGCATAGAAGGAAATGAAAAGGCAGATAAAGAAGCCAAGAATGGTAGATCTGATAAAAATCTAATAAATGTAGGGATGAGTAAATCAGAGATTAAGAGCTTAATTAAAGAATTAATAACAGATGAATGGAAAGCAGAGTGGGATAAAAATCTGAAAGGAAGACATGCATATAAGATGTTTAAGGCTCCAACAAGAAAATGTCAGATATCTAGGGAATTGAAAATTTTACAGTAATAAGAAACTTCTCAGACTACAGCTGGGAAAAGGCTATTTCAGAATAGAAGAACCTTACTGTGCAGGATGTCTTCAAGACAATAATATAGAACATTTCTTGTTAAAATGTAAGAGGTATGAACAAATGAGAATACCAATATTAGATTATTTGCAAGCATCCAACTTACCTATAAATATAGAAGAGGTGTTGAGAATAGACAGACCAAGGGAACTGCATAATATAGTCAAACAATATTTAACACAAACAAATGTTAATATATAGTGGCTGGGAATGTGAAGGTCTGATGCTGTTCTTACAATGCATATGACTTTTAACACATGAAAGTCAATTAAATATCTGTTAAAGTCCGTTATATAACTAGAACCACCAGGCCTTTACACCCCTCCACTTTAATATTATACTTGTTCAGAGTTTCTTTTTTTTTTTTAAAGCACAATTGTGATTATCCCTATATATATTGATTTGACAAATGTGATGCCACTTTCTCATATCGGCGGTGGTTCATATTACGAATTTGGAATTGAAAACAATATATATCCTAATTATAACCCATCAGAGGTTAAACGGGATATCTATTTTTTCATTAATATAAAAAAAAAATGTTATGAGGACAGTTCAGAGCTAGATTCCGAGCGAGACACATCACAGTCTTGCATATCGGTGAGTTTCCTTTTAGAAGTTGTAAACTATCCCCTTATGCAAGTGAAACTGTTTCTACGACCAAGTCCAGATATATTACGTTAGGGGATTTGTTTTACGACTACTGTTATCACGGTTTGTACCTCCCGATACGTTTTGTGAACATTATGTTAACCTTTAACTATGAAGTTTATAGTTGAAGTCTCGGTAGAAGCATACCAGTATTTGCAAATGATTTTTGGACAGCGTTTCATTAATGCAGTCGTATTTTATAAAGGAACAATGCTCTGTTTGGAATGTGAACGTTCTGGCCGTCAATAGTCAGATTATTGAGTTGTGTAAATTGAATGAACTTTGGAGATAGTCCAGTTGGACTCATAAATAAAACGGTTTTCTAAAACCAAGAAAGTTACTTGATATGTACGTTGGAGTTTGAAGTATCAGGAGAAATAGATAACGTGACAGCCTGCTGTGAGTACTAAAGAAATTCGGTTGCAATAAAACTATCCTTCGAGTAATAACACCTCTGGTAGTCACCAGTTACAACTCGAGAGATTCTTCATAACTATTAACAAAACCTATCCACCGGTGACATATGACTTATAAATGGTGCATTGAACAGCTCACGCCCCTGTCTACGTTGTCTAATTGAATATTCCATTTGAACTATTTACACATTCGTTTACGATTTTATAATGGACACCACTAGCGCTTCAGAAGCACAAATACAACAACAGATGCATCACCAACAAATGCTGCACCAGCAAATGTTACAAAATCAGCAGCAACAGCAACCCATATTACCGCATACTGTTCCATTACCCCATGACATGGATCCCACTATGTTGGCTTTGAAGCAGATTACTGACTCCCTTCATCAGGTGGATCATTATGCGAAGTTTAATGCCATTCGAACAGTTGTTACTCCATTTTCGGAAGATCCCACACTGTTTAGAAAATGGTTGATAGACATGGACAAATTTGCGTCGTTGACTGACTCAGCCTCAGATTCGGACCGCAAATGGATTGCATTTTTATCTTCGGATGGGCTTGTTACAGATTTCTTACGCCGCCGAAGTAAGGCTTTTCCAGATGAAACATTTGATAGCCTTCGCAAAGAGTTGGTGAATGGTTACTCTAATATATCCGATTACCGGCACGCATGGACACTTCTTAGGAAGATTAAACAGGAGCGTAATGAACCCGTTCAAATGTTTGGGGATCGCTTACTAAATCTAGCCGAGGATGCCTTCCTTGGTGCTTCAATTCCTTCTGAAGAATTAGAAAGGCACTTGGTCGGAATCTTCATCGATGGTCTCTGGGCAGATAACCTAAAACTCCACCTTTTAAGAAAAGATTCCAAATCTATTACGGAAACGCTTCAGACTGCAGTATGCGAAGAAAATGTCAGAAAACGTTTTCATCAACGTATCGGACGAGAACCACGATCAGACTATTTGGCAGAACCGATGAAAGTAGACCACTTTCAACATCAATGGAGGAGAGGCACAAACAACAATGATCTACGGTACCCATCTTATTCATAGGATGCACAACATCGTAACCTACACAGTCACGATACTTTCCACAGGAATGATGGCGGACATTACGATCGACGCAATGCTCCGACGACTTCACGGTTGCCACAAATACACAATGTAACACCTATTACTTGATATAATTGCGGGATGCTTAGACAAATTTCATGGAATTATCGCCAGATTCCGCCCTAAATACAACAACTGACAGGCAATCCTCATCACCAGTCTCACATCAATTACTCTCGTGGACCACCTAGACAATGGGAACCCTTAAATAAGAGGCGCAATAGAATAGCGGTTCGAAATTTTCTTCAAGAGATAAAACGTGGACAGTTTTTCGAAATTAATAATTCAAATGTCAGGACAGAAAGTGGACACTGTGTCAAGATCCAAGTGTGTAAAACAGAAAGAACAACGAACAGTATGAATAATGATGAAGCAGAGATCAATTGTATAATAGAGAGACCAAAGTTGAACTTGCAGACTAATACCACCACCAAAGCTCATGCATCTCAGATAAAGTTAGATGATCACAGACCTGTTCCGACCCCTAGGATGAAATCTATTAGACCTGTCAGAAAAGCTACTCTTTCCCATTATCCCTCTTCCACTTCCATTGCTTCCAGCGATGACGAATCCATTCCTCATGCCGATATCCCTACAGCTTTCAGAGAAGCCGTGAAGCGTAATAGAAAGGAACGAGACACTTCATCCGAAGAAGACGACATACCGTTACAAAAATTACGACAGAGGATACAACAACGCAATTCTCGGTTACGAAGTCATATTGAACCACAGACCGAAGATGAATATTCTTCTCCGCAACACTCCAACATGACCTCATCTCCGATTCCGGTAAAACCACCTACACCAGATGACCAGACTGATTCCTCTGCCAAAATCACAGCGGAATCATGGAGAGATATAACTTCTGACCCACTACCACCACTCTCCGTGTCTGAAGATATCCATTCTGATATTGATATCGACATACCTACTCGATGCGCTATTAAACGCCATTACTCATCGTCCTCCACTGATTCAGCTCCATTGGCGAAGCTGATTAAACATACACAGGAACATGTACGGCTGCGAGTTCAAAGAAAACATCGAAAATTGCCCACCTCCTCTTCGGGCGGTACACAGCCTCGTAACCCTGATGAACACGTCGCTCATATTACCATGACTACTCCCCACACAGACCACCCTCAATATGATCAGCGTTTATCATCACGAGATGTCGCATTACTAGAATTGGCCAGAATGTTGCTTGCCAAACACTAATATTTATCATTGTCTTTTTCTTAATCTTTTTCAGAATGATAATGAGTTGTTCCATCATTCTTTTGACCTTGCACTTCGCGATAATTGTCACACCCCATCCGGCCAGCAATCTTTTGTGGTGTGATGCAACATTATTTCAGAAGATCAAGGACGTATCCGACTCCTCACCTAGATGGACGATTACTCTTGTCACTTCCTTACGGCCACTTCTTTCTTTATACAGTGAAAACTGGGGGTGACCCAACTTTGCCAGCGTTGAGTACACGAGTAATATCTGTGAAGAACTAAAACATTTTCCTTAAAGACTTGGTGTTAACCTTTACAAGAACTTTAAGATTTTGATGGAATAACTGCGCCTACCGAGCCAGATTAAATTCTTCCTGATAAAAACATCAAGTACATGTCAGCCCTTGGGCGAGTAACATATTACAAGAAATTAACATTCCGACGATTTTGAAACCTTGTGGTGTGACCCAGAATTTTACCTTTCATCGAAGTTACAAACCTGCCATTTTTCCTAAGTAGAGGAAACCTCGTGATTCTGACACTGTGAGCCCGTTTAAACTTTTTACCCAAACTGATTCAAGTGACCTTAACAGTAATCTTAAAATAAACTGGTGAAGTGAATGCTCCCCGGAGCAGTGGAAGAAACCTGTATCTGCAGAGCTGGGATTCTATTTATCCAAAGAATACAGATTCACTGTAGAGAAGTGTCCTAAAGTTTGCGCCAGACGGCGAACAACAGCACGATTGTAGGTAAGAATGTATGACAGGGATCCCTGATGACTGAATAGAGTGAATGCAGGACTGAGCGATTCCTTTAATATGGTATTTTTGCACCCAGTTTTTCTTGCTGTCTTAAATTTCTTTATGCAAGTTTTGTTGCTAACAAATATTTTCCTTAGGATAGAGCGGAGTATCCAAGTCTGTTCATACCTTTAAAGGGAAGACTTAGATTAAATCATATGTATTCGTGACTCTTTGGGGCTATCACTTTTCTTCTAACAGGACTGTGGGCTATTCATCAATGGAAAGGATCATACTGTGGGTCTATCATTCTTGTAGCACTTTTATTGACTTTATGACTATTTGTATATGCTTTGAAGTAATTTTATCTGTTGTGATGGAATTTTCTGATAATTAAAAAAATTCCCTTGAACTTAATCAGTGTGTCGGGTCAGCTCGTTCCAAAATATATATATAATCATTGTTATAATTTTCCCACGTGTGTGCGTCTACATGTCGTCAATTGTGTGTGTGTGTGTGCACGTGAGTGGTAATATATATATTAATATATGTAGTCAATAGACTGTCTGACTCCTCTAGATCTGTTGTAGAAGATAGGCTAAAGAGAGAAAAGATTCTCGATTTCAGAGACAGCCTCTATTGATTTCTACCATCTCACTCGTGGAAATCTATTTCTACTATCATCTCTCACTGTGGCTATCACTCATTCTAATCTATTCAGAAGGGACCAACCCAAGTCTTAATTCCCCTATCAAAAATCTACGACAATCGCCTGTTAGACAACGACACTGCAGTAGATTAACTCAACAAGGCAAGGATTGTTAGAATGTGGCGCCCGGCATAAGACTTGCAGCACTGGGCGATTGAGAGGACGAATCAGGCGTGTTTACAACTAGCGCGCAACAGGAACAGTTTGCATTCATACCTTTCGACATACGCTGAGGGAGACTAAGCACCTATGGGTTTGCTCGGAGAGCAATGATGTGGATTCTGATCAACAATAAAATGCGTTCCATACATAAAGGTGGGATGTAAAATAAAATTCCTCCTAATGTACAATAAAATTCCTCCTAATATACAATAAAATTTCTACTGATGTACAATAAAATTCATCCTAATGTACAATAAAATTTCTACTGATGTACAATAAAATTTCTCCTAAAGTACAATAAAATTCCTCCTAATGTACAATAAAATTTCTACTGATGTACAATAAAATGTATCCTAGTGTACAATAAAATGCATCCTAATGTACAATAAAATTTCTACTGATGTACAATAAAATTCCTCCTAAAGTACAATAAAATTCCTCCTAATGTACAATAGAATTTCTACTGATGTACAATAAAATTCCTCCTAAAGTACAATAAAATTCCTCCTAATGTACAATAAAATTTCTACTGATGTAAAATAAAATTCATCCTAATGTACAATAAAATTCATCCTAATGTACTATAAAATTCCACCTAATGTACAATAAAATTCTTCCTAATGTACTATAAAATTCCACCTAATGTACAATAAAATTCCACCAAATGTACAATAAAATTCCTCCTAATGTACAATAAAAATTCCACCTAATGTACAATAAAATTCATTCTAATGTACAATAAAATTCCACCTAATGTACAATAAAATTCCTCCTAATGTACTATAAAATTCCACCTAATGTACAATAAAATTCCACCAAATAAACAATAAACTTCCTCCTAATGTACAATAAAAATTCCACCTAATGTACAATAAAATTCATCCTAATGTACAATAAAATTCCACCTAATGTACAATAAAATTCCACCTAATGTACAATAAAATTCCTCCTAATGTACAATAAAAATTCCACCTAATGTACAATAAAATTCATCCTAATGTACAATAAAATTCCACCTAATGTACAATAAAATTCATCCTAATGTACAATAAGATTCCACCTAATGTACAATAACATTTCTACTGATGTACAATAAAATCCCACCTAATGTACAATAAAATTCCACCTAATGTACAATAAAATTCCACCTAATGTACAATAAAATTCCACCTAATGTACAATAAAATTCCACCTAATCAACTTAATATTTTTAACTTGTGGCACAACGTGCTTGTAACACTAGTCAACAAATTTTCAAAAGTTATTTGTACCAGAAATTAAATATACCATTTCTTATTGATTTTGACATGCTGATTTCAAATATCATAATGAAATTCACCAATTGGCTCTGGTTTTTTTTTAAGTGATGAATTTACATTACAGTAATACAAATAATGTATGCTTGTTTAACTCTCTGGGGTGAACAGCTAGTCTTTCTACTTTAGCATTATAAAAATTGTGGTTACATACTCAATTAATTGATATTTCAACATAAAATGATAGAAAAAATAAAATAATTATTTAAAGTTCACATATCATGTTTTAAAAAGGCACATTTGAACCCATTCCGTCATTATTCAGTCGCTGTTCAAGCTCTCTTTGCTTGCTTCTTGTAGTCAATCGATGAGGTGTCTCTTGTCACAGTCCAACAGTAATCAGCAAGCATTGAAGGGCTCCTATTGCCTTGATACCTTGTCTCCATAGCAGCAATGTCCTGGTGAAATCGTTCACCATGCTCATCACTGACCGCTCCACAGTTTGACGTAAAGAAATCCAGATGAGAATCCAGAAAATGAATTTTCAAAGACATGTTGCAGGCAAGACTCTTATACTTCAGAAAGAGATTTTCTACAATTTCATTGTAATTATCAGATCTGTTGTTTCCAAGAAAATTGTCCACCACTGACTTAAATGCTAGCCATGCTGCTTTTTCCTTGCCATGCAACACGCAAAGAAACTCGTCATCATGAAGAAGTTTTTGAATTTGCGGACCAACAAATACTCCCTCTCTTATTTTAGCTTCACTCAGTCTTGGAAATTTTCTGATGAGGTATTTGAAAGCCTCATCTGTTTTCTCCATTGCCTTGACAAAGTTTTTCATGAGACCCAGCTTAATGTGCAAGGGTGACAATAAAATCTTGCTGGTATCGACAAGTGCTGGGTTCTCAACGTTCTTACTGCCAGGCTGCAATGACTGCCTGATTGGCCAATGTCTTCTGATGTAATGGTCACTTCGTGCACGGCTATCCCACTCAGAGAGAAAGCAACAGTACTTGGTGTATCCACCCTGTAGTCCAAGCAAAAGAGCGACCACTTTTAAGTCACTGCAAAGTGACCAATGATGATGATCTTAGTTTATACACTTCAAAAGCTGCTTAATGTTTTCATAAGTTTCTTTCATATGAACTGCGTGACCAACTGGAATTGACGGTAACACATTACCATTATTCAACAAAACAGCTTTAAGACTCGTCTTGGATGAATCAATGAAAAGCCTCCACTCTTCCGGTATGTAATTGATTTTGAGGGCTGCCATTAAACCAGAAATGTTGTGGCACGCAGAAAGGCCACCCTCTTTGAAAAAGAATGTAATAAGCGGCTTCTGGCGGTTCCTATACACAGAAATTGTAACATCTTCTGCCAGGAGATTCCACTGTTGCAATCTGGAACCCAAAAGCTCCGCCTTGTTCTTCGGTAAATTCAGATCTCTTACAAGATCATTAAGTTCACCTTGGGTTATTAAGTGTGGTTTAGCGGATGTAGTTTGCTCAAAATCTGGGTCGCGTGAGGTTGATGGTTCAGGACCACCAATGTCCTCTTCTTCATCAGTGGAAGCAGCTGAAAATGATTCTGGCACTTTGGGAACTGGTAGGTCATCGACATGTGGTACCGGACGTATTGCAGAGGGGATGTTTGGATATTCCAGAGTCCATTTTTTCTTCTTTGATATGCCTTTCCCAATTGGAGGGACCATGCAGAAGTAACAGTTGTTGAGATGATCAGTGGGCTCTCTCCAAATCATTGGGACTGCAAAAGGCATAGCTTGGCTTTTGCCAGTCAACCACAGTTTAAGATGTGCTGCACATGTATTGCAGCATATGTGTGGCGCCCAGCTCTTATCTTGATCTCCTATTCTGCAGCCAAAATACAAACTGTACGCCTTCTTAATCACTTTAGTTATATTTCGTTTTTGTGATACAAATGTCACCTCACCATATATATAACAGAAATTATTAGCACTGTTCACACATGTCCTAGGCATTTCTAACTACGATACTTTTGATAAGGACAAATGCACTAACTAATGGCAAAATTTTATCAGAGATAAGATATTTATACACAAAGGTGATGTAATCATAGGTAGGATTGCATCATCAACTTCTAGTTACATTTTTATTGGTCATTAGAAAAAAATTATGCAATCGCCCACAACAGTTGCGTCATATATATATAAATTGACCGTAATTAAATAAACTAGTAGCATATATCTTGAAAACTAGAGCCAATCAACATTTTTTAATGTCATTTTCGTTTTCAGCACACCAAAATTAGTTAAGATCAGCTATTTTCATTTCTGGTACATTTTGGTTGTTGACTAGTGTAATCGGCGTTTTTTTCTTCTTTTTATATAGAGCGCTCGTCTCTGGTGGCAAAGGTGCCAGGTTCGAAACCTAATGGCGTCACGCCCGAGTCTACTCAGCTGTAAATGAATGGTACCTGTCTCTGCTCCTGAGTTAGGGACGGAAAAGGTAGCGAGAACAGGAACTGGACATCAGAATCACGATGCTGGACCTAGTATAGTGGATCTTTAACACTTCACTCCCCAATAACCATATCTGCCATGGGACTAAATTTACCTTTATATATATATATATAGAGAGAGAGAGAGAGAGAGAGAGAGAGAGAGACAGACATACAGACAGACAGAGAATGAGAGAGAGAGAGAGAGGGATAGAGTAAATAGTACTTGGAGGGAATGAAAGAGTGTTTTAGTCATTACTGTCTGAGCCCCGCCGACATTGTTCGAATGTGCCCCCCTTCCTCCTCCCACTTTCTAAAGCCGCACATGCTTGTCTGAACTGTAGTCGTACGTACGTTTGTTGCTGACGAAGACTTTGTAGTTGCGATTTGAATGAATCCTTTGTCATTTGTCTTACCAGAATTTACATAAATTTAAACCTAGTCCCATTTCAAGTACTGCCGAGGGGAGTAAAGGTCCATACTGTACTAGATCGCAATATTTCAATTTATATGCCCATATTTATATTATACTAATATTATGAAGTATTATTATATTATTATTATATTATGAAGTATTAATATAATGAAGTAAAGTGACCGGTACTTTTCATTGCAGCTTTTGCCTTCCCTAACTCAGAATCAGAGTCAGGTATCCATTTACGCTGGGTATATTGAAATATTGAATGTTATATCTCTTTATACTGTTGTCTAAAAAGTAGGTATATATATATGGTTCCAAAGGTTGTTATTGCCGGGAGTTGTAGTGAGGATAAGCTCTCACTGCAGATAAAATACTTCTATGGCACGCGCCTCAAACAGCCTCTGACAACCAAGTCCAGCTCCCGGCCTTCACGTGTGGCTCAATTTGAGCCCGGCGGAACTGTTTCCACTGACGGGAGAAGGGGCAAAGGCGAGCGACTGGCGCCTTAAAACCAGCAGCTTCGGGCAGATAGGGCTCGTGATCCTTGGTTGGTAGCTTATCTAAGGGAAGGAACTCTGAATTCCAACCACCGCTGCCTTGCGGGAATATCCATTTGTGGAATTGGCTTCGGGAGTAAACCCTGAGGATAAATCCGGAGTCGGAGTCCCTAAGGCAGTCTAATGTCGATTCGACATTATTCTGGCAACTCCTGCGACATGGCTGGTACCAAACTGTATCGGCTACTGCCGTTCCTTTGGATCTACCGGCTGTGTGGAGAGGGGGAACATGCTGCATGGGCAACAGCTTGATCTCCATATAACTGTGCCCAAGCTCGCGCCCTGGAGAGGACACTCCAGCTTCACCCTATAGGTGTCGGCAAAACACGGGAAGTAGCAGTTACCGGTTATAAGCATTTTGCCCAATTGGCGTAGGGCATGGCGCCAGGGGCTACTTCCGACAGTGGGAGAGGTTCTAGGATCTCACTGGACAGCTACCGCCCGCTTCAAGCTGGGCAGCCCCCAGTCAATAAGGTGTTGTCCCGCCACTGTCTGCTTTCCCCATTGGGTGCATGGGGATTAGGGTCAAACCCGAACTGTGGACAGAAAATTTTGCACCAAGCAATTATCGAAAAAATAGAAATAAGCAAACTCTCAGATTGGGATGCTGGAACGTCCGGACTATGTTGACTGGACTATCCGAAAACCTACAGGATGTAAACGATGTAAGGAAGACAGCCATAATTAATGATGAGCTTAAACGACTTCAGGTGGATATAGCTGCACTTCAGGAAACGCGCCTGGCGGGCTCTGGAACGGTGAGCGAGAAGGACTACACATTTTATTGGCAAGGGAAAGATCTTAATAAAGCTAGAGAACACGGAGTAGGTTTTGCGGTCAAAAAATCGCTAACTAAAATGGTTGAACCAGGCGAGAATGGATCAGAACGCCTGTTAACGCTCCGCCTGCAAACTAGCACAGGTCCCATCACCCTTGTCAGTGTGTATGCTCCTACTCTGTACTCTGCCTCAGAAGCTAAAGATGAGTTCTACGAGAATCTAGCAGCAGTAATCAAAAGCATACCTAGGCAAGAACAGCTTGTTCTCCTTGGTGACTTTAACGCTAGAGTGGGTGCCGATAATGTTTCATGGCCTTCATGTCTGGGCAGGTTTGGTATTGGCAAGATGAATGAAAATGGACAACGGCTCTTAGAGTTGTGCGTCCACCATGACCTCTGCGTGACCAACACCTACTTTCAGACAAAACCCCAGCATAAGGTGTCATGGAGACACCCACGATCCAAGCACTGGCACCAACTTGACCTGATTCTCGTCAGAAGGCCACTCCTCAGGTCTGTGCTCTCCACGCGCTCGTACCATAGTGCAGACTGTGACACAGATCACTCCTTGGTTTGCTGCAAAATCAGAGCACAACCAAGAAAACTCTATCGTGTCAGACATGAAGGGAAACCACGCATTGATACCAGCAAGATGTCAGACCCTTTCATGATCGCTCAATTCACTGCGACCTTCAAGAAAGTGCTCAGTAGCCCTCAGCATGGTGATACTATTACAGAGAACTGGGAGCGTCTACGGAACACCATTCAAAGTACTGCACTTGCCACCTTTGGTAAGAAAACAGCAAAGTCAAATGACTGGTTTGACGCTTCATCAGATGTGATGGCACCTGTTATTGAAGCTAAGCGCAGTGCTATGAATGAATACAAACGTTCACCGAGTGCCAGAACCCTACAGATCCTGAGGGCTACGAGAAGCAAAGTTCAACAAACTGCTCGACGCTGTGCAAATGACTATTGGCTCCAGCTCAGTGAGAGCATCCAGATCGCAGCGCAAACAGGCAACATTAGACAAATGTATGACGGTATAAAGAAAGCACTTGGCCCCCATAAAAGTAAGACGGCACCGCTAAAAACCATCAGCGGAGAGAAGCTAACCGATAAGGGTAAGCAGATGGAGAGGTGGGTCGAGCACTACTCTGAGCTTTACGCTAGAGACAATACCGTTACGCCTGCAGCCCTTGATGCTGTCAATAGTCTGCCAACTATGAAGGAGCTGGATGCCGAACCAACATTAGAGGAACTCAGTAAGGCCATTGATAGCTTGGCCTCTGGCAAAGCACCAGGCAGTGATGGGATTCCTCCTGATTTAATCAAATGCTGTAAGAGCACGCTATTACATCCCCTGCATAGGATGCTGTGCCAGTGCTGGGAAGAGACAACTATTCCTCAAGACATGCGAGATGCCAAGATTGTAACACTGTATAAAAATAAAGGAGACAGAAGTGATTGCAATAACTACAGAGGCATCTCTCTTCTTAGTATTGTTGGTAAGGTTTTTGCCAAAGTCATCTTAATGCGACTACACAAGTTAGCTGAGCGCATATATCCAGAGGCACAGTGTGGAGTCCGAGCTGGCAGATCAACAACAGACATGATCTTCTCTCTCCGCCAGCTTCAGGAAAAATCAAGAGAGCAGAAAAGACCTTTACATATCGCCTTTATAGACCTCACAAAAGCATTCGACCTGGTTAGCAGGGATGGACTCTTTAAAATCCTCCTGAAAATAGGCTGCCCTTCTAAAATGCTGGAAATGATAAAGTCATTCCATGACGACATGAAGGGAACAGTCCAATATGCTGGAAGCACGTCACAGCCCTTTGATATACGAAGTGGCGTTAAACAAGGCTGTGTTCTGGCTCCGACCCTCTTCGGAATCTTCTTTGCCTTACTCTTGAAACATGCATTCAGAGATGCAACTGAAGGAATATGCCTTCACACTAGGTCAGATGGCCGTCTGTTTAATCTTTCAAGGCTGAAGGCAAAGACAAAAATCAGAAGGGTCACTATAAGAGACTTGTTGTTCGCTGATGATGCTGCAGTCGTCACTCAAAGCCAACAGGAGCTTCAGAACTTGATGAATCGCTTCACTAAAGCATGCAAGGACTTTGGCCTCACAATAAGTCTAAAGAAAACGAATGTGCTGAGTCAGGATGTGGGTGCTGCACCAGTTATCACTATCGATAACTATGAATTGGCAGTGGTGCACCACTTCACATACCTAGGGTCTACCATCAATGACAAACTCTCACTGGATACAGAAATCGACAGCCGCATTGGCAAAGCTGCAGCTACCTTTGCCCGCCTCACATCGCGTGTTTGGGGAAACTCTAAACTCACAATGAAGACCAAAGCTGCGGTATATAATGCCTGCGTCACCAGCACACTCCTATATGGCAGCGAGACCTGGACGACCTATGCTAAGCAAGAAAGAAGGCTCAATACCTTCCATTTGCGGTGTCTACGCCGCATCCTCGGCATCTCGTGGAAAGATAAAGTGACAAATGTCGAGGTGTTGTCACGTGCTGGCCTTCAAAGTATGTATACGCTGCTTAGACAGTGCAGACTTCGCTGGCTTGGCCATGTTCGCCGCATGGAAGATGGTCGCATCCCAAAAGATATCTTCTACGGACAATTAGCAGATGGCAAGAGAACAGTTGGGCGACCACAGCTGAGGTTCAAAGATGTGTGCAAGAGAGATATGAGGGCACTGGACATGGATCCAGCAACATGGGAGGATGAAGCTGCCGATCGCATTAAGTGGCGATGCTATTTACGGCACCACCTCAGATTGGGCGAAGAGAGGCTCACACAAGAAGCAGAGGTGAGGAGAAAACGTCGAAAGGACCACCAGGAAAATAAGCAGCTGAGAGCTGCTACCTCAGGGGCGCATTCCCATAGTCAGTTATGACTGAAGGGGCTATTATTATATATATATATATATATATATATATATATATATATATATATATATATATATATATATATATATATATATATATATATATATATATATATATATATATCTCGAGTGAGAGAGAGAGAGAGTATATTACTATATCGAAGAATGACGCGCATCTAATGGAAAATTTAAAACACAAATAAGAAGGTTCTAGAAAAGCTAAGAATGAAAAAGGAATTAATTAATAAGATCAAAATTAGACCGCTAAAATATTTTGACCATATAAAAAGAGACACCACCTTGCTGAAGACCATAATAGAAGGCAGAGTTGAAGGCAAACGTGCAAGAGGAAGACAGCGCTATAAGTGGACAGATAACATCAAGAGATGGACAGTGGATAAGCAAGAATCTATCAGAGTGCACCATCAAGACATGAGACAGGAAAGAATCTATAAGAGTGCATCATCAAGACATGAGACAGGAAAGAATCAATCAGAGTGCACCATCAAGACATGAGACAGGAAAGAATCTCTCAGAGTGCACCATAAAGACATGAGACAGGAAAGAATCTATAAGAGTGCACCATCAAGACATGAGACAGGAAAAAATCTATCAGAGTGCACCATCAAGACATGAGACAGGAAAGAATCTATCAGAGTGCACCATCAAGACATGAGACAGGAAAGAATCTATCAGAGTGCACCATCAAGACATGAGACAGGAAAGAATCTATCAGAGTGCACCATCAAGACATGAGACAGAAGCCGTTGGAGATAACATTTACACCCGACCTTCTTCTTCTTTGTTCATCCTGAAAAGGACGTTGGTTGCGTTGTGTCCGTTTACGGCGAGGCTGCGAAGCCTTCCTTATGTGTTATTAATGTTTATACAATACCAGAAACCTACCCTCTGTTCTATACTACTGTCCTTAAGTCTTCTATCATTTACTGGACACAGTATCAAGGTCTTTGTCTTGTTTGGACTGACATATACTGCTGTATAGAGGAACAACAGAAGTGATTGCGTCATTAATGGGCTGAGTTGCCCACTGTATACTTCCGGTGTTATCTTGTGTTTCGCACTGATGACTAGTCAGTAAAGCATCCTTTTTTGGGGATGCCTAGCTGGCCGTGGGGTCAGTGTGTGTCGCTTGTATAGCTAGGCGGAGTTGTCGTACGGAAGGTACGGGGTTCGAACCCTGGGTAAGCCACTCACGTCTGTTGTTTTTCTGTTGTCCAAGTGTTCTACTTCTTTATTTCTTACGAGTGCCTGAAAACATACCTTTATGTTTGTCTAATATTAATTTGCGATATTTGCGCCTATCGGCCGACACATCCGACTTCAGCACGGCATTTTTGGGACCGGGTTAGTCTTCCCTCTTCGATCCCTACTCTCTCAGCCAGATTGCAGTGATGCAGCCTGTTTCCAGGAACACCACTTGGAGGTAGAGTAGGGTCTTGGTCAGCTCTGGCTCGATGTGGATCCGACCGTCGATGTGTGGATGACAATTGATAATGATACTATTGGAGCCGATATTTTGTTTCGCATCCGGTGAGTTTTTGTCGAGAAGCAAAGCTCTGTACTGCTTTTGTGTAATACAACATTCAATACCCATTTTTGTTAGCCCAAAGATGTACGCAAAAAATTAATTAAGATTTACAACATAGACAACCATAGCTAGAATACGCAACGAAACGATAGTTAGAGTAACAAAGACAACCATTTGTAACCACGGTTGTGGAATCGGCTAAAAAATGTTCCGGCTCCCGACTCGAACTATAGTTTTTGTATTTAATGTTACATGGAATAAAATTATGCACTTATATGGAATTATTTGGAGTTATATGGAGTTATGTGGAGTTATATGGAGTTATATGGAGTTATGTGGAGTTATGTGGAGTTATATGGAGTTATATGGAGTTATATGGAGTTAAATGTATAAGTATAGTATATTTGTGAAAACATTAGACAATCTCTGATTGACCAATGACTAGAATGGAACCAGGCCAGGAGGAAGACAGCCGATAGTATAGTAAAGCGCTCTCTCTTCCAAACCTCTACCCCTCACGGCAGAAGAGAAACGACTAAGTAAGTAATCAATATGTGTGAATAAATGAATACGTGGCTTTCGTAGATTACATTTTTAACTATTCATTCATACAATCATTCATTCATACAATAATACAACGCAAAAGTTCAAAAAGTATTTAAAAATATGATAATATTTATTTAAATTGAATTGGTTATTAAAAAAAGGATTGCTTCCAGTTGGTCCGGATTCACTTCTGCTCTCAAATCGGGCTTCATTATTCTGAGGGCAGAAGACAAACGTTCCACAGTGGCTTGAGTGGGGGGTTACGCTACGACAGTCAAAGAGGCATCTAGAATGATCTCGGGGTAGTAGGGTATTGGATTTTGATCGCTCAATTCAGAAGTACTGTCACGTTTTATCAACCTCTTTCAGAGAGAAATTTTCATAATTCTTGTTCCTTCTAATTTATACAACAGAAGACTGTTTTTGTTTTTAACTCACTTTTTCAAAAACTTAACAGGCTACTTTTTACTTCCGTTGTTTAAAATGTACAAAGTTAATAATAAACAACTGCTTTGAAATGTTATTTACATTTTTTAAGCGCCCCCACCCCCTTTTGCGTGGATCAACTTTGGCTTAAGTCACGTCATGGATCAAGCGTGGATCAACCTTGGCTTAAGTCACGTCATGGATCAAGCGTTGATCAACCTTGGCTTAAGTCACGTCATTGATCAAGCGTGGATCAACTTTGGCTTAAGTCACGACATGGATCAAGCGTGGATCAACCTTGGCTTAAGTCCCGTCATGGATCAAGCGTGGATCAACTTTGGCTTAAGTCACGTCATGGATCAAGCGTTGATCAACCTTGGCTTAAGTCACGTCATTGATCAAGCGTGGATCAACTTTGGCTTAAGTCACGTCATGGATCAAGCGTGGATCAACCTTGGCTTAAGTCACGTCAAATTCTGAGTTGGGACCGTTTTTACTGACTCCAACTCCCGACTCCACAGCCATGATTGTAACAGTGTAGCCCAGGAGTCGGCAACCCAGCAGCTTTTTGGATCTACTTTATTACTGTATGAACACAAGGCCCTCTGAAGGTATAATATATATATATATATATATATATATATATATATATATATATATATATATATATATATATATATATATATACTGTTAAAAAAAAGAAACGCATAGCTATCCGAGGGCGCGTTTTTATGAGTTTGTAAGTAAAATTTGGTGCTAGGGTATATAAAAACCAGCCTCAAATGTTCTTTACAGTGTCAAATGCACGTGTTGACCTGAATTCCGTTCATTTTTTGTAATCGTTACAACGCAGTGGTTAATAGTGTTTATGACGCAATTTTTGACCACAGCTCATGTTGCGCGCACGTGAAAGGAACAAAATTTGGGTGAACACTATTCACTGACTACGCAACTGAAACCCTATAAAAGGATAACGCTACACAAAAAAAAAATCAGTTCATTTTCAAGCAGACATTTATGGCGTCTCTATCGATAAATTTAAGGAACATTGCTATTGGCCGACTGCATGCAGGCGAAAGTCAAAGTCAGGTTGCCAGGCATCTAAACGTGCATCAGAGTACCATCAGTCGACTTAGGCACCGGTTCCAAGCCACTGGCTCAGTTGAAGACCGGCATCGCAGTGGACGACCCAGAGTGACAACAGCAGCGGGAGGATCGCTTTATTCGGCTTCGTCACCTCAGAGACAGGTTTACAACAGCTTCCTCAACTGCCCAGTCATTGCCTGCAGGACGTCATGTGTCTGATCAAACTGTCCGGAATAGACTGCATGACGCTGGACTTTGGGCACAACGACCTCGCCGAGGACCTGTCCTTACGCGCCGCCATCGCCAAAATCGACTTCTTTGGGCCAACCAGCATCGTCCCTGGGCAGCTGACAATCAATGGAGACGGGTCTGGTTTAGTGAAGAATCTTTCTTTTTGTTGCAACGTCATGATAGACGGCGTAGGGTCTACCGTAGGCGAAATGAACGTTTTGCCCAAAATTGCGTTGATGAAGCTTCTCCACACGGTGGTGGAGGTGCAATGGTGTTGGGAATGATCAGTTACAACGGAAGGAGTCAATTGGTGCACATTGAAGAAGGCTTGAATGCACAACGATACGTCAATGAAATTCTTCGACCCCATGTCCTTCCACTTTTGGCTGCCCAAAGGTCTGTGTTTCAACAGGACAACGCCAGACCCCATTGTGCACGGTTGACCACGCAGTTCCTGACTGCCAACAACATTCTCACCCTTCCCTGGCCATCCCTGTCTCCAGACATGAGTCCGATTGAGCACCTGTGGGATGAGCTGTGGGATGTTTGTCGCCGAGACGTTGCTCCAGCCAATCGTCGTGATCTGTTCCAGGCACTCCAGGAAGAGTGGGCAGCCATCCCACAGGCCCACATCAGATGTCTGATCGCATCCATGCCCAGAAGATGCCAGTCGCTGATCGATGCAAGAGGAGGCCACACACCATACTAACAGGAAAGCCCGTACGCCAAAAAACCTCTCGTGGCCCAGATGCAAAACAACTGTCAATTGGTTGGTTGAACCCTAAGGTATTCTTGTGTGCAATTTGAACAATTAACTCATTAAATTAAAAAAGTTATTGAATGTCAAAATTATGGCTATGTGTGTGCCTTCAGTAGCTATGCGTTTCTTTTTTTGAACAGTATATATATATATATATATATATATATATATATATATATATATATATATATATATATATATATATATATATATATATATATATATATATATATATATATATATATATCTACACACACAAGGGGATCGACATAAGTCTTAGGCCTGACCATGAAGGAGTCACAGGAGGAAGATGAAACTTGGCACATTTAAAGTTCGTCATATTTGCACTGAATGTGTAAAGTACGCGTTTGTTTCTTCAATGGGTTTTCCCGCTAGGGTGCACGGCGCAATGTACCCTATTGACCGGATCTGCTGCTCCAAAGATTTGACAAAACAATGGAAAAGAAGGAGGCCAGAGCTGTGATAAAATTTCTGATGTTTCAGGGAAAAACACCTACAGAAATACACAGGTAGATGGAACCAGTGTTTCGTGATTCTTGTCCTTCATATACTTCGGTTAAAAAACTGGTGTCAACAGTTTAAGTGCGGCCGCTCAAATGTTGCTGATCTGCCAAGATCTGGTAGACCAGCCTCAGAGTGCAACGATGAAAATGCAACAAGAGTGAAGAAAATCATTGACCAGGATCGAAAAATGACAATTGTGGAGATAGCTAGTAGAGTAAAACTAAATGAAAGAACAGTTTATAGAATTTTACACAACAGACTGAACATGAGAAAAGTGTGTGCACGCTAGGTTCTGCGACTGTTGACACGTGAACAGAAGCAAACGAGGGTAAATTGCTGTCGAACAGTTGCTCAAAAAGTGTCAGTCAAAAATTTTTTTGGAGACCATGGTGACAGTAGATGAGACTTGGGTACACCATTATGACCCCGAATCCAAAATTGCTAGCATGCAATGGAAAACCCCGGGTTTCCCAACACCTGTCAAGCCGAGGGCGCAGAAATCTGCAGGAAAAGTGATGCTGACTGTTTTTTGGGACGGCAAAGGTGTCCTTTTGAAAGATTATCTGCCTCGTGGCAACACAGTTAATGGACAGTACTATGCAGATCTTCTCACAAAACTAAGAAAGGTTGTGACCAGGAAACGAGGAATAACGCGCACTCAAAATCTTCCTTTGCTTCAAGACAACGCGTCCTCTCACAAAGCACGGTTTGTGCAGCTAGCAGCCAACGATTTGAATATTGAAATTCTTCCACACCCACCATATTCTCCAGATTTGGCTCCATCAGACTTTTTTCTATTCCCAAATCTTAAAAAACAGCTAAAAGGAAATCATTTTGACAGCGATGAAGAGGTTATTCTGGCATGTGATGACTGGTTTAGTTTGAAAAATAGGGTGTTCTACTCCCAAGGTCTTTTCAAGGTCAAGCAGAGATGGCAGAAGAGTGTCAATTCAGACGGTGGCTATATTGAAAAGGAATAAACACTATACAAAATTTCAGCTCTCTGTGACATGTCCTTCATGGTCAGGCCCAAGACTTATGTCAATCCCCTTGTATATATATATATATATATATATATATATATATATATATATATATATATATATATATATATATATATATATATATGTGTGTGTGTGTGTGTGTGTGCGCGTGTGTGTGTGTGAGTGTGTGCAATTTTAAGTGGGTGGGGGAAAGGGGGTGGAATCTTGCAAAGATAACACCGCGTTCCTATCTTATGCAATTCACGAAAACATTTAAAGTAGCCAGCTCGAGAGTTTTCATTTTTCATTGGGAATACGGGATAACGACCTTTGATACCGGTGACACCGCGATTTTAAATGACGGCGTGAGAGGTCTAGTCTGAAATTTCCCTAGTTTAAAAAACGTCTTTCCTTTTTTTCCCCCTCTGCAGTCACCTAAAGATCTATAAAATAATCCACTGGGATTATAGCAGAGATATAAATAGAAGAATGCCGCTTCTAAGCCTCACAGGATTTGAAAGAAAAACAATCATAACAAATGAGACAATCTAAGCTGTCATGAACTTATTATTCTCCCGCCCCTTCTGTGAGGAAATAATGACTCGTATTTTCTGAGCCCTCATCTGAAGGTGATTGAGCAACTATTACTTTAATAACTCTATACGATTATGTATTTAAAACAAAATGAGTGATACCGGTGCAGACACACAATCTCTCAATAGTGATTAATCCAAGTATAAATTTATAGTTACAGATAAACAGGTTTAATAATCACTTATTGGTTAAGAATATAAAATAAATACATTTTTTTTTAAAGCGATGATATTTCTACTCATTGGATAATGTTAAAGTTTAGTGTATAATAAGAAAAAACTTTGAATTGTCTATTGGTTGTGCTTGTATGTTACTTAACTGACGGTGTGGGGTCAGTCGGCGTCTGCTTCAGTCGTTGTTGGTTCCCAAAGATGCTTTTGACTTTTTGAGAATTTCGTAGCTTAGAATGTCTTGCCCTTAGGTGGCGCAGGATTTTTCCTGCGATTGATCATTCTATCTGCTCTATTGTGATATCTGCATTTATGTAGTGTGCTTCATGTATATCATCTTTACTTTCTTGTTGTAATTCCTTTAATTTAGTTTCCGTATCAATTTATTTGACATGACGAGATTACCAGCCCGATGCACAATCTCACGCGACACCACACTTTACGACATTCCTGTGGGAACAGTAGTCCTATTCTCAGCAGAAGCCCTCCTGGAACTAATTACCACATGACAAAGACAATGACAGTAAAAGTCAACATCAACATAGGCCCAAGATATAAAAAACAACAGTCTCCCGATGATCCTTGTGGGGGGGGACTTGACCCAGACACAATTTTTATTATGTTTGCTCACACAATAGAATAAGCTGTGGCGGAAAATCATTCGTTCATTCTGTTTATTGTTATTTTTATTTTTAACCACATCCATATTGTGTAATAGAGAATGGCAGATGTGAGATATTAATCAACAAGAGAGTAGGAATGGCCAAAACAACATTCAACAACATGCGACAGATAATAAAGTCCAAATGAATAACTAATCAATGAAAAGTGAAAGTTATTTCGTTTAGTTTAGTAAATAATAAGTACACATGGTGGCCATAAAGTCTGGAAACGAAGGCGAATATATATATAATAAATTATTTATTGGCATTACATTGCTATACGTGATACAGTCAATTACTTTATATATATTCAATATGTTGTCCCTTATTAGCAATACACAGCTCAACGCTCTCGTCTTTCGTCAAAGACCTCTTCAATATGTAATAAAATTAAACAGTATTACCTGTGGTACTAGACTTTATGGCCACACTGTAGACAGGTAAGTTGCCAACACTCGCAAGAAATAAAGAGATTAGTATAACTAGACAACAAAATAGTAACGGAAGAGGCAGGCTTACCGCGAAATCGAACCCAGGACCATCTGAACAGTTCAATCGCCTCGTTACAGAAGTGAATTGTGAGACAAAATACACTGTCAACTGCTTTATGGACGTCAGTCATTGTCACGACATTCCACGTAGCTTGGGAATACAGGTCAGGGAAACGAACCAAACTAATTATAGATGCAATCACCTTTATAAGGTCAGGGAAACGAACCAAACTAATTATAGATGCAATCACCTTTATAATTTTCCAACTCACCAGTATGAGCCAGATAGGTTTTTTCTTTAAAAAAAAGTTAAAGGTAATACCATAGCAGACCGTGGCGGGTCTACATTTTGGGAGCCCTAAAGCTTGAACTCTTGGAGAGGCCCCTTTTATTAAAAAAGGTGTTGGGGGATGAAAAAGCAACGTATTGGACTTGGGGGCCATGAAGCTCAAGCTTCATAAGCTTCGTAGTAGATCCGCCTCTGATCAGCAGATACTGCCGTAAAGGATTGTAGTGTTTCAGACTTTCCTATCATAGGTCCAGTATCGATACCTGGCATGACCAATTCCCGTCCTCACTGCCTTTTCCATTCCCTAACTCAAGGGCAGAGTCAGGCTCTCATTTACAACTTCCTAGACTGGAGCGTGACGCTGCCGTGTTTCGAACCCTGAACTTTTGGCGCGAGAGGCCAGCGTTCTGATCATTCTGCCAAACGGACGCTCATGAGCTAGATAAAACTAGACAAAGGCCATAATATAGTGCCTAGTAAATTAATGACAAATAAGATCATTACATACTCTAGAACCCACTGAGTCAACAGACAACAGGAGGCTGACACTTGAGAGTCATGATCCAAGTAGGCCCGCCCCCCTTAGAGTGTAAGGGACATTAAGGGGCCGAAACACTTATACGACGGGGCACCACTTCTGATGATCGTATTGCTTCCTGTTGTATCGCTCTGTATAGAGTTTCCTATGTTCTCTGTCCCGTAGAGTTTCCTATGTTTTCTGTACCGTAGAGTTTCCTATGTTCTCTGTACCGTAGAGTTTCCTATGTTCTCTGTACCGTAGAGTTTCCTATGTTCTCTGTACCGTAGAGTTTCCTATGTTCTCTGTCCCGTAGAGTTTCAGTGGGTGTTAGACGAGTCAAATCATGAAAAGGATTAGTGCACTCTCAAGCGTGTCGTACAAGGCAACTAACATGAGGCTGTTCATGTAGCTGGCAACCTCATCATGTGACACAAACCTCCACAGAAACCCCTGCTGCAAGTTCACGTGACTGCTTTATACAGGCTCCCTTGTAAGGTGACCAGCTGCGATCATGGCTTCATGCTCCGTAAAAATGGCAAACGATAATAAGGTCATGATGATGATGATACTTTTCCTTGTTATATGGTGCAGAAAAGTGGACAATAAACAAGCGACTCGAAGATAGAATTGAGGATATCTGTGTTTACATGATAGGTGGATATATAGAAGAATGAGCCGCATTTCATAGAAGGAGAAGAAAACAAACCGAAAAGTCATAGAAAAGCATGGAATGACAAGAGAATTGATGGTTGATGTTGTGTAATGGCTATCAAGGAACGTTATATGCGGGGCAGTTAGGTTCTGGCTTGGTGAGTATGTCTACAACCGTTGCTGATGTTTACGCGAATGCTAGGTTGAGTAGACGAAGGGTTAGCATAATACTTTTCACCTGAACACAGCCACACAGTATCGTTCTTAGCTCGTACAACAGTGTTAATGATTAATCAATGAGTTGGTGAAGACTGGTCCACATCCAAATTTATTCACAGTAGCTCCAACAATAATTCAGCATAAATAACATTAGGTAGATTGCATTCAATAAGGTCCAGTGTCAGTCCATCGTGGTAAACAATGTAAGAGGCATACAATTCATAAATCTCAATTCTGGCCGTACGAGACTAGCGTTCCGGTTAAAGCAAGCCGTGAACGAAGTATGGCGGCAAATGTAAATATATGCTGACGATCGAAAATGTTTACCTCAAAATACAGTCACAATGCTTCCCATGGAAGCTGTAACCCTTTACGGCCCATAAACACATCTTATACAATCGTGGCGACCAAATCTCATTACAAGCCACTGAGAAAATATATCGAATAACACATTCACCACGGGAACACAACCATGGCATGTCTCGTCAAGGCTGTTTACATTTTATCAATTGCACGGGAAACTAACCGCTCGGCTGCGCATGGGCAGACGATACATACGTCACGTTATATATTTATAGCTAATGCAGACAGCTGTATTTCAGTAAAGGATTGACATACGCCTGTGCGCAAAAGCCGTACACAACAACCACCCCGTCCTCTCGGGGAAAAAAAAAACAAATGTTTTTTTTTTTCAAACATTCCCCGAATGAAAGAAGGGCCAAAATTAAGTACATCATAATAAAAAATCGTCAACAGTAGAACAATAAATTCTCAAAGTCCAGTCGAAGTCAAATCTACTGGAAATATTAATGAAAGTGCATGAAAAAGACTGTCATCAGTCAATACATTATCATAAGAATATGAGAGGCAGAAACAAAGAAATGTAAACTAATAATGCAATAAAGAAAAGATCATCTTGTAATGTATATGTTAAAGTAATGATATCACTATAGCATAAGAAAATTGTTACATAAAGAGAATCAAACTAATAAACATGCGAAATATAAGTAGGGTTATGTCTTTTAGGGAACATTAAAAAAAAAAAAAAAAAAAAAAGTTACAAGAATTTATACATCATGTAGTTTTCATACTGATCTATTGGTAAATATGGTACTGTATTGTTTCCAACTGGCAACAATATGTCTTTCACATGTGCTTATAGCACTGAAGTAGAGTTATCCATTTGACACGAAAGTAGATTGTTACTAAGCAACAAAATGTTCAGGTCCTCATAGTATGAAGGTATCGAAAGTCAATCATCCAATGTAAATGAGTGGATCACGTAAATACATTTGAAAGTCACGCAGCAGTTCTGAATGTCAACCATGCGCTTATATTTGGATCACATAATAATGTTAATTAGTATCGTTAAAGTCTTGTTGAGGGCAGCGGGAGAGTAAATCAGCTAACACATTCTCAGTGCCCGGAATAGCTTGGACATCAAATGCGAACGATTGCATCAAAATAGAATAGCGCGCAACTCTAGGATTCTTGTGGTTCGATTTCATGAGGAATGACAGGGAGCGCTGGTCTGATTGTATAATAAATCTTGATCCAAGAAGGTACCTCTCCAGTTTCAAAACAGCCCAGACGATGGCGAGCAATTCGCGCTCGATTGCTGGATATTTTCTTTCTGCGTCCGTCAGCTTCCGTGATATGTACAAGTTAGGATGAAGTGTACCGTCAAAATTCTGCATCAATACAGCACCAACACCTTTGGAAGACGCATCTGTGCGAAGATAGAATGTCAAATTTTTATTTGGTAACCTCAATATTGGAGGGGTTGAAAATAAATTTTTAATATGAGCTAAGGCTGCTTGGCACTCTTGAGACCAGTGCACATGATTGGGAGAGCCCTTTCTTAATAAAGCAGACAGATCAGCAGTGAGATTGGATAGATTCGAAATGAATCGACTGTAAAATTGAATAAGGCCGAGAATACTGCGCACTTGTTTCTTAGTTGTGGGCACAGATATGTTCAAAATCTTGGACACATTAGACAGTTCAGTTTTAAGCAAACCATGACCAACTCTATGACCAAGGAATGATATTTCTCCAAAACCGACAACAATTTTAGAAGGTTTAGCAGTTAGATGGTGTGAACGTAAAGTGTCCAGCAGTGAAGTGAGACCTAAGAAATGATTTTCCCAAGAAGTAGTAAAGAGACATATGTCATCTATATATGTAATAATATCAGACCTGTTAGAAAAAAATTTACGCATCATCCTGACGAATGTGGCAGGAGCATTTATCAGTCCAAAGGACATACAATTCCATTGAAATAACCCCTTAGGTGTTGTAAAAGCAGTGAGGAGCTTAGCAGTTTCCGATAAAGGAACCTGCCAGTATCCTTTTGTGAGATCAAACTTAGTGAAAAAAACAGCTGTAGCAAGTCTTGGCAAAAGGTCCTCTAATAACGGTAAAGGCTCAGCATCAAAGACAGTAATATTATTAAGTTTGCGATAGTCAATACATAGTCTTATATTGTCATCTTTCTTTCTAACAACGACCATCGGGAAAGCAAATGCAGAATTTGATGGTTCGATAATACCCAAACGAAGCATGTCGTCAAGTTCTTTATTAACCTTATCCTGAAAATGGATAGGTATGGTCGAACTCGAATAGGTCGATCATCCGTGAGGAGGATATCATGAGTGATAACCGATGTATGACCAGGGATGTCTGTCAGAACATCTGGGAAAGATTGAAGAAGATCAGACACCTGCTGACGTTGGTCGGATGATAAATCCGTACAGATAGAAACATCCTTCCACGTCTCAGTAGCAGTTAAAGGCATGACAGGAAGATCCATAGGTAAGTCAGGAAACGCAGATTCTTCCTCCTGAATCACAGACAGGGAAGAAAAATGAGTAGTATGCCTTGTGGGCTCATTTACTGCATGAAAGACAGCCTGAAGATATTCAGGTCGAGTATGGAATTCTTTGAGCATGTTTATATGGAAAGTTTTGTTTTTTCCCTTAACGTCAAGTACATAGTCAACATCAGAAATGCGTGAAATAACTCTGTAAGGACCACTCCAAGCAATGAGTAGTCTGTTGTCCTTTCTAGGAAGAAGCACAAAGGCTTCATCCCCAGGCACCAGGTGTCTTAGTCGTCTGTTACGATTCTGAAACTGACGAGCTTTTTCTTTAGCAGTTTCAGAAGATGCTGTTGCCAACTGACAAGCATCAATTATCTTACGTCGGAGGTTTACGACATACTCGTAAGATGACTTGGTGTCTTGAGTCATTTCTGAGTCAGTGAGCAAATCTTTAATAAGAGACATAGGACCTCTAGGTTGAGCTCCGAAGACAAGCTCGAATGGCGAGAAACCGGTCTGTTCATTTGGTACCTCACGGTACGCAAACAGCACGGCGGGTAAAACCCTGTCCCAGTCTTGTGGATAGCTGACTGTAACTTTGCCTAATAATTGTTTAAGCGTCCTATTTAGCCGTTCTACCATACCATTGCTCATTGGATGGTACACGGAGCTAAGCGATCTGTCAATGTTTAGTTGTTGCATAACACCAGTCATGGCCTCGGAGACAAACTGAGTACCTCTGTCTGATAGAAGTTTTCTAGGGAAACCTAGCCTGGAAAAGATTAAGAAAAGAGCATCAGCCACGTCTGAGGTGGTGATATTCTTCAGAGGTATAGCCTCTGGCCAGCGCGTGCACATGTCAATACATGTGAGGACATACCTGTGTCCTCTAGCTGACATAACAGGAAGTGGGCCAATAATGTCTATGGCCATCTTCTCAAAGGGACGTACAGGTATATCTGAAGCCTGTATCGGTGCCATGTGATAGGCTCCCTTTGCTTTGACCTCCTGGCAAGTAACACAGGAGCGACAATACGTAGCAACATCCCTAGATACACCAGGCCAAAAGAAGGAAGAGAGCACTCTGGACCTTGTCCTAGAGTAGCCCATGTGTCCAGCACAATGAGAATCATGGGCGTGTTGAAGGATAAAAGTTCTAAGTTGTTTAGGAACCATGACCTGTTGTTTAAGAGCAGAAGAATCTCTAAACATTCTGATCAGGATACCATTCTTAAGGATGTACCATTGACGAGGGGCATTATTTACAAGCATCTCCTCACCACTTACCAAACGAAAAAATTTCTGCAAAGAATCATCATCTCTTTGCAGCGTTGCAAAAGATTCTTTGTTAATAGTAGCATGAAAATCATAACCCTGATTTTCAGGCACAATGTTATCAATCGCTTGAGCTTGTGCTTGAGCTCTTGTTGTTACTGCATTCGCAGTTAAAATGTTTTGCCGTTCCCACTCAATAATTTCGCCATGTGTGCAATCTTTGCCACCGTGGATACGGCCAACAATAAGGTCAGTGATTGGGTTTTTTTAAAAGACACTCTTTAATCCTCCCTGTGAAAAATGGAGTCGCTATGTGAACGATAGCTGTGGGATAGAACTCTACTGTTCCCCCAAGTGTGACACATTTAACAAAATCTCCAGTGGAGCATGATGGCTGCACCAGAGATTGGCGAACTCCCACCGTTGTGCAACCAGTATCTCTAAGCACAGATACCTGCGTATCGTTTAGTAGGCCTTTATGACAATGTAAGGTGCCTGTGCCATCATGAGCAGTAAGTGCTGTCATCGTAGGAAGTGGATGACCGCATCTTAATGTAGATACCACATAAGGCTGAAATAAAGTTCGGCAATCAGGACACTGCGAAGCAGCATCAAAGTCAAAAAAAGAACAAGCAGCAGCCTGATTTACCGAAGGATTACTTTGAGTAGCACCAGATGTATCAGCAGATTGTGCTGAGTTAGCATGATAGTTTGTACGTTCAACGCTCCGAGAGCGGAAAGGATGGTTATCATTCTGATTATTATAAGAATAATTCCGGTTTCTATTGTCCTGTGAATAGTTAGACCTTCTAGGAGTTGCATATTGGTTACTGTATCTATTACCATTCCAATTTCCTCTACTCCTGAAAAAATTATCATTTCGTTTCCATCCTCTCTGTGGTTGGAATTGGTTCTGTTCTGGTCCCCGAAATTGTCTAAAATTTCCTCTAGCCGGGGGAGATTGATTATCGTAAGAGTTACCACCTTGAAAGTACCCATAGTTATTACCTCTACCACGACCAAAATTCCTGTCGAGACTCTGAGACCTTGGTCTTATGTTTTTGTTGTTCCAAGATGACGCTAATGCCACAGGTAGAGCCTCTTTGATGTGAGAGTTACTCACACATGTGCCTGGGTGAGCGGTAATAAACTGTCTTCCCAATTCTTCCACCAATGTCAAATCCGTAGGTATCCGGTCATGAAGGTATGATAGGAACTGCTGGTTAACAGAAGACAACACTTTGTCTCTGAGCATTAAGTCCATTAGTGCCTCATATGTTTGTGGAATTTTCGCTAATTGAACCCATCTGTTGAATGTTAATTTAATGGCAGCAATAAATTCCGAGAAGTCCTTCCATGTTTCTGGCAACATGGTCTTAAAACGCATGCGATAGCCATTTTCATCCAATTGGTAAAGTTTAAGCAATAAAGCTCTGGCAGCTTCATAGTTATTCCTACTGGGACCGTCCATGGTACAAACCGAAGTTAGTGCATCACCTGTGAGGAATTCCATCAATCTACTACACCATTCAGATTTATCAATTTTATGTGCCTCACACACAGTCTGAAAGCGATTAAGGAAGCAAGAAATATCGTCTACGTTGGGTTTGAAAGTAGGCAAACGAAATCTACCAGATCCTGAAACATGTTTGTTTGAGGAACTTTGACTCTCAGAATTGTTTTGTTTAATATTTAGCAACTTGAGTTTTTCAAGTTCTAAAGATAACATCTTTTCATCATGTAATCTTTTTTTATCTTCTGCTTCCATCGCAAGTATTTTAAGTTTTTCTTGGCTGGCTAAATCTTCAGCTCTTCTCTTCTCAGCTAATTCTTCATTTCTTTTTTCTCTGGCCAATTTTTCATTTCTTTTTTCTCTGGCCAATTCTTCATTTTTATTTTCTCTGGCCATTTCTTCATTTCTATTTTCTCTGGCCAATTCTTCAGCCCTATGTTTCTGATATTCAGTCATAGCAAATTCTTTTAGGGCTTCTCCTTCCATGGCAAAGGCTTTGCCTTGTTTAACAAAATAGTCCAAGGTAGCCATTTTGTATCAATGTTTATCAAGTATTAAGTAATTGCCAGATTTGTATAATCAATAATACTAATGGCAATTAACAATGCAATCAATGAATGGTAAGAAGAAAAAAAATAATGAAAAAGACAACAAATATAAATATAGATAAGAGAAAAAATATTTTGGAGCAGGATAAAGCACTAAGCGACAAAAGACGTTATCAGTAAGCAACAAAAGAGAATATAAATGTCAAACTAAAGAGGAAAATTCAACAAATTTGGAACACGCTTACTGCTAAGTCAGAACAACACAGGACCAGAGACACGGTGTATAAACATAAAATTTGTTTGTAAATGAGAGACAGCAAGGAGAGACCAACAGATACGAACAAAATTAGTGCAACTAAAGCAGAAATACTATACAATGACAACGCCCAGAACACAAGACGGCACACCTATACAGACAGTGGTCGAAGAAAACCAGACAGAGGACCTAAGTCGCACGGCGAATATCAGACGGATATTCCACTGTTGGAAATCTACAAACAAACCTAACGAAACATCCGGTGTGAGCCCATTGAATCAATGAGATGAACCTCTTGCACCGAATCACCTCCCAACCAAACCCACAGGGACAAACAAGCTAACAGAAAGGTACATATATAACATGCAAGAAATAAGAACGAGCTCAGACCAATTTAGCACAGTTCACAAAAAGTGCACATAAAGCCACTTAGCTTGGGGCCAAGGATGATGAATCTGTCGCACAGCATCTCCTGGACAGGTTGTCAACGTAGCAAGGGCACATCACAGGTCGAGCAGCAATAATGTAGTTATTAGATATCCAAATAGAGCAGGAAGCACGACATCATTGCAGTTTTTCTTACAGAAAGTTCAACTTGATAATGTTGGGCCTTGAAAACTTGACAAAACAGGCGTGTAGCAGCAGCCTGATTAATAAAATGTATATCAGAACTTGATTTGAACTAGGAGTATTCACTGGGACTCTGCTGTAACGTCTTTCTTCAAAAACACAATAATTTGACCAGTTGTACAATGAGCAGAAAAATTTCGTCACAGTCATATATTTCCACCCGCATCAATTTCATGCCATGCGCAGAGGAAAGTATGCAAAACAGTTCCAGAAATAGTTCATAATGCATAAACAATAGACAACATGGTGTGGTTTCACTTTGTCCGATGTTGTTGAACAGTCCAAAAAAAAAAAATCGTCCCCATATCGGCCACCACAAATCTGTTGTGTAATGGCTATCAAGGAATGTTATATGCGGGGCAGTTAGGTTCTGGCTTGGTGAGTATGTCTACAATCGTTGCTGATGTTTACGCGAATGCTAGGTTGAGTAGACGAAGGGTTAGTATAATACTTTTCACCTGAACACAGCCACACAGTATCGTTCTTAGCTCGTACAACAGTGTTAATGATTAATCAATGAGTTGGTGAAGACTGGTCCACATCCAAATTTATTCACAGTAGCTCCAACAATAATTCAGCATAAATAACATTAGGTAGATTGCATTCAATAAGGTCCAGTGTCAGTCCATTGGGGTAAACAATGTAAGAGGCATACAATTCATAAATCTCAATTCTGGCCGTACGAGACTAGCGTTCCGGTTAAAGCAAGTCGTGAACGAAGTATGGCGGCAAATGTAAATATATGCTGACGATCGAAAATGTTTACCTCAAAATACAGTCACAATGCTTCCCATGGAAGCTGTAACCCTTTACGGCCCATAAACACATCTTATACAATCGTGGCGACCAAATCTCATTACAAGCCACTGAGAAAATATATCGAATAACACATTCACCACGGGAACACAACCATGGCATGTCTCGTCAAGGCTGTTTACATTTTATCAATTGCACGGGAAACTGACCGCTCGGCTGCGCACGTTATATATTTATAGCGAATGCAGACAGCTGTATTTCAGTAAAGGATTGACATACGCCTGTGCGCAAAATCCGTACACAACAGTTGAGATCACAGGTAGTTAAGTAAAATATTTTGGACATTCAAAGAGTCATTACACCATGTAGAGAACAGTAGTAAAAGAACAAGTTGAAGGAAAACGATCCGTAGGAAGACAACGCTACAAGCTGAGGAAAAACCTCAAGAAACGGACATGACAGAGTCTATCAGTGTACCATCAAAGCAAGAGACAGAAGTTGGAGATGCCCTGTCACTGCCCTTCGATGTAGAAATGGCAGTTAATCTGATCACCTTGTCTATACTTCGACACCTGTCTTATCTCATTATTTTCCTCTTCTACATCTTAAAACCATTCTCCTTGTCCATTTCTCATCGTCCGTCCTACTGAGCCTTATTCATTTCTTCTTACGTCTCCTCACCTTTCTCATCATCATTTGCTATATGTTGTTATTTTTCCTTGTCTACATAAATCTTAGGTTGTTCTCGCGTTCCTTGTTTGTTTGTATTTCATGTGTTAGTCGTTGTCTGTATGCACTCATATGTTTGTCTGTCTATCTGAGAATGCGTTAGTATGTGTTCTTTGATGCCCGCGTAATCCTATGTTTTCTGCTCCGTGTTTGTCTGTATTTGATAATGTATTTATCTTCACCTGTGTGTCTGTCTGTATCTAAGAATGTGTTTATCTTCTCCTCTGTTTGTCTGCCTGTATCTAAGAATGTGTTTATTTTCTCCTCTTTTGTCTGTCTGTATCTAAGAAGTGTTTATCTTCTCGTGTGTGTTTGTCTGTCTGTATCTAAGAATGTGTTAATCTTCTCCTGTGTGTCTGTCTCTTCTCTAAGAATGTGTTAATCTTCTCCTGTGTGTCTGTCTGTCGGTATCTAAGAATGTTTGTGCGTTTGACTCATAGTAAAATGTGATTGTCTGTGCGTGTGTTTTTCCGGTTTAATTGCCTGTGTATGTCTGTTTATAAGTGTCCGTAATTGCTTGACTCCCTGTGTTCGATTTCTCCTATATATGTCTGTGTGTTTGCTCATGAGGATCCGTGTCTGAAAAATGTCTGCCTGTTTGTGATTGAGACCCATGTCTCGAAAATGAGTTATAGATTTACATAGGAAGATAGATTTTTAAAATCTGATAAAGTTAAGTATGAGTCTGGTAGACCAAACCCGGTGGCGAGGTGGCTGGGATCAGGTTGGGGGGGGGGGGGGGGGGGGGGGTGGGGTTCGTTCCAGGACAAGATCATCTTTTTCTTGTGACGTGAAGACGATACTTGAAGGCAGAAAACTCAATCAGTCAAGTATGGCAGATTCATCATTCTGTACAAGTTTGTTCGAGGAGGGGGGAGGAAGTATTAAGGGTTCATAGTTATTTTTTTAAACAAGTAATGAGAGACACAGGGAGATGAGGTAAAACGAGATAATGATAAAGATGAAAGAAGAAATTCTGATAGAAGATTGAAGTTAATGGATACTGGACAAATATGAAAAAGTGATGAATGAGAGATAAATATATTGAAACTGATAGATAGGCCGGCAGGTAGATACGTATAGACTAGATGAGGTTTGTTGATAGACTGAACGCCAGGGAGACACAGATAGACATATGGTTCGACAGACAGAAAGATAGGCAGATAGATTTAAGGTTAGGTTAGATTAGTTAGATGAGATTTGAAAAGACAGACAGCCTAAAAAGACAGGAAGAGAAATAAAGGCAGATAGTGAAACAGAGACGGACAGACAGACAGACAGACAGACGGGTGTCGGATGGAAAGACGGATGGACAGACAGAAAGACAGACAGACAGAAAGGCAGACAGACAGAAAGGCAGACAGGCAGAAAGGCAGACAGGCAGACAGACAGTCAGACAGACAGACAGACAGATAGACAGACAGACAGACAGACAGACAGACAGACAGACAGATAGATAGATAGATAGATAGATAGATAGATAGATAGATAGATAGATAGATAAATAGATAGATAGATAGATAGATAGATAGATAGATAGATAGATAGATAGATAGATAAAAAAAAAATTGGAGTTCTTCTCACTGCATATTAAAAGAAAACTTAGCGGATCTTAATAAATTGGTCCAAATGCTGAAAATACCATCAAGTCATTCCTGACATAACAGGTAGTTCTCTTCAAAAGCTCGGCATCAGATCTCTCCTAGATAAATACAGGGATCTCACGATTATCTTCACCTTTAAGCTCCCCAATGAGCATAGGCCTTCAATAAACGAATACCAAGTCTTCCTGACCCGTGCCATCAGCTCATAGACTTTCCATGTCTTCTTGTCTCGGATTGTATCCCTTGATCTGCCGTAGTGGTCCACGAAATGCCCGACAGTGGGAGTTAAAGGATGAGTTTTACAAAGGTAGTCTTCTTATTCTTCTGCGTTCAGTTTGTAGTCATGCTGAATCTGCAGGCCTGTCGCCAGGACCAAGTCTACAGTCTTTTCCAGGTCAGCGCGGCAGCTCCATAGCTTCTGCCTGAGCTCAACACCCCCTGGCCTGGTCAGGCGTCGTGGGTCACCATGGGTTGGGCAGTTTTGGAGAATGCGTTCATGGGTTTGGATTCCGGTTCCACATGGACATTCATTTGTATGAGCTATCCTGAAGCGTTAGAGGTTGCATTGTAATCTGCTGGTTATCTTCAGCCTGTTTTTTGTCAAGCTATGGAGTTTGGCATGCATTGGATGATTTGGCATTCGTAGAAGCTTCTCGCTGTGAATAAACACCTTTTACTCACGTCTGTCATCAAGAGAGCGGATGTTGGTGTATCTCTCTATTGCTTTTATTGGAGTAGTCTTCATCCCTCCAGTGACTAATCTAAGGCCTGCATTTTGCACTTTTGCTAGACGTTCTGTGTTTGTTTTTGATGCCGTGGCCCAGGCTGACATGCCATATTCAAGTGCAGGCCTGAATGTGAATGTATAGGCATTTCTGAGTATGCTGGTATTGCCCCTAACTTGTGCCGATCAGTGTCTTCATAAAGGAGAGCTTCCTTGTTGCTCTCTGTTCTACCGCTTTTATGTGGGGCTTTCAGATGAGTTTCTTATCCAACTTACTCCAAGGTATGTTGGTTTTCCTCGTTTTGAAGCTCACTATCATTTATTTGCAATTGGACCGTTTCTTGGAGATTTGTCAGGGAGAAGCAGGCTGCTACTGTCTTGGAGAGCTTAACCTGAAATCCCCAGTCAGATGCCTATTTGCCAATGTTATTTAGTGCTTCTGCATCCTGAACTTTGCAGTAGGCAAGTGTTCTGTGGCACACTAAGCAGCAAAATCGTGAGCATGGATAACCCTGGGGATATGCCTGGACAGTTTCTCAGCAATATCATTTATATACATGATGAAGAGTGTGGGGGAGATAATTTCTTCTTGTGGCTCACCTTGTTGAAGATCGCCGCGATGGCTCAATATCCCATCAAGCTTTACTCTTGCTGTGCGGTATCAGAGGAAGTCCCGTATCCAGTTGAATATTCTCCCTTTAATTTTGTTGTTCAGCATCTTAAGGAGAAGTCCTTCTTTCCACACCTTATCAAAAGCTTTTTTTCAGGTCCACAAAATCAGCCAGTACTTTTTTCTTCTCTTAAAAGGCATTTTCTACTTCCTGTGCTAGATATACTAGCTGGTCTTCGGTGCTGCGGTATTTCCTGAACGCTGACTGAGCGTTATCAAGCAGATGGTTTTTGTTCCAGATGTTTCATTAATCTTGAGTTCATTATTTTTCCATTACCTTGCCCAGACAGCTCAGTATACTAACTGGTCGGTAGCTGGACTTGCTTGTTTTCTCCTTTTGTTTCTTTATGATAGGAAAAATGATTGCTTCTCGCCATCGATCTGGAAATTTTCAAGTATTCCATGATTGATTGAAGATTTGGAGGAGCGTGTGCCTGGCTACAAGTCCCAGATCCTTGATCATATCATTTGTATTACCATCTTTTCTTGGAGCTTTCTTGTTTTTTAGTTTTGTTATGGCAGCGCTTTATTCTCGCCTAGTGAATGAAGACTTCATATAGGTATCTGGCTTTTTTGTTTCTTTAGCTTTTATTTTATTTCTGTATGTGCTGCTTGGATACGTGCATGTGGAAGTGTTATGATGCTTTCTGCCTTGTAGAAACATGCCAGGATGTTTGATGTGTAGTTTTTTTCAATTTTCCTTGATGACAGACTTGCAGAAGCTGTTGTTGTTTCTTCATTTAGTACTCTTGTCGGATTCTACAGCTTGCTTGAATACTTATACATGCTGAGACTGCCGGTCTTCTGATGCCAGCTCCTTTGGATTTCAGCTTTCTTTTCTTCATTTAAAAGCATGTTTTTTGAGGTTGTGTCTCTGAATGTTTCTACTGCAAGATTCTGCTCCATAGTTTCCCATGCTTTATTCAGGTCATTTTGAAGTTTTTCCAGGTTGTCACTTCAGTAGGGTTTTGTAGTCCCGTCGTTTAACACGTGTATTGACTTCTTTGCTGCTTGGTGTGACGAAGTAATATTGCCTTATTTTCTCTTCTTATATCTTTCTCATACCAGTTCACTCATTCTCTCTCTTTTCTCTCGAAAATTCACAACTTTTCTAAAATCTAAGTTTTCACATTCTTGTAAAATAAATGTTCTCTCTTTGTTCACCGTTTTACTGGTAAAAGTCTTTCGACTCCCTGCCTTAAACTTCTGACCGCTGTCCTAATTAACCTGGGTTTTCCGTGGTGATACGCATGGTGATACGCGACATTTGATCTCTGCAACCAGTGAGAAGAATTTAAAATAACACCTCGCTTGGTGCAAGGGTCATGGCGGTTGAAGTGGGCGCAAGAGGGCTTGTGGCTGCATCAGTGTATGATTTATTGAAACTGTTGGGGCTGACGGGACAGTCTAGAACAAGGGCACTGAAGAGGCTTAGCGAAACTGCCGAAAAGGCATCAGGCTGGCTGTGGAACAACCGCAATGGGCAATGGAAATCGTGACAATAAACGCTGCGGTACAAAACACCAAAACTTTTCTAAGTCCACAGCGCTGAGGTTTTCTGGTGTACTAGTAAAAGGGCTGCGACTCTGGGGCAACAGGCGATGTATACTATAGGGAGTGTGTCAGGTACAGAATTTCAGTGGCTTGCAGCGCGCAGTGGCTAAGGCTCGTCGGCTGCGCGCTCGTGTCTCAGTGTGTGTCCCTAGTTGTGAAGGGCGACGGAACGAACGGAATAATTTGTCTTCTCTTTGTTACTTTCACAATTGCCCCCACGGCTGGCGTTGTGGATTAAAAGTTGCTACCGTAAGTGAAATGGGTTCATTTTCGATACAAGACAACAGGAAGCTGAGACGCTTGGGAGTCATGACCCAAGTGGGCCCGCCCCCCTTAGAGTGTAAAGGAGTAATCTGGCCGAAACACTTGTCGGATGGGGGGACATCTTCTGATGATCAGATTGCTTCCTGTTGTATCGCTCTGTAAAGAGTTTCCTATCACAGACTGCCTAGTACCAGTGCCTGTGCGTTGTGGATGAAACGTAAACGTCAACAAGAGGTCCAATCCTCCACCCCTCTCATCTAAAGTAGGCAAAAATCAACCCGGCAAACTTTGTAGTGAATTTGGAAGATCATTCTCGAAGCGGCAGCCTAGACGGCAGGCCATACCACGAAACAACTAGTGTTCCTGTCAAGGCGATTATAGATGGGAACTGTCCATTTAAAACAGCGTTTTGGTTCAGTTGAGCGAAGTAAGTGATCTAATATTATTATCTGAATAACTTGAATAATAATCATATGTTTATCTCAGCATATTTATTTCAGTATCTTTTGTTAGACAAAGTTCTAAATATACTTTCATCTTCAATGTGACAGCAATTGATGCCCTTGATTTTGTACATGTCTTAATACTGAATGATTTCTACTGTATGGTTTCAGCTATGATTATCCTTGTCGTATTTTAATCCTGAACTGATTTCTGAACTATCCTTGTCATGTTTTAATATGCATGTATCCTGTGCTATCATTATACTATGAGGTTGTATAATGGCTTATAACATGAACTATGTAACGATGGGGAACAGCATTGTAGCCATTGTTATGAATGAATAATTTGACCAACTGTGAGCCAATGGTTCTCAAGGCTGAGATCAGGAACACACTCAAATAGATTTAATGCTCAAGTAGCAAAAAATTTAAATCTGTGGTTCTCAAGACTTGGCCGCAAGGACACCCCAACAGGTTTTACGGCAGCATGGGAGACTATATCCCAGTGGTTCTCAAACCATTGGTACCAATGACCCCAAATTGATTTGACTCCGTTATGGCCACAAGGTAGATTAGTGGTTCTCAAACTCTTGATGACCACAGCCACCAAACTTCACAGTTGGTGAAGCTAACAGCCCATAGGTTGGAAATTACTGCGGTAAACAAGCAGGAAGCCAGATATAGGTTGAGATCCACCTGTATGCTTATAGTATCAGTTATGACGTAGTATTTAATATGGATAATAGATAGCACATTGTTATTGATATCAGGGATGATGTTTTAATGTTATTTCTGATGGATGATTAGCGTCCAGCAGATATGGGAAATGACTTCTCTGGCAAGACTACTAATGGAGCTTGAATTGTTTGTCAATCCAGTCCTACTAAGTTGTCCTACCAGGAGACCTAACCATATGCAGTGGTCTGGGCGGCCGACATAACCCATCCCAGTTGGTGATGCTGTGTTAAGACAGAGGAAGCGATCCCTGCCATCCTCTGAAACCCTACTAGAAGTACTTGCCATACTGGTCCTGGAGTGCTGGGACAGATTGAACCCCCTGGCAACTAGATAGCAGAAATCCAGCAGCATCGCAGAGGAGTAGTTTACAAATGTCAGCAAAACCACTACAGAATAGTTAATTGTCCATAGGATGCAAAATTTATTCTCACATGTTTCAGAACCATAGATAGTGTTGTTTTCTACACATAAGAACGTATAGTTGTAAATTTTTGAACATATGTGAGAATCTTCCATCATTTTCTAAATTTAAAATATGTGAGAATCTATCTTCATTTTTGTAACCTTTAGATAACTGAGTCTGTTGTCATTTTTCTTGTAATATTTAATTAGGTTGTACAGTTTTTAGTAATTAAAATCTACTCCCTGGGGCTGAACCATAATTAAACTAACACTATTGGGTCAGGATATTTTTAATGTGGCTGGTCACCAAATCTCTTTCTCAACTTTATGTACCTTACATAGTCCTTTGTAGGATTCTGAGAAAGAATTTATCGTCTAGAAAATATCCTGTTTAGTTTCACCAGAATTCTCTTTTTAAGTAAGGTTTCAAGTGGACTAATTCCCGAGGAGAGACAGTGCATCCAACCTGCAGTCTGAAAGATTATCCTCTAAATCTCATCTTTTATTCTTCCATCAAATCTGTCACTACCTCCTCCAAATTATCCGTCACACTTGGGTGATTTCCTCACCGATAATGGAAACGTTTTTATTTATGCTTTTTGTGTGGGTAATGTTCTGGCAGATAACCTGTTCTTTAAAAATGACTAAGTTCGCTTTTTTGAAGTTCCAGCTAGGAATCATATTAACTGGTCCTGGACTTCCTACTTCAGGTATCTGTAAAGTGACTGGTCCATGGTCAATCCTCCCCCAGCTTGTAATTTTCTGTTCTAGTAGTGAGCCGATGTTTGTTTTCCATAGCTATAGCAATGTCTGGCATACTCGTTCTTTTCCATACTCTGGAATAGAAGGTGGGCTTATCATCTGGCTGGTTTATTAAACTTAGTGTATTTTCCACCATCCAATCTTCCACCTCTTCTCCTCTCGGATCCGTTGCTTTGTAGTCCCAGCTTGGTGAGTGGCTATTAAAGTCACCCATAAGGAGATGTCGCCATCTACAAGTTTCACATTACATTACTCTAGAGTTGTGGCTGGATGGCTGTAGCAGTTTGTGATCAACATGTCTCCATTGGGCAGCAGTAGTTGGACTGTTATGTACTCAAGTTCGTCTTCACCAGATCTGTATCTCTACTGCTGGGATTGAGGTTTTAACAAGTGTGAGAATTCCTCCCTTGGTTCTTTTTGCACTGTCTTGGCGGAAGGATTCGTAGCCATAGACGAAGAATCATTGGGTATCTTTTAGATCAGTTTCGTGAATGCAGAGTATATCAATGTTATTTTTCCTAAAGAATTCTTATAACTCAGGTTTCTTGTTCCTCACTCCTTCTGCATTCTATTGAGCCACTGAAAGACAATGGGCTGGTTATTCAGAGCTCTACGTTCCCTTCCCCCGACCATTAGGTTAGCAAAGGCACCGGTAGCTTGGGTGGGCCCTTTTGATTCCCCCCCCCCCCCCTTTCATTTGTAGCACATAGAATGACGAAAGTTGAGAGCGACACATGACTTCATACTGTAAATACGTGTGTGCCCTTAATTTTTCCTTGTGTCTGCGCCGTAGCTGACACACTCCGTCTACGGCAGGCAGGGTTGTGTTTGTTGTTCTGGGTTGTCTCCCATAGCCTTTCCATTTCCTATTGGCGGCTACAATGCAGCTGGTTGGCTTATTTACAGAGGTTTACCTTCGCCGTTGCTAGAGCTTATAACATCTCTTACTCGTTTGATGCACCCGTCGTAAGACTTATGGGGGATTTCAGTGAAGGTAGTAGCGCTTCTGCTTACCCCCACGCCGTCCTGCTGGGACACACATCACCGATTGGTCCGCGGCTGCTTATTCGCCCAATAAAAACCTCGCTTAATTCGCAACCATAAGGATATTATTCTTCATAATGATGTAAATAGGAGGATTATGTTCTTATTTCAGGGAGTGTCACAGGTTTTTAGGAAGACAAAGACAACATCTGCGTTTAGTAGGTTTGTTGTAAACATAGTTTCTCCCGCAAACTTCTGAGGGAAAAGTAATTGTGTCGCGATGTAACACTTAATTCGTATTTATTGAGCCGCCTGCTGAAGGTAATTCAGCAAAGTCTTATTAAAATATTTTCTCAGTGTATATGTATTTTGAAAAGATGAGTCATACAGATGCAATAACCATCACTTTCACCGAACAGAGTTAGGAACTCCAACAAAGGATATATATATATATATATATACACACACACATGATATTGATTTATGACATATTGTTGTAAACAAGGGTAAGAATGAAATAGTTACTTTAGAAAGCATTAAAATATGGTGTTATCTTCTTTTATAACAATGTTCATGTCATTATTGGATGAATTGAACTTTAGTGGAATTGTGACCGCTTGGCATACACTACAATTAATACGTGTTAAAAACCACATAAAATGAGAAATAACAACGTTAAAAGCAGTTAGGACATTTGTGCACAAAATACAGTATCATGAAAAGTTCACGGCTTCGAGAGAAGCTGTCCCAGAACAACAAAATAGTAAATGCATGTTTATTGAATGGAACGTTTTGGGAGAAGTTGCTAATCTGGGTTTTTTCCGTTGCTAGAGTGAGAGTCGTGTGAAAAAAGTCGAAAAGCTGAGGAAGCGTGTGCAAATGTAGATGTTTGGTACCGTGTGAAAAATAAAGCATCGTGTGAAAATTGGCGGGAAAAAAGAGTGGGCTGTATATAAAGAAGAGACGTGGGCGATTGACAGGTTTGTACAGACTTTAGGATTCGTTAGGCTAGAGGATTTTTACAGAACTTCGTCTTTGAGATTATCAAGACAAGTTGTTTTGAACTTGACAAGTTTTGTTCAGGTTAGACAAGTATTTTTAAGTAGACAAGTTTGTATTTTACTCTATTGGATATATTATTCCTGTGGATTTACATTTTCATTTTTGGATACTCACTACTTTGTGTAAGACAGACATAAGTACTTCACCATTGTGCCAATAACATTGCTGTTCCAAATCACGTTAATAAACTATATTTTATTTTTCTACATTGCTGAGTTTTCGTTGGAATATTAAAGTTGGATACTTTGACAAAACCATTATACGAGATTGCTTTTCGCTAAACATAAAAAGGGTACGAACGAACTCTGGGAAGGAAGAATAAAATAAGGTCAAGAATTTCCATCTCAGGCGGACAGGCCTGTAACGACTTGAACCAAGAAACGTACAAGAGTTAGCGCGCGTCAAAATACTTACCTGCGCTCAACCATTAAATGAACTGACCCGATCAGCTGACGGACACACACACATTCTTTCATTGATGTTGTAACCAGCCCGGTCACAGAATAATGTTTGAGAGTCAAGTATCTCTGTTGATTAGGTCAACGTCACTGTCCATTTACGGTGAAGGTTGTCTCTGTAGTCTGATGACGTTGATGCTGATTAACAGTGAATGCCTAACTGTTCCTTCTCTCGTCAGGAGTCGAATGACTTTTTGGAGCATAATCGTTGCGTCGAAAGTCGCCGCTTTGAATGTCCTCTACCCCCGTCTCTTATAGGTTGTGTTCAGCGTTGAGTACTAGTAACTAGTACCAGAAACTGTTAGAGATATAAAATCGAAGCTCCTGTAAATCCTTTGTCTCTTGATGTAAGCATCGGGCGACCGCCGATTAACTCCACCTTTTTATCTTCCTTTGCATTTTCTCGATGCCAATGAGCATGAAATCTCAGATATCAAAGCAGATAGAACTGTGTTAGGAGAAGGAAATGGTGCACATGAATCATAGTTAGTTGAATATATATATCAATCTGAAATAGAGCGTTAACATCTGAAATACACATTAGGATGTCGTCATCATCATCATCCATCGGCTACCCATTGCGCAAGGGGCTACCAGTGCAATTGGTTCCTTGCGAGAAAAAGCGGTACAAAGCAGTCACCCGCTATTGCAGAGGTAGTTTATGTGGCCGTTTAATTAAATGATGAGGATACCAGCCTCACACACAACAGTAATAAGAATTTCATACACGTAAAAGGCACACATAAAATAAGCTAATTTGCATGTTGCATTTTACTCCCTCACTTTGAAAGGGATGTAGCCGTTTTGTACAGAATAACCGGGAACACTTCACTGCAGCCGTAAATGTGCAGTCTTCTCGTATGAGTTAATGGTAATTGTAAATTCACAACTTCTAACTTCACACATGAGGAGGATTTCCTCGGAGTTGTGACTCTATGTCTTATAATAGAAGTTTTAGACTTTTAATTTTACAAGTTACTTCTTAATAACTTTGGCACGTCCTATAATGGAATTCATTTGCTATCTCTTCCTGACATCTAGTCTCTACGATGAGAATTGAAAATCCGGTGGGGAATCTTCAAATGTTCAGAAATTATAGTTAAAATTTCGCCCACGTGAAATTTAATTTTGCTAGTTTATTCTAGATAAAGCCAATCACAATTCAGGCGAGTTTATTTCTCAATTTAATGCCAATCACCATTTAGGAGGTTTTATTTTAGTATATGTTCATCTGGACATCGTTATAATTATTAACGTTGCCATATTTGGTAGTGTAACTAATTATTGTTTACAAAACCGAAAATAATTACATCATAAGCTTTTCCCCAATTCCTCCATATTGTAATAATCAGGACAGACTTAAATGTTGCCAATTTTGCAAGTTACTCCTTCGAGATAGTATCGTGTTATCTTTAAACGGCCCTCTAAAATTAATGTCTGGGCCAGAATTTAAGTGCGAATAACAATACCGACCGTTTAACATCAGAATAAACAAGAGGCGGGCGAACAAAGTCGGCCAATGTTTGTTTTCATCCCTGACCTTATTGTTCAAAAATGATAAAAGTTGCAACACGCTAGAAATATTATTACAAAGCGACACAGACAATCTTATGAAGTGGAACAATGAAAACTGCATGCAAATAAATATCATTAAAACAAAATGTATGATAATATCAACTAGACAAAAATTACAAAACTCACCGAAAACAACACTTCAGCTCTACATTGGAACCTCTTTAATTGAAAATGTAAATGAAAATAAAACACTAGGACTCATAATTGACCAACATTTAAGTTGGAATTCGCATGTACAAGCACTGACCAAACAAACGGCACAAAATGTTTACCAGTTAGCTAAAATCAAACATTTCCTAGATGAGGAGACACGAAAAATGTTCTATACATCCCAGATACAAACACATCTAGACTATTGTTCCACAATTTGGGATGTCTGCACCATGTCCAACACTAAAAGACTCTATTCATTACAAAAACGTGCAATGCGCCTAATTTCAGACAAAAACTTCACACAGTGTGTAGACGCATATACATTTCTTAACATATTACCACTTAGAAAGCGCCTTCTCTTCAACAAAGCCAAATTTATTCACAAAATCTTGTCACAGAATGTTCCAACGTATCTGTGGCCTATTTTCAAATACAGCGGAAGACGCAGTCAACGCTTAAATAAATTACACATGCCCAAGCCTAGGCTCGACTTATTCAAGAAAAGTTTAGCTTTTTCTGCTGCTCATCTGTGGAATACTCTTCCACACGACTTAAAAAATACTCTTAGTCCATATTCATTCAATCACAGACTTTTAAAATACATCATGAGTGCAGATTATATGCCACCCTAATTTCGTTATGTTCTTAAATATATACATAATATCATATGAAGGTTTTAAAGATAATTTTGTCCTGTTTAATATTAATTATGATAAGGTACTGTAAATTTGTGTAACTGTTATTGTACTGTTACAATGTTGGGATTTTATTTTATTTTGTTATTTTATTATTTAAGTAATATTTAGGATACATGTGAGAATAAATGGATTCAGTATGGAAGATGAGAGAAAGGAAGGGCAGAATGTTAGACTGGCCTGCGTGCCCAATTCTAAACCCTTTGAAAATAAAGTTCGTTCGTTCGTTCGTTCATCGCCTGGTTAAGCGTTCTTTCTGCAATTAAAAAGACAAACATGCCAAGAGTTGTTTACGGTGGCGTTTATCTAAAACGTACGTCCTACGAAAAGTATTATCGGCAATTACTGACATAGGGGAGTGAAGCATAGGATGGACCGAAAAATTAGACGAATGAAGAGAACTGCCGTCATACTTCTACGTCCCCTTCATGTCTGTTTCAAGTTCTCAGCTCCATGTGTTTCTTGTCTCCCTCTATATCTCTTACCCTGGGATGCCATAACAAGGACTGCCTAGTAATGCTATCAACAGGTTTCCTCAGTGAGTGCCCTATCCATCTCCAGCGACTTCTTCTCATCGCTTGTTCCACAGGCGCTTTGTCTGGTTATTGTCATCAGCTCCTATATTCTTCTTCGTTACACATCAACAACAACCGAAAGCATCTAAAAAACATGCAATGTGTGATCTCTTTAAAAATAACTATACCAACTACTTGTGTGATCGCTACAGATATTTATGAGAAAGCTGCAACTACTTGTGGGGTAGCTATTGCTGCTTGTTGGGTCGCTACAGCTACGTGTGGGGCCGCTACAGTTACTTGTGAATTCACTTTAGCTAATTGTAGATTTGATACAGCTACTAGTTCGGTTGCTACAGCTACTTGTAGGGTCGCCGTCAATCGAAGATGTAACAGAATACCAAGTCCAATGATCCTAGGATTGATGACTGACCTCGCTTAACACAGTACTCCCATGTGCACTAATAGCCTACTATAGTAATAACTGAAATGTGTAGTATTAGCCGATTGCTATTAACGTGAGAGCTACGTTCCGGAAGCGGACGCGTGTTTTGAGATTCGCGTAAATTGAGACAACGTACTTCATAGAAATTCAGTAAAGTTAAAATTAACGTAAAGCTTTGGCAAAATTGATTAAAATAAAAATAAATAAATGAAAGTTTTCCTTAAAAAAAGTCCAAAACAAGACAACCTAAGAAATATACAATAAAGACACGCAATTATGAATTTTAATAGTAGTAGCAATTTACAGATGTGGTTTTACAGAAGAAAGTTAAAAATACCACGGACAGCCAAAAAGAGGAATGAGGATGCTCTGAAAGAGGCCAATGCGCAAAGGAAACTTATTTCACAAGTTAGAAAGAAACTATCCTCTTTTTTGGGGCCTGTTATGGGAAGAGGAAAGCTGGAATATATCGTAACAACAGTCTACTCAGCTGTAAATGGGTACCAGACTTTTCTCTTGACTTAGGGAATAAAAAGGCAGCGAGAAAAGGAACTTACTCACCCCACGGTCAATACTGGACCTAGTATAGTGAAGTCTCTAACACGCTACTTCCCTATGGCAGTATCTGCTATGGAATTTCCTTTTTCAAGAGAGAGCATAAATTGATGCCCTCCATGAAATCGTGTGTTGAACAGACTGGATCTCACGTTAGCTTGTAATACTAATGTAAATTAGAAATTATATTATAAAAGAAAAACACGTGATTGTCTATATTATGACATCTTTTTCGTGGAAATTATTGGATAGGAGTGAAGATGTAACCGTTTAAAAATAAGGAGCAACTTTTCAAACACCCTGTAATGTTTATTTTGTTAAAATAGTTTTGCCTCTTTTTAGCGAGGTACGCTCCTTTCAACCTATACGCAAGGTACGTCGCCTATATTAGGGTGCATGTCCAAATAAAGACCTTGTGGTCTAGTGAAGTTATGCCATTACTTAAGTTTTTAATGCATGTCCGTTTGTGAGTGTTAATTCTAACACGGACAAGTGGATGGTTCCAGAGCAACATTTTCTCAATTTCTGACACAGGAGGAAATAAGGTTATCAGTCTATCAATCAACTCACGAGGCTCCCATGAGGGTTGGGGTTAGGAAATATACGCTTCTATTAATTCCGTCTCTCTGTCATTCTCAATCTCTGTCAAGTGTATTCTCCATTCTTTGTTTCTGCCACACTGTCTCTTTTCTCCATGTGTTTCCTAGCTTTTTTGTTTTTCCTTTTTTACTCTGCGGTGTCCGTGTCAATATCTGATTGGTGGAACTATAACTACTGTCTGGGATATAGCAATTGAAATAAAAATACCCGTGCGGTTACGGGGCCGGAAAAGGGGCAGATAATATTGTTCAATTCAGTAGCATAGATCTTTAAGTACCATGCCTGGCGGCGTATGTGAACATGTCTATCCACAATATCCTGTCTCTAGTACTGTTTACCAAATCCTATTGCTGACATCTTTCCATGCCATGATGTCAGACTGCCCAGTCTATGATCTATGGGTCGGACTAAATCTCTTTTTCCTTCAGTCTTTTCTGTCATCACGATATATGCCAGATTTTTTTTCCTCACGATATATGCCAGATTTTTTTTCCTCACGATATATGCCAGATTTTTTTTCCTCACGATATATGCCACATTTCAAGAATCTCATTAAACGCCCAGAGAAAGTGGATTGTTTCCTTCAGTTGGAGTAATAAGCGTCTTTCAGCGTACTGGGTTCTTTCAGCGTACTGGGTTCTTTCAGCGTACTGGGTTCTTTCAGAGTACTGGGTTCCTTCAGCGTACTGGGTTCTTTCAGCGTACTGGGTTCTTTCAGCGTACTGGGTTCTTTCAGCGTACTGGGTTCTTTCGGCGTACTGGGTTCTTTCAGCGTACTGGGTTCTTTCAGCGTACTGGGTTCTTTCGGCGTACTGGGTTCTTACAGCGTACTGGGTTCTTTCAGCGCACTGGGTTCTTTCAGCATACTGGGTTCTTTCAGCGTACTGCGTTCTTTCAGCGTACTGGGTTCTTTCAGCATACTGCGTTCTTTCAGCGTACTGGGTTCTTTCGGCGTACTGGGTTCTTTTGGCATACTGGGTTCTTTCGGCGTACTGGGTTCTTTCAGCGTACTGGGTTCTTTTGGCGTACTGGGTTCTTTTGGCGTACTGCGTTCTTTCAGCGTACTGGGTTCTTTCAGCGTACTGGGTTCTTTTGGCGTACTGGGTTCTTTTGGCGTACTGGGTTCTTTCAGCATACTGGGTTCTTTCAGCATACTGGGTTCTTTCAGCGTACTGGGTTCTTTCGGCGTACTGGGTTCTTTCGGCGTACTGGGTTCTTTTGGCGTACTGGGTTCTTTCGGCGTACTGGGTTCTTTCGGCGTACTGGGTTCTTTTGGCGTACTGGGTTCTTTCAGCGTACTGGGTTCTTTCGGCGTACTGGGTTCTTTCAGCGTACTGGGTTCTTTCAGCGTACTGGGTTCTTTCAGCGTACTGGGTTCTTTTAGCGTACTGGGTTCTTTTGGCGTACTGGGTTCTTTTGGCTTACTCGGTTCTTTCATCGTACTGGGTTCTTTTGGCGTACTGGGTTCTTTCAGCGTACTGGGTTCTTTCAGCGTACTGGGTTCTTTTAGCGTACTGGGTTCTTTTAGCGTACTGGGTTCTATCAGCGTACTGGGTTCTTTCAGCGTACTGGGTTCTTTCAGCGTACTGGGTTCTTTCAGAGTACTGGGTTCTTTCGGCGTACTGGGTTCTTTCAGCGTACTGGGTTCTTTCAGCGTACTGGGTTCTTTCAGTGTACTGGGTTCTTTCAGCGTATTGGGTTCTTTCAGCGTACTGGGTTCTTTCACCGTACTGGGTTCTTTCGGTGTACTGGGTTCTTTCAGCGTACTGGGTTCTTTCAGCGTACTGGGTTCTTTCAGCGTACTGGGTTCTTTCAGCATACTGGGTTCTTTCAGCGTACTGGGTTCTTTCAGCGTACTGGGTTCTTTTGGCGTACTGGGTTCTTTTGGCGTACTGCGTTCTTTCAGCGTACTGGGTTCTTTTGGCGTACTGGGTTCTTTCGGCGTACTGGGTTCTTTTGGCATACTGGGTTCTTTCGGCGTACTGGGTTCTTTCGGCGTACTGGGTTCTTTCGGCGTACTGGGTTCTTTCAGCGTACTGGGTTCTTTCGGCGTACTGGGTTCTTTCAGCATACTGGGTTCTTTCAGCGTACTGGGTTCTCTCAACGTACTGGGTTCTTTTAGCGTACTGGGTTCTTTTGGCGTACTGGGTTCTTTCGGCGTACTGGGTTCTTTCAGCGTACTGGGTTCTTCAGGCGTACTGGGTTCTTTCAGCGTACTGGGTTCTTTCAGCGTACTGGGTTCTTTCAACGTACTGGGTTCTTTTAGCGTACTGGGTTCTTTCAGCGTACTGGGCTCTTTTAGCGTACTGGGTTCTTTTGGCGTACTGGGTTCTTTTGGCGTACTGGGTTCTTTCAGCGTACTGGGTTCTTTCAGCGTACTGGGTTCTTTTGGCGTACTGGGTTCTTTCAGCGTATTGGGTTCTTTTGGCGTACTGGGTTCTTTTGGCGTACTGGGTTGTTTCAGCGTACTGGGTTCTTTCAGCGTACTGGGTTCTTTCAGCGTACTGGGTTCTTTTGGCGTACTGGGTTCTTTTAGCGTACTGGGTTCTTTCAGCGTACTGGGTTCTTTTAGCGTACTGGGTTCTTTCGGCGTACTGGGTTCTTTCAGCGTACTGGGTTCTTTTGGCGTACTGGGTTCTTTCAGCGTACTGGGTTCTTTTGGCGTACTGGGTTCTTTTGGCGTACTGGGTTCTTTTGGCGTACTGGGTTCTTTCAGCGTACTGGGTTCTTTCAGCGTACTGGGTTCTTTCAGCGTACTGGGTTCTTTTGGCATACTGGGTTCTTTCAGCATACTGGGTTCTTTTGGCGTACTGGGTTCTTTCGGCGTACTGGGTTCTTTTGGCGTACTGGGTTCTTTTGGCATACTGGGTTCTTTTGCCGTACTGGGTTCTTTTGGCGTACTGGGTTCTTTCGGCGTACTGGGTTCTTTCAGCGTACTGGGTTCTTTTGGCGTACTGGGTTCTTTCGGCGTACTGGGTTCTTTCAGCGTACTGGGTTCTTTTAGCGTACTGGGTTCTTTTAGCGTACTGGGTTCTTTTGGCGTACTGGGTTCTTTTGGCGTACTGGGTTCTTTCAGCGTACTGGGTTCTTTTAGCGTACTGGGTTCTTTCAGCGTACTGGGTTCTTTTGGCGTACAGGGTTCTTTTGGCGTACTGGGTTCTTTTGGCGTACTGGGTTCTTTCGGCGTACTGGGTTCTTTTAGCGTACTGGGTTCTTTCGGCGTACTGGGTTCTTTCGGCGTACTGGGTTCTTTCAGCGTACTGGGTTCTTTCAGCGTACTAGGTTCTTTTAGCATACTGGGTTCTTTCGGTGTACTGGGTTCTTTTGGCGTACTGGTTCTTGTGGCGTACTGGGTTCTTTTAGCGTACTGGGTTCTTTTGGCATACTGGGTTGTTTCGGCGTACTGGGTTCTTTCAGCGTACTGGGTTCTTTTAGCGTACTGGGTTCTTTCGGTGTACTGGGTTCTTTCGGCGTACTGGGTTCTTTCGGCGTACTGGGTTCTTTTAGCGTACTGGGTTCTTTCGGCGTACTGGGTTCTTTTGGCGTACTGGGTTCTTTCGGCGTACTGTGTTCTTTCGGCGTACTGGGTTCTTTCAGCGTACTGGGTTCTTTCAGCGTACTGGGTTATTTTGGCGTACTGGGTTCTTTCAGCGTACTGGGTTCTTTCGGCGTACTAGTTTTTTGGTGCACTGGGTTCTTTCGGCGCAGTGGCTTATTTCGGCGCACTGGGTTCTTTTAGGACATCCTCATTATTCTGATTAGCTGTCCGTGGTATTCTTAACATTATTCTGTTCTATAGCAAAGATAACGGGACTTGAATTTTTAAAACCCCTTCGGCTCTTGATATCACTGACTAACAAAAAAAAAACTTTTTTTTTCTTTCTCTAACATTTCTATGTTTTTCTGGTCAATTTTAATGCGCTGTTTTTAAATCTGCAAACCGTTTTTCTCTATCAGGTCGGGATCTCTAGAAATACGCAATTGAAGTTTTTTAACAAGGCATAAAGTATTATAACATCATTCATACAAGAAGTGTAACAGTTATGTAGGCTTGAATTTCTTTGCAGTCGACTTTCGTCGGTGAATGGCATGTGGTACATCGCGATGAAGCATCCAACAATAATCGGCAAGCATGGTCACACTCCACCGTCCTTGATAGCGTGATTCCATTACGGCGATATCTTGATGGAATCGTTCTCCATGTTCATCGCTGACTTCGCCAAGTTTGTCAGGGAAAAAGTCAAGATGCGAATCAAGCAAATGGATTTTGAGGGACATGTTACAGCCCATAATTCTGTATGCATCTATGCACTGCTTAACAATATGCACATAGTCGACAGATTTGTGATTTCACAGAAAGTTATCGACGATCGATTTGAATGCCATCCATGCGCGAAGTTCACTACCATGTAACAAGTTCTCGAATTGTTTGTCTGCAATGACTTTCCTAATCTGAGGTCCTACAAAGATACCTTCCTTTATCTTTGCATCGCTAACTTGCGGAAACTTTTCTCGAAGATAAGTGAAAGCTTTGCTCGTTTTATCTAACGCTTTTACGAAATTCTTCATGAGCCCCAACTTTATATGTAACGGTGGTAAAATGATGCCGTCTTTGTTAACTAATGGCTCATGTATTACATTTTTATGCCAGAGCTGCATACGATCCCTGATAGGCCACACCTTTCTTGCATAATGTTCCTGTCTGTTGCGGCTGTCCCATTCACATAGGAAGCAACAAAATTTAGTATACCCAGTCTGCATGCCCGTGAGAATTGCAATGACCTTTAGGTCTCCACAAATCCGCCATTGGTAGTCATTGTACTTTATTTTTGCCAAAAGTATAGCCATATTGTCATAAGTTTCTTTCATATGAACAGAGTAGGCGACTGGAATTGATGAAAATAAATTTCCGTTATGCAATAACACGGCTTTTCGACTAGTCTTGGAAGAATCGATGAAAAGTCGCCATTCGTTGACTATGTGCTCACGACCGAGGTGCACCATTAGACCGTTTACATCTTTGCAATAGCAAATGCCATCATCCATCTCAAAGTATTGAACAAGTTCTCTGTGTCTATGACGAAATTTAGATATCGGAGTATTGGGCGCTAAAAGATTCCATTCTTTGAGTCGCGAACCGAGTAATTCCGCTTGTCCTTTGGTAAGAGCGAGATCACGTATTAGATCTGAAAGTTCTGAATGGTTAATTAAGTGAACACCATCATTCACCGGTATATAATCCGAGTCAGAATTAGTTTCTAAAGCAGGTAAACTATCACTTTCTGATGGTTCATTCACGTCCAACGGATATTGTTATGGTGGAACTGGGATAGACCACGTGATTGGATCATGAGGCACTGGTTTCGATACCGATTCTACAACTTCTAGAAGCCATATTTCGCTCAGAATTATTTCAAAATACAGTAACTATTTGAAAAATAGCGTAACATATGTCATGCATCTTTTAGCAGTATAAAAAGTAGAATTATTTTGCATTTTATTAATTTTTAATAAGTTATATAGTAAAAATGAAACGGAGCAAATAACGGTTTCCCAAAAATATATTTATTCACAAATATCTTAAGAACCCGACGTGATAGAGATAAACGGATTTCAGATTTGAAATCAGCGCAAGAAACTGACCTAAGAACACTTATTCTTATATAAGAAAGAAAAATGTTGTTTGTCAGTGTATTCGAGGGCCTCTCTCCCTATCGCCCAGTATGCGAGAGGCCTTATCTATTTTTACTGTGTTCTTGTGGTTACCTACACGGCCATCAGTCATGCTTAGGCTTCTCCTCTCTTTCCACTCGAACTTGTCTGGGTTTTTTTTTTTTTTGTCATCAGTTCCACATTAGTAAGCTTGTCATGCAACTTCAATCTTTCTATTCTACGCACGTACTCATTTATAAAAGTCTGTAGCTTATCGTTACATACAGGCCGCTATGTTTGAAAATTCCACAAACACTGAAACCTGAAAATAAACATGAATTTATCAAGGTAGATTTTTAGAGAGCTTACTGTTTCTTAAGTTTGGTGTTGTTTTTAAGGACCATCTTTATTGAAAACGGACATCTCCCTCTGTGCTCCGATCTCCTTCCTCGGATCACACAAGGAGGATCTCAGCACAGTGCATGAACTTCGTAGCACCGGCGAGGATCCCGATGTGTGAATGTAGGAATCACAAATTCTATACATTTTTTGCGGTGGGTAGGCTTCCAAATGTTTAAATTTTGCCATGACTGTGGCCGTATGGCCTACTCTTTACGATTTTCAACTGTCGAGGGATTTTTAATGTGCGCAACCTGCAGATGGGACCTCCTATTTTGTTGTCCTTATCTGATAAGGATAGGCATCCGATCTCACTACCAAGGATATCAGGAAGGACTATGCCGTCATCAGGAACCAGTGGCTTTTAAAAAGAGTTCCTTCTATTATATTTCCTTTACTGGTAGCGAACCCGGTACCTTTAGAATTAGAGGCGGACGCTAAACCTCTTAGCTTCTCCGACCCCCAAAGTTTCTAAAGTAGACTACCACAACTCTTGGGTTGTCTATCGCTGTTCCAGATGGACCTAAACAGACAAGAAACAAAGAAATAAGAGCTCATGTCTCTGTTTTGAACGTTCGATTGACAGAGGGATTAGAGCGCTGGCCTTATGCGGCAAAGATAACAGGTTCTAAACACGGTGGCATCATGCTCCAGCCTACCAAACTGTAAAAGGGTACCTGACTCTGCTCTTGTGTTAGGGATGGCAACGGGAACTAGTCAACCCTGTGACTATTAAACGTCTTATCCTTTCGTCCAACTTTTCTTCCTGCACCCCTCTCGGTCGGTACTCATTCGATCATCCTTTTTTCTCTTCATCCAGTCATTATCTTTCTTTTACGCCTCCTTCTACCGATATTATCTTATCCTTGGTGGGTACCACCTCGACCTCCCACGCGTTTAGGCTTGACCTCACATGTCATGTATTCTTTAACAGTGGACAGTAATTGAGTAGCCAGATGGAACAATGAGATTAAGTCAACATTTGGTTTGCCCATTGACTCCAGCCGTATTGTTTAAGATAGACAAACTACTTTTAGAAGCAAGTATTGCTTCCGCCAAGGCTGACATTTTTGCTAGATTAACTCAAGATGATAGTAGGGGAGTAGTATTATCATCAATGCGGTATTAGGAAACCACATTTAGATGATGTAGCTAGTTCCGGCAGCATGGTTGAAGACGGCCAATTAAAGATAACATGTGTCTAATTTAGCGGGCTTGACTTGCAGAAAAAGCGTCTTATAAGGTTAGCTTGATTGCAATAATCTGGACACCAGACACATCACGTAATGACTTCCGGCAGATCTCTTAACAAGATTGCGGAATTAGGACAAGGAATATGACATAAAGGTTCCGGTAAATGTAACACTGGGCTGCGAAAACATTATTTGGCCAGGTCAATAATATTCAGAATGAGGGGTATGAGAAAACATTTACTAAAATAAGATACCTTACCCTGTGGTTGGTTTGAAATTAGAATATTACACTCAAGTTAATTATGATTGGGTTCCACCCAAGAGAACTTCTCGAGGTTACATTTTTGCGTGGGCAAAATTTCAGCTTTAAAAACTTGCGCGTTTTTTTAAGATTTCCCCACTGCATTTCTTACCTTCGTCAGGAGATCACGGCCAGCCAGAAGAGGGTTAGTAATAAGGATTTCATTATAGAACAGGCCAATGTGACTAGGAGTATCTTTTAAAATTAAAAACGTGTAAACCTTCAGTGATAATACTTAGCGCCCCAAGTCCGAACAACTTTCCTCAAGTGTCAATAGTTAGGAATATATATAAATCAATAAACCTAACTCACTGAGGGACGATTAACATCTTAAATAGTAGCAGGATATACTACGGCCTTTCTGTGTAGCAAAAGTCTTGATATAATCAACCAATCTATTGGGGCACGTTGTAACATGTACATTTTCTTATTTTATATTTGCATTTAATGTGTATGAGTTGCCTTTTGATGTACAGTTGCAGTATAGGGCTGACAACCTCATCATATAAAGGAACTTGCAACATAATCTACCACTGCTCATGACTGCTTCGTGCGGGTTTCCTCACAAGGAACCAAAATCAGAGGTAGCCTCAGGCTCCATATTGATGACATCATGGTAAATGTATATATATTTATATCAACCTTTTTATTTCACATTTGTTGTGAACATACATATCTGAAATTGATACATTTGTCTTCGTCCGTTCTCCTGACGCTCTTTCTCTTGTCTCCATCTTCTGAGAATACATTCTCTGGTACATCAAAAACACTCAGAGGTAGATGACACGGTAGGGGAAAGCGGATTTCCCCAGATGCTTACATCAGGAGACATGATACTTAAGGGAGGCATTATTTTGTCACAGTTTCTGGTACCAGAATTCAACTCTGGAGACCATTATAATAGACGGAACTAGGGGATACTCGAAGAGGCTAAAGTTGAAAATGTTGCTCCGGCAACGCCAGGAACACTATGCTACCATGCCACTCGACTCCTGAGGTGAGATGGAACAATCAAAAAGTCATTAGAAAAACCATCATCATTATACCAGTCTACGGCTACAACCCTTTGCTAAAAATTTACAGTTAATTAAGTATTCTGAGTAACAGATTCTGGACTTTAAACATAGTTCCACTCATACCATTTCCCATGAAGAAATAACCTTTACTTTTTAAAAAATTTCATATATTAAACTTGTTTTCTAAAATTTAACCATTTGCATTCTTTATCCTTGGTTCAAGAATATTCCATAAATAAATGCTTTGTAAATCGATGTAAATATAAATCCACAGTTGACTGAGTTCATTTGGTGTCTGCAACCGTAAGACTCAAATACAAGATATATAGCTAAACATACAATTAATATTTTGCTGAATTACCTTCAGCTGGAGGTTCATTAAATACGAGTCAAAACATATGTTTCTCATAGAAGAGACGGAGTACACAAAGTTTATAATAAACTTAAATGACTCAGTTGTTATACCTCCCATTCTAAAAATCCCTGTGAGACTCCCTGAAATAGAATGACCAACCTTCTATTTATATCTCTGACAAGTGTAATCTTGAGTGAAGACTGCTACCTTTGTAAAACTCATTCTTTGTACTGATTCTGGTCATTATTGGACCACTACTGCAGAGCATGGAAGACAACCCGCGACAACCTCACTTCACGAAGCTGGACCCAATATAGTGACGCATCTAACAGTTCACTCCCCTTCTGCAGTATTTGCTATGGGACCACCTTATTTTTTAAAGTCTTTATGTTTACTCGACACTCCGTTCTTAAAGACATTTTTACCCTTCCAGCTCCTAAAGGGAGAAAAATGGGCCAAATCAGATATTTCTAGAATTAACGTTAACTGGAAGATGAAGTTAGGGGACACGAGAAAATGGAAAATGCCAGATCCGGCTAATCCACGGCTTTGATAAACATTGCCTGGTAAGAAGACGTCATAGCGCTGGTTCGGGAGGGAAAAAACGGATAGATTTGGGAAGAGGGGTGGGTGTTTGGGATTTATCCTGGATATAAACATTGAGGGAAAATATGAAAAAATACACATTTCTGAAGAAAAAAACAAAACATGAATGTGTTTATAAGTAAGAAACCGAAATTTGTAACTTTATTCTTTCTACTTCATCATCACCACTATTTTTAATTTTTACGGAACATTCAGCCACCACTGGAGCTGGTCCACCTGCAGAAAGCCTGCGCCAAGCGTTCACAGGCTCTTGCAGGGGGGCTTTCTGTAGCAATATGTTTGACATGATGAGGTTGCCAACCTCATATCAGTCGCCTTGTACGACATGCTTGAGTGTGCAGTAGTCCTATTCTATCTTTGACTCTCCAGACATCCCCCGGGAACTACACGGGTCACGTGATTACTTCACAACGTAGATACTAGCTCTGTAAGATAATGACAATGTTAAGGTCATAGCGATATAGCAATGAAGAACAATGAAAGTTTTTAAAGAAACTGAACAGCAGTTGTCAAATTTATAGACAGTAAAAATACTTACGAAGAGAACGATGGAATAATAAGGACAAAATTAATAAAATAACGGGTAACAAAATCCGCATGAGGCAAGATTTAAAAACACACCCACAGACAATTCCCTTATGTTTCTAACTTTCGTACATCGCACTAGGATAGCCAAGTTCGAAGAAAGATTGTTATATTTATGTTTCTAAATAAAAACAAAATAAATTCATTCGAGCACTTGAAAAGACATTTGTGCTGGATGAATAAAATAGAAACTATCAAGTGGAACATAGAAACTATCAAGTGGAAAATGGAAACATTTAATGTAAATATATTAATAGTATGTGAAAATTGGATATATTGAATTAGGTGAAATATATTCTGGCAACTACGAAGTAATTTATTCAAGAGGAAATAAATATGAAAGACGAGTTGGCATAATTTTACATGAAAATACAGCAGAGGCAGTAAAATAATGTGTGGGCAATATCAGATCGAGTCATAATAGTTGTAGGGCAGACAACTAGATATACATTTTATACACATATATGCACCAGTACCGGATAGTAGAATAGACGAATTTGACACATCCTACAATGAACAGTGCAAGTTAAATGCGACAATTATGAAATTAGGAAATTCAGTAACAACATTTGTTATGAAAGGACGATGTGATTGGTGGTTACGGCCCGGGATAAAACAATGGAGAGAAGTGACAAGCTGATTGAGTGAACACAGGGACATAATATGATAGTAGGACAAATGTTGGTTCAGACAACACCCAGATCAGTGGTTCCCAAACGGTGTGGCGCACTACACTGGTGTAGCACCAAAGTTTGGCAGTGTGGCGGAAAGATTCAAAGACAATCAAGGATTTCGAGACATTTTCAAAAACATTCATATGACAAAAATAAATATGAAGGTTATTTTCTTATGCTCTGAAAGGTAGCTCCGAGCAGAAAATGCAGGAAGACATCGGCCGTTTCTCTGATGCATGCAACAGCTTCGGGCTAACCATCAATGTCAAGAAAACTGAGGTTATGTACCAACCAGCCCCAGGTAAACCGTACAAGGAGCCAACGATTACAGTGGGGGAACAGAGACTTGTGGCTGTGGATAAGTTCACGTACCTGGGAAGCACGCTCTCAAGACTAGCCAACATTGACGACGAGGTGGCTAACAGAATAGCAAAGGCCAGTATTGCGTTTGGAAGACTGCGATCCTCAGTGTGGGAACGTAGAGGTATTAGCGTCACGACCAAAATGAAGATGTACCGTGCCGTCGTCCACCCCAACCTCCTCTAAAAGTTTTCGAAAATGTTATTAATTTATTGAAGTCTGTCTTCATTTCTCTCGCAACAGGCAGACAGTTCTTAAGCTGACCTACTTGTCATGAAACCTTGCACTAAAGCCTTCATGTGGTCTTCCAGCATTGGTTTCTGTAGCAATATATTTTAAATGATAAGGTTGCCAGTCCCATTCACAACCTTATATCAGCCACCTCATACGAGATGCCTAATGGGGCAGTAGTCATACTCCTTCTCAGTCGCTCCTGGCACCCCCGGGATGTACATGAGAAACTGACATGTCCAGTGTTAACTACCTACACCAGCTAATACAGATTTTTCACGTACAGAGATGAAATATTTTTTTAGAATATGAATGTAAGTATTTTAGTCCAAAGAGCAGCAGATGGGAGACTTTTTCAGGCCACAAATCGATGATTCCTCAGCAAAAGAGAAATTGGTAAGAGAACGAAGATGGGTGTATATCGCTCCACCTATGTCACTGTCTTGACGTATAGATGCGAGTCATGGGCAGTGACTACACACTACAAAAGCCAGCTCCGAATCTCAGAAATGAAATATTTGAGGAAGGTGGTTAAAGTAACAAGATGAGACATGGTCCGCTACCAGGTGACACGTCGTGGCCTCAAAACCCAGCCCATGAAGACTCAAGTAGACCAGTCTCAATTGCGGTGGTTAGACCATGTCTGCAGAATGGGAGAAGATCGGCTATCACGAAAAATATGAGAAACCAATATCTTGGGATCCATACCTCTAAGACGACCCAGAATTCGCTGGGAGGATAACATGAGACATTCTCCGATCGACCGAGGACTAAACTGGAATCCCACCAGGAAGAAGACAGCCGACAGGATCGTATAGCGCTCTCTGTGGCAAACCTCTACACCCTAGGGTAGATGAGGAACGCCTTATATATAGAGGATGCTTCAGTAATAATACAGCGATGTCTCACACGTGTAGTTCTTGGTGTCGTCTGAAGATACAACGAAAGATTAGGACTACAGCTCGCGCAGACATGTCTTACATGACTACTATAAGGTTGTGTACATAACTGGCAACCTCACCGTGTAAAATATATTGCTACAGACACCACCGCTGCAATACCACGTGATTGATTCGTGCGAGCTTCGTGCAAGGTGGAGTTGCTGTAATGGTGGCTCCATGCTTCACAGAGCGAAAACAAGAAAAACATGATGATGACAGCGCGTTCAAACGTTATTGTGTATGATGACAGCGCTCCCAGAACGTTATTGTGTAGATGACAGCGCGTTCAAACGTTATTGTGTATGATGACAGCGCTCCCAGAACGTTATTGTGTAGATGACAGCGCGTTCTAACGTTATTGTGTATGATGACAGCGCTCCCAGAACGTTATTGTGTAGATGGCAGCGCTCCCAGAACGTTATTGTGTAGATGACAGCGCGTTCAAACGTTATTGCGTATGATGACAGCGCTCCCAGAACGTTATTGTGTAGATGACAGCGCGTTCAAACGTTATTGTGTATGATGACAGCGCTCCCAGAACGTTATTGTGTAGATGACAGCGCATTCAAACGTTATTGTGTATGATGACAGCGCTCCCAGAACGTTATTGTGTAGATGACAGCGCGTTCAAACGTTATTGTGTATGATGACAGCGCTCCCAGAACGTTATTGTGTAGATGACAGCGCTCCCAGAACGTTATTGTGTAGATGACAGCGCTCCAAGAACGTTATTGTGTATGATTACATCGCTTCCAGAACGTTATTGTGTATGATTACAGCGCGTCCAGATCGTTATTGTGTATGATTACAGCGCTTCCAGAACGTTATTGTGTATGATTACAGCGCGTCCAGATCGTTATTGTGTATGATTACAGCGCTTCCAGAACGGTATTGTGTATGATTACAGCGCGTCCAGATCGTTATTGTGTATGATTACAGCGGGTCGAGAACTTTATTACGTACGATGACAGCGCGTCCAGAACGTTATTGTGTATGATGACAGCGCGTCGAGAACTTTATTGTGCATGATGACATGTGGCCGTATGACCTATTACCATAGCATTTATTCGTGCTAGTAACCAGTTATAATAAACCATAAGAAATTACTATTAACTACTATAGAAAATAAACAGAGCAGTTACGACATTTCGTAGTTAGCCAATATACGAGTGATGCAAAGAAGCAAATGAAACTAGTAGTTGTAGAACTAAAGCTAGTAGAGGCTCCTCAACAAAAGACGCCATATACTAAAGAAACTTCTTATAAGAAAATTGAAGAAAACGCAAATACTGATGACTGTTTTAATCCATGTTGGATGGAAGTAAGGAAAGGACAATTTATTGTGTATGCAGCAGATTCACCATTGAAACCTTGGTAACCATTTGATCTCAACAATATGTCTCAGACCTGAGGGTCTTTTATATTTGGACATGCGCCCTAATATAACCGACTAGGTTGAACGGGACGCGCCTCGCCAAAACGAGGCAAAACTTTATTTTTTTTTTTTTAAATTTTTTACCTCAAACTGTACAATTTTGCCGTTGATGTTCAAAAGTTCAACTTTGAGAATTACGAATTGTGTATGTTTACAGGGTGTCGAGAACTTTATTGTGTACGATAACAGCTCTTCCAGAACGTTATTGTGTATGGTTACAGAGCGTCCAGAACAATATTGTGTAGATGACAGCGCGTCCAGAACGTTATTGTGTTTGATGACAGCTCGTCGAGAACTTTATTGTGTATGATAACAGCGCGTCCAGAACGTTTTTGTGTATGATGACAGCACATCCAGAACGTTATTGTATATGATGACAGGACGTACAGAAAGTTATTTTGTATGATGACAGCACGTGCAGAACGTTATTGTGTATAACGACAACACGTCCAGAACGTTATTTAGTATGACAGAACGTCCGGAACGTTATTGTGTATGACATCACGTCCAGAACGTTATTGTGTATGATGGCCGTGCTCCCAAACGTTATTGTGTATATGACGGCACGTCCAAAACGTTATCGTGTATGACATCATGTCCAGAACGTGATTGTGTATGATGACAGCGCGTTCAGAACGTTATTATGTATGATGACAGCACGTCCAGAACATTATTGTGTATAATGACAGCGCGTCCAGAACATTATTATGTGTGATGACAGCGCGTTCAGAACGTCATTGAGTATGATGACAGCACATCTAGATCGTTATTGTTTATGACGACAGCACGTCTAGATCGTTATCACGTATGATGACAGCGCGTTGAGAACGTTATTTTGTATGCAAAATTCGCCAATACTTACTCACGCATGCATCTGTGGCAGGAGAGTGTATCCCTTGGCTTTTAAACATCAGATTTTCCCGACAAACCACGTGGCATCCTAGTGATCGTTTTCAGAAGTAGTCATTTTCAGAGCTTCATCATGCTAGCTGTTAGAAACTAGTAGTCCATTTCAGGACTAGACGTTTTCAAGAAAGGAGATTAAAGGGCTGAAACACTTGATCGACGGGAGAACTGTTTCTGGTGATCAGATTACCTCCTGTTGTATCGCTGTGTATAGAGTTTCCTATCTTGATAGAAAGTAGTAGTCCATTTCAGGACTAGACCTATTCAGGGCATCATCATGGTCGTTGTTAGAAACTACTAGTTCTTTTTTCAGGGGTTAGTAACTATCAACACTGCATTTGAGTTGAGAGTTCACTTATTTTGTTTTTGGCAATGGCGCTCAGATATAACTAACGACTTCAGTCTCGATTTCAAAGAGCGTGCCTCGCCACAAAACGGCAAACATATCATAAAACCACCTGGTAAAAACAAAATAGTGGTGGATCAAAACAAACCATCGATGTTAATGTGTTCTTTTTTTTTTTCAAAAATAATTTGCACATCATCACACATCAGCTCCACAAGGAACAAAAGCCTTCAACGAACTTCCTGTCACGTGCCATCATCTCAAGGTTGTTCCGGGCCTTTTTCATCCCCATCATGTCTGTTTTCAGTTTACTTCCCCGTGTGTTCTTCTTTCTCTATGTCTACCACGCTTACCCTGGGGATTCCAGGACAAGGACTACCTTGTTATACTATCAACATGTTTCCTTAGTGTGTTTCTTATCCAACGCCAGCGTCTTCTTCTCATCTCTTGTTACCCTGGCACTTGCATTGTTCGTGTCATCACATCCTCATTACAATTTGCAAACGAGAACAAAAAAATCAATAATTTTTTTTTAAAAGTAACCAAGCAACCAAATAAGCATCGTGCGAACATGCAGAAAAGCAAATATAGAAACTTAGGGTTTTTAAAAAAAAAAAGGGTCAAATGACGCTAATTCGTTCTCTCCGTAAACTGGTTTCAGCTCCCAGGCCGTTCGATCACATTAGCGTCTCTAATAAGATTTGTATAGAATTAAAACCGATAGATACGGCGTAGATACATCACTTTTTTTATAAGGATAACGGTAATACATCAGTTACATTGACAAGAGAACGATGTAAAAATTGACATCTGCAAAAACTGACGATTGAGAATATGTGACAAATTTTCCGTTTTTGTTTTAGCACACGTAGTTATGGAAAAGAGTGTGGTAGTGGATTTGATTTGTATGGCTCTGACACAAGGAGAACCAACACAAACAACAACCACAAAGTTTGACCTTCATAAATGAGTGCTGGCATTGAATATAACGGATTGAAATGGTATGACAAGGTCACCGACGTGGAGGTGAAAACAAGAACCAGACAAGTGCCAAGAGAACAACAGGTGAAAAGGACAGTTGGCGATAGATAGGACACACATTGAGGAAATTTACCTGTAGCATTACAAGGCAGTCCTTGTTCTGGAATCTCAAAGGAAAGAGAGGCAGAGGTAGACCAAAAATACACGGAGAAGACAATTGGGGACTGAAGTGAAAATGATGAGAAAGTCGTGGAAAGAACTTGAGCTGATGGCACGTGACAAGATGACTTGGCACGAGTTTGTTGAAGACCTATACTCCTTGCGGAGCTAACAGGTATTGACTGATTGATTGAATGAACTTTTTGAAAACATGAAAATTAAAATTCCAACAGATTATATCAATCAATCCTTACTTACCATTTCTGTCACAGATTGCCTCCCCTGCTTTGCAATAGTGGTCCAACAGTGACCAAAACTCAAGAGTATCTAATTTAGGAGTGTCTACCTGTCGTACCGATAGGTTTGAGAGTTATTTTTGGTCCCGTCTGAGTAGAGTGGATGGTGATAAGTACGTGAGAAAATATGGTGTGAGAAATAGATTTCACGGGTGAATAGTTTAAGGACAAGATATGTCTCTGGAACGAGTAAGTTTCTCTAGTCCAGCCTATCTATACGACTATAATTTAGTACAAGACAATCTTGCCCTCCTCATAATATAAATATAAGTTTAACTACACACACACACACACAGCTATGTGACAACAAGACACATAAACGTGAAAAAACTATGGTTAATTGGGTATGGGTCTGACCAACATACAAAGTTAAGTTTCTTTTGTTGTTTATTATCATTAAACTTGACAACATCAAACATCTAAAGAAAGATCAAATAAAATCAGATTTACATACATATGAAATAGCAGAATAAATGTGCCCTCCCCCTCTTGAGAAAAGAACCCAAAAAGTTAATAACCCAAAGGTCAAAGGTTAGCACTATGTTACAGAATAGACAGTAAAGAAACAAGTTCCTACTATATGCTACCCAGTAAAGTAAACAAGTTTAAGCAAAGTCCAATGTTGGTAAAGTTACTGTAACAAAGAAAAATATTCACTCTCTCTGTCATACAGTGGCCACTTGTTACCAACAGATTACTGGTGGCAATGAATATAGATATATATATATATATATATATATATATATATATATATATATATATATATATATATATAGGAAGATATTTATTTGTTTGTATACTTGTTATATTTGGTAATAATATTTTGGGTCTAAGATTAGATCTCTAGTCAAAGGGCGAAAACTCATTTTTTGCTTCGAGTGAAAGTAAATATGTAGTCGCCCCACTTGAATATAGTTGAAAGGTTAACATTAGCGCATGCCCAATGAGACGATTAGTCGTCGTTGGCGCTTCCGTGATGATGGACGAATCTTGAAGGCTGTCGGACAAAAGGGAGTCCGAAGTTTTTCGTCATTGTGATTGATTCTGGGGAAAAGAGGAGTTTCTCTTAGTAGACCATGATGGTCGATACTTCTCCCAGAATATATATACTTTACGCCGAGGGAATGGCGTGTGCTAGTTGCTAGTATTTTCTGAACTTAAGGTAAAGAAGGAACATTTTCTAAAACTTTACCTAGGCCTAACGACATCATAGATGTTATATCATCTTTATATATTTGATGGATCGTATGTAGACGATTCCTGTACTAGCAGCACTATGAGTGGACATATGTAACATTTCTTACGGGTATGGAAAACCCAAGATATTAGTTGAGCAAATGAACGGAGCTTTCATTTGTAGTGAGGAGATCTTTTTGGATGAACGCCGCTCACTGGGACCAGCGCCATTTTGAAACCCACTGTTGGTCTGTTTGAATTGTCAGTCAGAGAACAGATATATCTTATTACCTGATGGCGATACCAAGACTTACATTGTATTGAAGTCCACTCTTTGTTATTTGAGATTGTCAACCTTAAAAAAAGACCCTGTTGAAGTTAGAGCCTAAAAGACTTAGCCTGAAAGACGTAGTCAGCAGAGGGTCTGTAAAGGAGCATTGTGATGACCATTATTATTGTTAACTCAAACTGATACGATTAGTCAGTGGAGATATGAAACGATAGACAATCAGAACTATATATGTGCTACTATCGTTCAATTATATTTACATGCTATGAGATTGCCAAATTGATGTTGCCACCCATTTGGTCAAGTATCATATGATTTATTGTGTCAACCTGTTCCAATGACTGTCAACCGTGCTGTCAGAGTGTGTGTCATTAAACTGTCTAAAAACGTCTACAGTTGTTCCAGCTATCATTGACTTCCAGCCGTGAGGGCATGAGTGCATTGTTACCAACTTGTCAACTCCACAGAACCATTCATCCCATTCGCGTTACTGACATTCATACTCACACTTAACGTCAACATCCCTTGCCAGAGCCTCAACACGTTCCGGACAAGGCAACCTGTTAACCTACACTGTGTCTAGGTTTGAGTTGACCACTTACTCTCATCAAGCAGACGAGTACATACAAACATTCATTCCATCACTAATACATAAAGAATGACATTTATCAATGGTGTGAAATATACACTCATCTATGTGATGGCCAGAAAAACGCGAGTTATCACCACTCAATCACGCTTACCTACTCTTGGTGATATACCTTGGAAATACAATTATCCTGAATATAAAATTGCCAGGTTTTTTATTTGCCAAAATGGCCCCAGTCCATCCTCTAACTAATCAAGACTAGCGAGGTGGACGCCGAATCTGGTGGTTTAATTTTTCCTGGATGAACAACATATCACAGCGAATAGTTAGTGCAGCAAGACGTGCTCTTGAGGTTCACAGTTAAAAAAGAGGAAAATATTTCCAGTATTGGGAAACATCTGGTTGCTAAAAAGGTACAAACGATGATTGATGATAATCCTATCGGCTGTCTCTATGGGAGAGTGCCGATTATGAAACAGCGTAACTTTCTGGATAAATCCGCATGGATACGACTGTCAGCAGTCGGGGATAATGTTATTTGGTTCACACACCAGTAGGCTGATAGAATTGAAAAAAATATTGCTGGGTTTTTGTAAGTCCAGTTTAAATTTACAAGTTAAAATGTTTCTCATGTATAGTTGGCTCACAAATGAAATTGGGGACGCACAAGCGAAGAAGAAGACAACATTAACCAATCAGTACATGAAGAAAGACGAAAAGACCGCTGGACGCCCTTGATCAGGTCTGCAGAAATATATAAAGAAAAACATGTATGGAAGAATGCTACTATTCTATATAGTTACATATATGCACACGGACGTAGACAAGACGATCTCTTATCCACTTAATAGTCCTGATTAAATCTAAATGGCACAGGTGTCTTTAGCCTATCCTATCGCGCGTCGATTAGCGAGTGCAGGTTTGGTTGAGATATGCAGCTCTTCCCCTCCCGCTACCGGTCAACGATCAGCGTACAATGTTAATCATTATTCAATTATCCATACGCGCACTTACATAAATATCGCCCGTCGTTAATAGCTATTAAATTGTCGGCGTCTGTTGGTCATCGTATGGTATTAAATAATAGTCACTTATAATAATACGCACAATGAAATAAACGTGAATTCTTTTCAGTCACTATCAGTCGCGCCCATCGTCTAAATCAGATAACTAGCACCGTCTCTTCTAATGTGAGAAAGCGGGTGGTGAAAATTAACATTATACCTGAACATTTGGTATAAAATAGCTACGCGTTATTTATTTCACTGGTTTGACAGCTAGAATTCTAAGTGAATTATAATTGTAAAAACATAACACTTTAACACGTAAGCACTAATTTCTATTACCAGAAAATCAGAATGACAATCCCCACGAATGCTATTAACACATCTTCCACAATGGTTCTAGACAACGTGCTTAGACTATCCAAAAATTCTGAGTGACAACTGATAGCACGTTTAAGAAGACGCAGTTTATATATATTATTGTTTTTCTGATCTATAGATGATGTTACTTTTCACGTTACAATGTGTATCGAGAGAATCAGAAACATAGTTCCCAAGATAAAGGTTTTACGGTCGCTCTGTCGGGCGTTGCTAATCGACATCAGAAGAATTCTCACGACTAACGGGTCTGTCGAAGATTTTGCCCGCAACTCGACATCAAAGCGTTAACTCCCCTTTCCGGAGACTTCAAAAGGCCGTTACGTCTGCTTCACGTGTTTTCTGTCTGAGATCGTATGCCTGACAGATACTGGCGTGGGAAAACGAGGTAAACAAAAGCTGATTTGCTACCTGTTATGACTGGCAGGTCACGAAAGTTTGTAAACAACTTCGTTTGGTTGTGTTCAAAGAAAAGAGGCGTGGGTGAAAAATAAGCTTGTTTGAGTAAGACAGGCAGACAAATGCGAGGTTTTGCTAGCAAATCATAGAACGCTAACGGGATTACAAACGCTGTCAGATTACTGTAGACTATATTTCCAGTATACGTCACTGTCACGGGGGACTGATAATTTATTTTACCACCACGTCCCATTTTTATTACTCTTTTAATGTTCTGGTTTCCTCGACTTTTTGTAATTTTTCTTTCTTTCGGATTTTACCTACGTAGCCCATTATTCCTCTCTCAGACCCCACCCCTCGGTTTGTTTTCGTTCTGGCTTCATTATAAATTCCCCACTGGTCAGTGCGGTCAGCGTATGATAATATTATCTAAGCTGCACTTGGCGTTCGTCTGACCAGAGGAATGTCTCGCGCGTAACGGGTTTGATCTCCAGCAAGAAAGAGTTCTTTGAAGGGAACCCGCTAGCCTAATACAGTTGGTAGCGAGATCAAAAGGGGAGATAACAACTCACGTTCGTTCTGAGAGATTTGTTGTGGCCCCTGACCATAATATTATGTATTGTCTATCTGGAAAACTTTCTCGCGGTTTTTGCTTCTGATGTATACCTCTAGAATAACATTTGTCTTACTCTTGATTACGTTATACGCCGAACATCTGTAGAAACCGGCCATGCCAGGGGTAGCGTCATTTGTAGACTATAAATTTAGATAGATTTAATCAGTCAAGCACACTCGTAAAAATGTTCCTGCCCGTGATGACCAACTGAGACTAAGGCAGTCAATTAACACAGAACTAAATTTGTGTTGCCTATGTTCTTGTCATTTTTCGGGGTGAGTAGACATCTCTTAAAATATATATCTTCATGTTAGTTTTATATATCTGATAGGAGTGTGACTTGAATTCATTGTGAGGATTGCTCCCGGTAATTAATTCAGTGATAATGTAGCGCCGCCTACCGCCTTAGTTAACGGGTGACGAAGCAGTCAGGTGTCAGTGTTATTGTTTACAATGGGTTAATGGTAGACTTACGATAACAGATACTTACTAGGCGTAGAATCAGTCAGTACAGTGCTTACCATGGGTTAAGAGTAGGCTAAAATAATTGTCATTACTGTAAGGAAATGTCAGAGGTGTGGGTTATTCACTTAAAACTGAATAGTGATGGGCAGGCGCTATAACCCTGAATTATAGGAGATAGTCACTTATTCCTTTCTGATAGAAACTTCTAGTGGCTGGGTGGAATCATGACATGCCGATTTGTGTAGTTAGACACCTGTTTATAACTTTCACAGGAAAAAAGCAGTCACCAGCCATAGATAACCTTATATCTTAGGGTTCGGTCATCACTGTATTATTATAGCAAGAACATTGCCTTTTCTATGTATTTATTTGTGGGATGTTAATATTTTTCCCAAAGGGGCGCATACCATATTATGTAATGTCAAATGCTGTATTTTTATGTAAATTCACTTCATGTTGTAAGATGAATAGCATGTCCAGACAGCTGGAACTACAGAGTTAAATATCCCTTATGTTGAGTTGGAAGAGGAAGAAGTAGATTTTGCTGTCAGAACATTTACTGACAGGTACATGTATGTACAAAATATATTAGCCTATGCGGGCGCATGCTGATAAATTGATAGAGTGGAAGGAACAGGAGGGAGACTTATATGGATAAAGACAGTTCGAACCTATCACAGCAATGATTAAAATATTTCAAATTCCATAGTGGAGCATAACTGTTTAGCATAACGTTATTGTAATTTTATTGTTTGCTTGATGTAAAGGTCGTCTCTTTTTGGGTCTCAGTTTCAGGATATACTGCATTTGCTATCGAAAGAGTCCAGTCAGACGACGAACGTAACATTCTCATCGCCCTCACGGTTCCTGAACGCAATTTGTTCCACGAGTTGTCACCCCAACCTGAAATACAACCCTTAGTCAACGCCAATCCCTCTAATGGGAATTAAGCTCAAGCAGTGTGCAGCGAGCCAAAGCAAATCTGGCAATCTCATTTTGCAGTAGTGGTTTCCTACTCGCTTTTTTGATCACCAGTCAGAGCATTGTGGCTTACAACATATCTACCAGCCCAGCGTCTTTAGCAGAATAAATCACCAGACTTTGTGTGCTTAAACGGAGCACCCAGTCATAAACCAAGTTCAAGCCAGCCAAACCGGATTTACCACCAAGTACGCACGCCAAATTTCATGCGCCGGATAATAGCGCAATGGACCATTTGTCCTAAAGCAACCTCGTCTTGTGTGTGTTTTCGGGTCATTCAAAACCTCCGCACGTATTAGCGGCCAGTCGGATATAGACAGAGTATCTACAACCTATCTCGCTAGTAGGGCGTAACCACCAGGCATGGATAGTGTCTACCTGTATTCAATAGTGAAAATTCATCACCTATAGGAGGATATATACTCTGTAATTCGGAAACACACATGGATAACAACACATGTCTTCTTAACACACTTAGCAATAGACGGTCAGAAAAATAGCAAGCAACGTTCGTAGGTGATTTACATACAACACGCAATACAACTAATTAATAAAAACTACTAAAAATACATCAATTCCAAATTAGCAGAAGTGAACAAGTGGTAATAATCAGACTTCGCACAGGCCACAACAGATTGGGATTCCATCTATTCAAGAAGTTCAAGATAGGAGCTACTGATAAGTGTAACTGTGGCACCGATAAAATAATTGCTGAACATCTGCTTCAAAGATGTCCAATGTACGAGGAACAGAGAAAGTGCATATGATGATCGCCAGTACCATTCCTGGACCAACTCTACGGAGATTCTGTAAAGTTTCTCTTCTTCTTTCCACTCTGTAAAGTGTCAGTCTGTATGCTCTGTAAGGAAGAGTGGTGTGTTGTTGAGATCAGGCATGCCCCCAGTCTACCCAGCTGTAAATGGGTAACTCACCCTAGTCCTGAGTTAGGGAAGGCAAAGGCTCCAGGGGAAGCAGGCCCTAAACTTGGTCACTCCAACCGACGCAGGATGGTGTATGTATGAAGTAGAAGTGTAGAGTGTGATTACCGCGAATGGTGTACTGTTCGTGTGCTGACCAATATAACCACTCATACACTTGTGTCTACAAGGCACCAATGCAGACTGCTGGAATCTTTGTTTACTCAATTTATTCAGACGTACACACTGGGACATACGAGTACATCATGGTATGTTGACATATCAATTTGTAGGTATACATAGCAGATCTGAAGTCATGACACATTCAGAAATAATGGGCAGTACATCAAAAGTTCAATTGTCATGATACATTATGGCCGCATCCCCCTATCTGACTAAACGCGTCAGTGAAGGCAGATCGGTAAATAACTAAAGTTACTTGACGTCCATAGTTTGTAGCATATATTATGAAACCACGAAAGAGGGGGTTTCTAGCAAGATTGAGATCTCCCTGTCACTGTCCGATAATAGGATAAATAATCTGTTCTCTTGGCAGTGATCAAAACATATGATGACCGAAATCTAACATGGCTGCCTCCCTGAGTTGTCGTTCACTCATTCATAGGAAGGAGAATATAAGCCAGAGTTAATTTATAATGGGTATATAAATGATTTCATAAATGTTTCCATACAGCTCTACGGTGATCAGGTTAATTCACGTAGCCATAACCGCTGCAGGAAAGTCTGTCATCTTCGTCGATACAAAACACGACCCTAGCGATACGAAGCACAATGTTCCATCTAGGTCGAATCGACATGAGATCATCAAAATAGGGTCTGGCAATACATGGAGTCCGAATTATACATTGTACCGTACCTTAAGAGAGTCTCTAACATAAACTATAGTAGAGATACCATCTCCTTTAGAAGAAAACCACTTCATGAATCATATTTCCTTAAGAATCTACCAGCCCTTTGAAAAGTGCGTACCCGCCATTATCACGGTACATCGGAACTCATCACGACTTGTCAAGACAACTCATACTTCCGCTAGACCGGAATAACAAGAATCTAGTCCCTCCTACCCATCCAAAATATACAATATAGGACTGATTCTACTTGTACTAATAATATGTAATACATATGAATTCAGGCCATAAACACAATAAGCAAATTAATATATTTTCTGGCCCTAAAAAATAAGTACAAACGTAAGCGCAATATCCTTGCGCCGGATCAATATCCAGAACGATTACTCCTATAATCAAAAGTGTGAATCAAACATGGATTCTCTCGCTTTTACCATAGACAGCATTTTCATACACAAATGAATGAATGTCTATATTTTTCCCATATTAAATAGCCATATCGATTTTTGTAATATGTGCGTCAAAATATGCACGCAACAGATTACCACACCCCTCGAGAAAAAAAAAATAATATATATTTTTTTTTTTGAAATACATCTAGGAGCAACATACAATAGGCTCACAACGCACCAATACAATGCGCAGATGATAAGCATAAGTTTTATGACCTTAGAGAAAGTACTTCTCTAAGTATAAATATTTCCAGAGAGGTGTCACCAACGCATACTACAATATTAGCAATGACACAATTTCCACATTAGTTTATACATAAATTTCATCTAAGATATCTTAACATCATGATCATCAAAGACGAAAAACATTGAAAGATCAGCGGTGAATAAATATCAATGAACCGCTAAGTAGTGTTACAATCAATATATGATATATTACATATGTGTACACATTTCAACATAGAAACAACTGTATCAAAGTTGTATAACAGTTATGAATCATGTGGGCATCTAGACAAAATATCTGCCATCACATTTTCTGACCCACGGATAGCTCGCACCGAAAAATGAAATGGCTGTAGAGCAATCGCGTATCGCGTTGATCTCGCGCTCTTCAGATTTTTACTCTGAATAGCCATAAGAGCTTTCTGGTCAGTTTCCACAATGAAAGGATAGGTGAAGTAGAAAACATAGTTTTAACCTTATCCAAAGAGGATTGACATTCTTGAGTCCAATGGACTACATTAGGAGACCCTTTCTTTAGCAAGGAAGAAAGAGGTGACATAATGGAGGACAGATTCGGGATGAATCGTCCATAAAATTGTATTAGACCTAAGAGACTTCGTACTTGCTTTTTAGTCTTAGGAATAGAAATGTTAAGTATCTTACTTGTATTATGGTCTTCTGTTTTTAGGAACCCATGACCAACACGGTGTCCTAAGAAAGATATTTCGCTAAAACCAATACATGCTTTCGATGGTTTCGCTGTCAGGTTATGCTCGCGTAAGATAGACAATAGTTCATTTATACCATTATAGTGATCGTTCCAAGTATCACTGAAAAGACAGATGTCATCAAGATACGCAATGACATCTGAGCGATGAGATAGGATTCGACGCATCATGCGTACAAATGTAGCAGGGGCGTTCATAAGACCGAAAGGCATGAAATTCCATTGGAATAGACCCCTAGGCGTCGAAAAAGCAGTAAACGGTTTGGCGTGTTCGGATAGTGGAACTTGCCAATATCCCTTAGACAAATCGAGTTTAGTAAAGAAGTGAGAATTCGATAGTCTCGTAAGTAGCTCTTCTAGTAAAGGCATAGGTTCAGCATCGAATTTAGTCACTTGATTCAATTTGCGATAATCCACGCAAAGACGTATGTTATTGTCTTTTTTCCGTACTATAACCATCGGCGAAGAATATGCTGATGTGGATGGTTCAATAATTTTTAACTCTATCATCTCATCTAACTCTTTCTCTACCTGTGCTTGAAAATGTATCGGGATAGGATACGGTCTGACTCTTATAGGACTATGGTCAGTAAGAATAATGTCATGTTGAATGACATCAGTTTGACCAGGAATGTCAGTAAGGACATCCTGAAATTGTTCTAACATAGTAGAAACTTGTTTCTGCTCTCCTGGAGATAATTCTGGAGAAATTGCAACATCTTTCCATGATTCATTAGAGTGAAGAGGAATCATTGGAAAAGGTAAATTTACATCCGAGAAACTCGTTTCCTCATCCTGTATTACTGACAGAGATGAGTACTGTCCATGTTGGACTGGAAAATCGTCCGTTGCCTGGAAAACAGGTTGTAAATAATCAGGACGTTCATGGAATTCCGTGAGCATGTTGATGTGGAAGGTTTTACGCTTCCCGTCAATATCGACGATATAGTCAACATCGGAAACTTTTGATATTATATCGTACGGACCTTTCCAAGAAATGAGAAGTCTATTTTCCCTACAAGGTAGCAAGACAAATGCTTTGTCACCTGGACAAAGTTGTCGCAAACATCTCTTTTTATTGGCAAATTCCCTTGCCTTCTGTTTCGCAAATTCAGAAGAAGCAGTTGCCAATTTGCATGCTTCAATAATCTTGTGTCTAAGTGCGATGACATATTCATAAGAGGATTTTGTGTCATCGACAATATTATCAGCAGTTATAAGATCATGAAGTAAGGACATAGGACCTCGCGGTTTCGCGCCAAAGACAAGTTCAAAGGGAGAAAATCCTGTATGTTCGTTGGCGACCTCTCTATATGCAAAGAGAGCCGCGGGTAAAACCCTATCCCAATCCTGAGGATGATCTTCTGTTATCTTACCTAGTAGGTTTTTCAGAGTTCTATTCAAACGTTCCACCATCCCATTGGACATAGGATGATAAATACTACTCAGCGATCTCTCTATCTTCAGAGTCGACATTACTTGAGACATGGTATCCGATATGAGTTGGGTACCATGGTCGGATAATATTTCTGCTGGAAACCCCAGACGAGAAAATATTAACCAAAGAGCATCTGCGACATCAGCAGTAGTTATGCTCTTTAGAGGAACAGCCTCCGGCCAACGTGTGCACATATCAACACACGTCAAAATAAATTGGTGTCCTCTAGCAGACTTTATCTTAAATGGACCAATGATGTCTATCGCCATTTTTTGAAATGGCCGAATGGGAATGTCTGCAGCCTGAATAGGTGCATCATGGCGTGGACCTCTGGATTTAATCTCTTGACATACTTTACAAGATCGACAATAGATTCGTATGTCCTTATTCACAGCAGGCCAAAAGAAAGATTGAAGAACTCTAGCTTTAGTACGGGAAAAACCCATATGTCCAGCACACTGCGAATCATGAGCGTGCTGTAAGATTTTAACTCTCATATTTTTAGGCACAAGGATTTGAGAATGAATGGACTTAGCGGAGTCTTGTACCATACGTACAAGTACGCCATTCTTCATCGTAATCCAAGATTTACGATTTGTATCCTTATTCGGATCACCTTTTGTTGCCAGAGTAAAGAATTTCTTTAGAGTAGGATCATCTTCCTGCTGTTTGATAAAGGAATCGTGGGAAATCTCCAAGGGATCATCTTGGATCTGCGCATCATTATCTTCAGAATGTGAAGATTGTGGCATATTAAGAGCTTGAGCCCTAGTGATTACTGCATTAGCAGATTGCATATTAACATTTTCCCAATTAGAAATTTGCTGTGGAGTGCATTCTTTCACTCCATGAATGCGACCGATGATAAGATCAGCGATCGGATTCGGCAAGAGACATGCTTGCACCTCTCCTGTAAAGAAAGGCGTAGCAATATTGATAATGGCAGTGGAGTACTTCTCCAATGTGCCACCAAATGTTACACATTTGACTATATTGCCTGTAGCTCGAGAAGGATTTACGAGTGATTGCCTCACTCCAATGGTAGTGCACCCCGAATCGAAAAGAATTGATACCGGAGTACCATCTATTAGGCCCCTATTAAAGACAAGAGCACCCCTTCCATTATGCGCAATTGACGCATGGAGAGCGGGAAGCGGGTGACCGCAGCTTAAAGTAGACACTGTGGTTGGATCGAATAATGTTTTGCATTGCGAACACTCAGATGCTCTAGCAAAATCGAAAGCGGAATTTGCTACACTGTTGGAGTCTTTTTTATCATTATTCTGATTATCGGTGTCGTGGAACTCCTGTTGTGCAGAGTTAGCCTGGTAATAAGATTTACCATGTCTTTTGTGTTGTGATCTACCTCGGTTATAATTGTCTCTATAATTATTATTGCCTCTGTTATAACCCCTATTTGGGTTTGAATCATAATATTCATGATCATAATCATCATGCTCATTATATTGAGTATCCCTGTAATATTGTTTCTTTTGTCTCCATGAAGCACTTGGGTAGTTCCTATAGCTACTCCGTTTCCGAGAATTTCTAACATTATGGGTACCCCTCGCGTGTCGAGGACTATCAGCCCGATTCCAGTTCTTCGAAGAAGAACTCTGATTTGAGTGGTTATCTTGGTTTTGATACTTATTCCAATTAACCTTTTTATCAAATTTATTTTTAGCTCCTTGGAATTTGTGTGAGTAATTCTGATTATATTCTGTTGCCGAAGCAACTGGCATACTCTCTTTAATGTTAGAGTTACTAAGAATCATGTCAGGGTGTGCCGTGGCATACTGGTCACAATATTCTTCCATTTGCTTTATTGTACCAGGTTTACGCTCATGTAAGAACTCTAGGAATGATTTATTTACAGAAGACATGACCTTGTCTCTTAGCAATAAATCCGTAAGACCATCAAATGTTTTCTCTGTTTTGGATAATTCAATCCATCGTGAAAGTGTAATTCGTGCTTTTGAGATGAAATCTGAGAATTCTACACCTACCTCAGGTCTCATTGTTTTAAACAAAAGACGGTAACCTTCCTCAGACAGCTGATATCTCTTTATCAAAGCTGCCCTAACAGCATCATAATTATCTTTGTCGGCCTCTTCAACAAAATATAACTTACTCAGAGACTCCCCTTTTAGATTTTCAGACAACTGATTCACATACTGTGATTTGTCAACATTATGAGATCGACAAGCCCGTTCAAATCTAGAAAGCCAAAATGTTATGTCATCACTGGTAGGGTTAAACGCTGGTACCTTGACCTTGTACACAAAGGGTTTACCATTACCACCAGATGCCTGATTAACATTACTCATACATGTCAATTTTAATTTCTCTAATTCAAACTCATGTTCTCTTATTGCTTTTCTCTCTTCAGCTTCTCTATCTAATCTTTTCTGTTCTGCAGCAGCTTCTAATTTTTTCTGTTCTGCAGCAGCAGCAACTTCTAATTTTTTCTGTTCTGCAGCAGCAGCAACTTCTAATTTTTTCTGTTCTGCAGCAGCTTCTAATTTTTTCTGTTCTGCAGCAACTTCTAATTTTTTCTGTTCTGCAGCAACTTCTAATTTTTTCTGCTCTGCATCAGCTTCTAATTTCTTCTGTTCTGCCTCAAATCTCCTTTCCTCCACTTGCATCTGCAATTTCTTAAGTTCAGCAGCAGTATCAGCTTCTTTTTCTAATCTTTTTTCTTCAGCTAGAGCTTTCCTTTCTTCTGCAGCAGCTTTTTTTTCTTCTATTTGAAGTTTTCTCTCCTCAGCCGCAGCTTTTTTTTCCTCAGCAGCAGCTTTTCTTTCTTCAACAGCAGCAGCAGTTTTTTTCTCTTCTGCAGCTAATGCTTTGTCATATTGAGCAACAGCCCATTGTTCTAAGTCTTTTCCAGTCTTATCAAGAGATTTTCCTTGTGCAATGAAATAATCTAATGTAGACATATTGTCTTCTTAAATCAGAAACCTGAAAAAGTAAGGGAGACAAGTCTATACCATAGACTTAGTCTTAGTCCAAACTTGTATGGTTTATAATAACCAATGATAACTTGAGTACCTGTGGACAACAATAACTGTATCTCAAATACTGTGGGAGACAAGCCTTACAAAGGTCTTGTATACCTCAATGTAATCAAAGATCACTTGAGTACCTGTGGAAAAAATATTTCCCTTTACCAATCACTTTGGGAGACAAGCCTTACAAAGGTCTTGTACATTTTGTTTTATAACAATAACAATCATAAAGTACTGATCTGTACTATACTATCAGTGTATACCACTATACGTCATATGTCAACTAAAGACATTACAAAGGACAAACAAGAAAAGACAATATGAACACATTTGCAGAGATCAAATTAAATTAAATAGGAGAAATGAAAAAAATGATCACAGAAACCGTGATGATAACTGCAATAAGATAACAAGACAAATAACGCCACAGTGTATAAACATAAGGGTGTAAAAAACTGAAATGAAAGAAAAGATGAGACCTACAATTATACAAACAAATCAAACAAAACTAAGGAACACAAAATTATTAACAAAAACAACGAAGAAAAGAACACCTCATCACAACTAACAGAAATAGCAGCAAATTGTTGCTAACAAATTTCCAATTAAGAAAATGTGTACCTATAGAATACTAGTACCAGACCAATGTCACTCGGCATACCTTGTACTAGTCACACAGAACATAAACTAATTTAATACATAACAAATAACATGTAAGCATAAATAGCATATAGCATACAATATAATTTATGTCATGAATGGAATGTGTTGCAGGTATAGTGTTGTAAAGCAGGCACAGTTTATTTTAATACTAATAACTTGCCACTTTATTCAGTAATAGATTTAATTTTAAACTATTACACTGTCAATTTTTCTCTGTTGAGCATATGAAGATCCAACGATGAACTATGCACTTTATGTTCAACAACACTGTGATTCTTCTGTACGTTGAGAAATGTCAACAATACTGCTCCAGATATTTTCTACACTTGATACCACTGTCCTGTGTAATACTGTCTGTACAGCGAAAAACTGTCAACAAGCGCTGACCTAGATACAGCATCCTATCGGTAATACAGGTCAAGCTGACATCGACTGTATAGCTGTCCTACTGGTGTTGATGTTGTCAAACAAATGTTCTTTCAGCTGTAAACTGTGATTCTCAACACAAAACTGCGTAAGCTGGACCCAGGAATCTGGCTCGCCACTGTAAAGTTTCTTTTCTTCTTTCCACTCTGTCAAGTGTCAGTCTGTATGCTCTGTAAGGAAGAGTGGTGTGTTGTTGAGATCAGGCATGCTCCAGTCTACTCAGCTGTAAATGGGTAACTCACCCTAGTCCTGAGTTAGGGAAGGCAAAGGCTCCAGGGGAAGCAGGCCCTAAACTTGGTCACTTCAACCGACGCAGGATGGTGTATGTATGAAGTAGAAGTGTAGAGTGTGATTACCGCGAATGGTGTACTGTTCGTGTGCTGACCAATATAACCACTCATACACTTGTGTCTACAAGGCACCAATGCAGACTGCTGGAATCTTTGTTTACTCAATTTATTCAGACGTACACACTGGGACATACGAGTACATCATGGTATGTTGACATATAAATTTGTAGGTATACATAGCAGATCTGAAGTCATGACACATTCAGAAATAATGGGCAGTACATCAAAAGTTCAATGTCATGATACATTATGGCCACATCCCCCTATCTGACTAAACGCGTCAGTGAAGGCAGATCGGTAAATAACTAAAGTTACTTGACGTCCATAGTTTGTAGTATATATTATGAAACCACGAAAGGGGGGTTTCTAGCAAGATTGAGATCTCCCTGTCACTGTCCGATAATAGGATAAATAATCTGTTCTCTTGGCAGTGATCAAAACATATGATGACCGAAATCTAACATGGCTGCCTCCCTGAGTTGTCGTTCACTCATTCATAGGAAGGAGAATATAAGCCAGAGTTAATTTATAATGGGTATATAAATGATTTCATAAATGTTTCCATACAGCTCTACGGTGATCAGGTTAATTCACGTAGCCATAACCGCTGTAGGAAAGTCTGTCATCTTCGTCGATACAAAACACGACCCTAGCGATACGAAGCACAATGTTCCATCTAGGTCGAATCGACATGAGATCATCAAAATAGGGTCTGGCAATACATGGAGTCCGAATTATACATTGTACCGTACCTTAGGAGAGTCTCTAACATAAACTATAGTAGAGATACCATCTCCTTTAGAAGAAAACCACTTCATGAATCATATTTCCTTAAGAATCTACCAGCCCTTTGAAAAGTGCGTACCCGCCATTATCACGGTACATCGGAACTCATCACGACTTGTCAAGACAACTCATACTTCCGCTAGACCGGAATAACAAGAATCTAGTCCCTCCTACCCATCCAAAATATACAATATAGGACTGATTCTACTTGTACTAATAATATGTAATACATATGAATTCAGGCCATAAACACAATAAGCAAATTAATATATTTTCTGGCCCTAAAAAATAAGTACAAACGTAAGCGCAATATCCTTGCGCCGGATCAATATCCAGAACGATTACTCCTATAATCAAAAGTGTGAATCAAACATGGATTATCTCGCTTTTACCATAGACAGCATTTTCATACACAAATGAATGAATGTCTATATTTTTCCCATATTAAATAGCCATATCGATTTTTGTAATATGTGCGTCAAAATATGCACGCAACAGATTACCACACCCCTCGGGAAAAAAAATGGTACATTTTTTTTTTGAAATACATCTAGGAGCAACATACAATAGGCTCACAACGCACCAATAACAATGCGCAGATGATAAGCATAAGTTTTATGACCTTAGAGAAAGTACTTCTCTAAGTATAAATATTTCCAGAGAGGTGTCACCAACGCATACTACAATATTAGCAATGACACAATTTCCACATTAGTTTATACATAAATTTCATCTAAGATATCTTAACATCATGATCATCAAAGACGAAAAACATTGAAAGATCAGCGGTGAATAAATATCAATGAACCGCTAAGTAGTGTTACAATCAATATATGATATATTACATATGTGTACACATTTCAACATAGAAACAACTGTATCAAAGTTGTATAACAGTTATGAATCATGTGGGCATCTAGACAAAATATCTGCCATCACATTTTCTGACCCACGGATAGCTCGCACCGAAAAATGAAATGGCTGTAGAGCAATCGCGTATCGCGTTGATCTCGCGCTCTTCAGATTTTTACTCTGAATAGCCGTAAGAGCTTTCTGGTCAGTTTCCACAATGAAATGCGCGCCCAGAAGAAATCTTTGCAGTTTAAGGATTGACCAAACCATAGCCAATAATTCACGGTCTAGGACCGAGTAATTCTTCTCTGCGGCATTTAATTTCCGAGAAATATACATCACAGGATGCAGAGTTCCAGAGTACTCTTGCATTAGTGCAGCTCCAATCCCGGTGGATGAAGCGTCACTACGAAGAATAAATGTCTTATCCTTAGAAGGCAATACTAGGATAGGTGAAGTAGAAAACATAGTTTTAACCTTATCCAAAGAGGATTGACATTCTTGAGTCCAATGGACTACATTAGGAGACCCTTTCTTTAGCAAGGAAGAAAGAGGTGACATAATGGAGGACAGATTCGGGATGAATCGTCCATAAAATTGTATTAGACCTAAGAGACTTCGTACTTGCTTTTTAGTCTTAGGAATAGAAATGTTAAGTATCTTACTTGTATTATGGTCTTCTGTTTTTAGGAACCCATGACCAACACGGTGTCCTAAGAAAGATATTTCGCTAAAACCAATACATGCTTTCGATGGTTTCGCTGTCAGGTTATGCTCGCGTAAGATAGACAATAGTTCATTTATACCATTATAGTGATCGTTCCAAGTATCACTGAAAAGACAGATGTCATCAAGATACGCAATGACATCTGAGCGATGAGATAGGATTCGACGCATCATGCGTACAAATGTTGCAGGGGCGTTCATAAGACCGAAAGGCATGAAATTCCATTGGAATAGACCCCTAGGCGTCGAAAAAGCAGTAAACGGTTTGGCGTGTTCGGATAGTGGAACTTGCCAATATCCCTTAGACAAATCGAGTTTAGTAAAGAAGTGAGAATTCGATAGTCTCGTAAGTAGCTCTTCTAGTAAAGGCATAGGTTCAGCATCGAATTTAGTCACTTGATTCAATTTGCGATAATCCACGCAAAGACGTATGTTATTGTCTTTTTTCCGTACTATAACCATCGGCGAAGAATATGCTGATGTGGATGGTTCAATAATTTTTAACTCTATCATCTCATCTAACTCTTTCTCTACCTGTGCTTGAAAATGTATCGGGATAGGATACGGTCTGACTCTTATAGGACTATGGTCAGTAAGAATAATGTCATGTTGAATGACATCAGTTTGACCAGGAATGTCAGTAAGGACATCCTGAAATTGTTCTAACATAGTAGAAACTTGTTTCTGCTCTCCTGGAGATAATTCTGGAGAAATTGCAACATCTTTCCATGATTCATTAGAGTGAAGAGGAATCATTGGAAAAGGTAAATTTACATCCGAGAAACTCGTTTCCTCATCCTGTATTACTGACAGAGATGAGTACTGTCCATGTTGGACTGGAAAATCGTCCGTTGCCTGGAAAACAGGTTGTAAATAATCAGGACGTTCATGGAATTCCGTGAGCATGTTGATGTGGAAGGTTTTACGCTTCCCGTCAATATCGACGATATAGTCAACATCGGAAACTTTTGATATTATATCGTACGGACCTTTCCAAGAAATGAGAAGTCTATTTTCCCTACAAGGTAGCAAGACAAATGCTTTGTCACCTGGACAAAGTTGACGCAAACATCTCTTTTTATTGGCAAATTCCCTTGCCTTCTGTTTCGCAAATTCAGAAGAAGCAGTTGCCAATTTGCATGCTTCAATAATCTTGTGTCTAAGTGCGATGACATATTCATAAGAGGATTTTGTGTCATCGACAATATTATCAGCAGTTATAAGATCATGAAGTAAGGACATAGGACCTCGCGGTTTCGCGCCAAAGACAAGTTCAAAGGGAGAAAATCCTGTATGTTCGTTGGCGACCTCTCTATATGCAAAGAGAGCCGCGGGTAAAACCCTATCCCAATCCTGAGGATGATCTTCTGTTATCTTACCTAGTAGGTTTTTCAGAGTTCTATTCAAACGTTCCACCATCCCATTGGACATAGGATGATAAATACTACTCAGCGATCTCTCTATCTTCAGAGTCGACATTACTTGAGACATGGTATCCGATATGAGTTGGGTACCATGGTCGGATAATATTTCTGCTGGAAACCCCAGACGAGAAAATATTAACCAAAGAGCATCTGCGACATCAGCAGTAGTTATGCTCTTTAGAGGAACAGCCTCCGGCCAACGTGTGCACATATCAACACACGTCAAAATAAATTGGTGTCCTCTAGCAGACTTTATCTTAAATGGACCAATGATGTCTATCGCCATTTTTTGAAATGGCCGAATGGGAATGTCTGCAGCCTGAATAGGTGCATCATGGCGTGGACCTCTGGATTTAATCTCTTGACATACTTTACAAGATCGACAATAGATTCGTATGTCCTTATTCACAGCAGGCCAAAAGAAAGATTGAAGAACTCTAGCTTTAGTACGGGAAAAACCCATATGTCCAGCACACTGCGAATCATGAGCGTGCTGTAAGATTTTAACTCTCATATTTTTAGGCACAAGGATTTGAGAATGAATGGACTTAGCGGAGTCTTGTACCATACGTACAAGTACGCCATTCTTCATCGTAATCCAAGATTTACGATTTGTATCCTTATTCGGATCACCTTTTGTTGCCAGAGTAAAGAATTTCTTTAGAGTAGGATCATCTTCCTGCTGTTTGATAAAGGAATCGTGGGAAATCTCCAAGGGATCATCTTGGATCTGCGCATCATTATCTTCAGAATGTGAAGATTGTGGCATATTAAGAGCTTGAGCCCTAGTGATTACTGCATTAGCAGATTGCATATTAACATTTTCCCAATTAGAAATTTGCTGTGGAGTGCATTCTTTCACTCCATGAATGCGACCGATGATAAGATCAGCGATCGGATTCGGCAAGAGACATGCTTGCACCTCTCCTGTAAAGAAAGGCGTAGCAATATTGATAATGGCAGTGGAGTACTTCTCCAATGTGCCACCAAATGTTACACATTTGACTATATTGCCTGTAGCTCGAGAAGGATTTACGAGTGATTGCCTCACTCCAATGGTAGTGCACCCCGAATCGAAAAGAATTGATACCGGAGTACCATCTATTAGGCCCCTATTAAAGACAAGAGCACCCCTTCCATTATGCGCAATTGACGCATGGAGAGCGGGAAGCGGGTGACCGCAGCTTAAAGTAGACACTGTGGTTGGATCGAATAATGTTTTGCATTGCGAACACTCAGATGCTCTAGCAAAATCGAAAGCGGAATTTGCTACACTGTTGGAGTCTTTTTTATCATTATTCTGATTATCGGTGTCGTGGAACTCCTGTTGTGCAGAGTTAGCCTGGTAATAAGATTTACCATGTCTTTTGTGTTGTGATCTACCTCGGTTATAATTGTCTCTATAATTATTATTGCCTCTGTTATAACCCCTATTTGGGTTTGAATCATAATATTCATGATCATAATCATCATGCTCATTATATTGAGTATCCCTGTAATATTGTTTCTTTTGTCTCCATGAAGCACTTGGGTAGTTCCTATAGCTACTCCCTTTCCGAGAATTTCTAACATTATGGGTACCCCTCGCGTGTCGAGGACTATCAGCCCGATTCCAGTTCTTCGAAGAAGAACCCTGATTTGAGTGGTTATCTTGGTTTTGATACTTATTCCAATTAACCTTTTTATCAAATTTATTTTTAGCTCCTTGGAATTTGTGTGAGTAATTCTGATTATATTCTGTTGCCGAAGCAACTGGCATACTCTCTTTAATGTTAGAGTTACTAAGAATCATGTCAGGGTGTGCCGTGGCATACTGGTCACAATATTCTTCCATTTGCTTTATTGTACCAGGTTTACGCTCATGTAAGAACTCTAGGAATGATTTATTTACAGAAGACATGACCTTGTCTCTTAGCAATAAATCCGTAAGACCATCAAATGTTTTCTCTGTTTTGGATAATTCAATCCATCGTGAAAGTGTAATTCGTGCTTTTGAGATGAAATCTGAGAATTCTACACCTACCTCAGGTCTCATTGTTTTAAACAAAAGACGGTAACCTTCCTCAGACAGCTGATATCTCTTTATCAAAGCTGCCCTAACAGCATCATAATTATCTTTGTCGGCCTCTTCAACAAAATATAACTTACTCAGAGACTCCCCTTTTAGATTTTCAGACAACTGATTCACATACTGTGATTTGTCAACATTATGAGATCGACAAGCCCGTTCAAATCTAGAAAGCCAAAATGTTATGTCATCACTGGTAGGGTTAAACGCTGGTACCTTGACCTTGTACACAAAGGGTTTACCATTACCACCAGATGCCTGATTAACATTACTCATACATGTCAATTTTAATTTCTCTAATTCAAACTCATGTTCTCTTATTGCTTTTCTCTCTTCAGCTTCTCTATCTAATCTTTTCTGTTCTGCAGCAGCAGCAGCTTCTAATTTTTTCTGTTCTGCAGCAGCAGCAACTTCTAATTTTTTCTGTTCTGCAGCAGCAGCTTCTAATTTTTTCTGTTCTGCAGCAACTTCTAATTTTTTCTGTTCTGCAGCAACTTCTAATTTTTTCTGCTCTGCATCAGCTTCTAATTTCTTCTGTTCTGCCTCAAATCTCCTTTCCTCCACTTGCATCTGCAATTTCTTAAGTTCAGCAGCAGTATCAGCTTCTTTTTCTAATCTTTTTTCTTCAGCTAGAGCTTTCCTTTCTTCTGCAGCAGCTTTTTTTTCTTCTATTTGAAGTTTTCTCTCCTCAGCCGCAGCTTTTTTTTCCTCAGCAGCAGCTTTTCTTTCTTCAACAGCAGCAGCAATTTTTTTCTCTTCTGCAGCTAATGCTTTGTCATATTGAGCAACAGCCCATTGTTCTAAGTCTTTTCCAGTCTTATCAAGAGATTTTCCTTGTGCAATGAAATAATCTAATGTAGACATATTGTCTTCTTAAATCAGAAACCTGAAAAAGTAAATAAATTACCCTCTTTCACTTTAATGGGAGACAAGTCTATACCATAGACTTAGTCTTAGTCCAAACTTGTATGGTTTATAATAACCAATGATAACTTGAGTACCTGTGGACAACAATAACTGTATCTCAAATACTGTGGGGACAAGCCTTACAAAGGTCTTGTATACCTCAATGTAATCAAAGATCACTTGAGTACCTGTGGAAAAAATATTTCCCTTTACCAATCACTTTGGGAGACAAGCCTTACAAAGGTCTTGTACATTTTGTTTTATAACAATAACAATCATAAAGTACTGATCTGTACTATACTATCAGTGTATACCACTATACGTCATATGTCAACTAAAGACATTACAAAGGACAAACAAGAAAAGACAATATGAACACATTTGCAGAGATCAAATTAAATTAAATAGGAGAAATGAAAAAAATGATCACAGAAACCGTGATGATAACTGCAATAAGATAACAAGACAAATAACGCCACAGTGTATAAACATAAGGGTGTAAAAAACTGAAATGAAAGAAAAGATGAGACCTACAATTATACAAACAAATCAAACAAAACTAAGGAACACAAAATTATTAACAAAAACAACGAAGAAAAGAACACCTCATCACAACTAACAGAAATAGCAGCAAATTGTTGCTAACAAATTTCCAATTAAGAAAATGTGTACCTATAGAATACTAGTACCAGACCAATGTCACTCGGCATACCTTGTACTAGTCACACAGAACATAAACTAATTTAATACATAACAAATAACATGTAAGCATAAATAGCATATAGCATACAATATAATTTATGTCATGAATGGAATGTGTTGCAGGTATAGTGTTGTAAAGCAGGCACAGTTTATTTTAATACTAATAACTTGCCACTTTATTCAGTAATAGATTTAATTTTAAACTATTACACTGTCAATTTTTCTCTGTTGAGCATATGAAGATCCAACGATGAACTATGCACTTTATGTTCAACAACACTGTGATTCTTCTGTACGTTGAGAAATGTCAACAATACTGCTCCAGATATTTTCTACACTTGATACCACTGTCCTGTGTAATACTGTCTGTACAGCGAAAAACTGTCAACAAGCGCTGACCTAGATACAGCATCCTATCGGTAATACAGGTCAAGCTGACATCGACTGTATAGCTGTCCTACTGGTGTTGATGTGTTCAAACAAATGTTCTTTCAGCTGTAAACTGTGATTCTCAACACAAAACTGCGTAAGCTGGACCCAGGAATCTGGCTCGCCACTGTAAAGTTTCTTTTCTTCTTTCCACTCTGTAAAGTGTCAGTCTGTATGCTCTGTAAGGAAGAGTGGTGTGTTGTTGAGATCAGGCATGCTCCAGTCTACCCAGCTGTAAATGGGTAACTCACCCTAGTCCTGAGTTAGGGAAGGCAAAGGCTCCAGGGGAAGCAGGCCCTAAACTTGGTCACTTCAACCGACGCAGGATGGTGTATGTATGAAGTAGAAGTGTAGAGTGTGATTACCGCGAATGGTGTACTGTTCGTGTGCTGACCAATATAACCACTCATACACTTGTGTCTACAAGGCACCAATGCAGACTGCTGGAATCTTTGTTTACTCAATTTATTCAGACGTACACACTGGGACATACGAGTACATCATGGTATGTTGACATATCAATTTGTAGGTATACATAGCAGATCTGAAGTCATGACACATTCAGAAATAATGGGCAGTACATCAAAAGTTCAATGTCATGATACATTATGGCCGCATCCCCCTATCTGACTAAACGCGTCAGTGAAGGCAGATCGGTAAATAACTAAAGTTACTTGACGTCCATAGTTTGTAGTATATATTATGAAACCACGAAGGGGGGTTTCTAGCAAGATTGAGATCTCCCTGTCACTGTCCGATAATAGGATAAATAATCTGTTCTCTTGGCAGTGATCAAAACATATGATGACCGAAATCTAACATGGCTGCCTCCCTGAGTTGTCGTTCACTCATTCATAGGAAGGAGAATATAAGCCAGAGTTAATTTATAATGGGTATATAAATGATTTCATAAATGTTTCCATACAGCTCTACGGTGATCAGGTTAATTCACGTAGCCATAACCGCTGCAGGAAAGTCTGTCATCTTCGTCGATACAAAACACGACCCTAGCGATACGAAGCACAATGTTCCATCTAGGTCGAATCGACATGAGATCATCAAAATAGGGTCTGGCAATACATGGAGTCCGAATTATACATTGTACCGTACCTTAGGAGAGTCTCTAACATAAACTATAGTAGAGATACCATCTCCTTTAGAAGAAAACCACTTCATGAATCATATTTCCTTAAGAATCTACCAGCCCTTTGAAAAGTGCGTACCCGCCATTATCACGGTACATCGGAACTCATCACGACTTGTCAAGACAACTCATACTTCCGCTAGACCGGAATAACAAGAATCTAGTCCCTCCTACCCATCCAAAATATACAATATAGGACTGATTCTACTTGTACTAATAATATGTAATACATATGAATTCAGGCCATAAACACAATAAGCAAATTAATATATTTTCTGGCCCTAAAAAATAAGTACAAACGTAAGCGCAATATCCTTGCGCCGGATCAATATCCAGAACGATTACTCCTATAATCAAAAGTGTGAATCAAACATGGATTCTCTCGCTTTTACCATAGACAGCATTTTCATACACAAATGAATGAATGTCTATATTTTTCCCATATTAAATAGCCATATCGATTTTTGTAATATGTGCGTCAAAATATGCACGCAACAGATTACCACACCCCTCGGGAAAAAAAAATGGTACATTCTTTTTTGAAATACATCTAGGAGCAACATACAATAGGCTCACAACGCACCAATAACAATGCGCAGATGATAAGCATAAGTTTTATGACCTTAGAGAAAGTACTTCTCTAAGTATAAATATTTCCAGAGAGGTGTCACCAACGCATACTACAATATTAGCAATGACACAATTTCCACATTAGTTTATACATAAATTTCATCTAAGATATCTTAACATCATGATCATCAAAGACGAAAAACATTGAAAGATCAGCGGTGAATAAATATCAATGAACCGCTAAGTAGTGTTACAATCAATATATGATATATTACATATGTGTACACATTTCAACATAGAAACAACTGTATCAAAGTTGTATAACAGTTATGAATCATGTGGGCATCTAGACAAAATATCTGCCATCACATTTTCTGACCCACGGATAGCTCGCACCGAAAAATGAAATGGCTGTAGAGCAATCGCGTATCGCGTTGATCTCGCGCTCTTCAGATTTTTACTCTGAATAGCCGTAAGAGCTTTCTGGTCAGTTTCCACAATGAAATGCGCGCCCAGAAGAAATCTTTGCAGTTTAAGGATTGACCAAACCATAGCCAATAATTCACGGTCTAGGACCGAGTAATTCTTCTCTGCGGCATTTAATTTCCGAGAAATATACATCACAGGATGCAGAGTTCCAGAGTACTCTTGCATTAGTGCAGCTCCAATCCCGGTGATGAAGCGTCACTACGAAGAATAAATGTCTTATCCTTAGAAGGCAATACTAGGATAGGTGAAGTAGAAAACATAGTTTTAACCTTATCCAAAGAGGACTGACATTCTTGAGTCCAATGGACTACATTAGGAGACCCTTTCTTTAGCAAGGAAGAAAGAGGTGACATAATGGAGGACAGATTCGGGATGAATCGTCCATAAAATTGTATTAGACCTAAGAGACTTCGTACTTGCTTTTTAGTCTTAGGAATAGAAATGTTAAGTATCTTACTTGTATTATGGTCTTCTGTTTTTAGGAACCCATGACCAACACGGTGTCCTAAGAAAGATATTTCGCTAAAACCAATACATGCTTTCGATGGTTTCGCTGTCAGGTTATGCTCGCGTAAGATAGACAATAGTTCATTTATACCATTATAGTGATCGTTCCAAGTATCACTGAAAAGACAGATGTCATCAAGATACGCAATGACATCTGAGCGATGAGATAGGATTCGACGCATCATGCGTACAAATGTTGCAGGGGCGTTCATAAGACCGAAAGGCATGAAATTCCATTGGAATAGACCCCTAGGCGTCGAAAAAGCAGTAAACGGTTTGGCGTGTTCGGATAGTGGAACTTGCCAATATCCCTTAGACAAATCGAGTTTAGTAAAGAAGTGAGAATTCGATAGTCTCGTAAGTAGCTCTTCTAGTAAAGGCATAGGTTCAGCATCGAATTTAGTCACTTGATTCAATTTGCGATAATCCACGCAAAGACGTATGTTATTGTCTTTTTTTCGTACTATAACCATCGGCGAAGAATATGCTGATGTGGATGGTTCAATAATTTTTAACTCTATCATCTCATCTAACTCTTTCTCTACCTGTGCTTGAAAATGTATCGGGATAGGATACGGTCTGACTCTTATAGGACTATGGTCAGTAAGAATAATGTCATGTTGAATGACATCCGTTTGACCAGGAATGTCAGTAAGGACATCCTGAAATTGTTCTAACATAGTAGAAACTTGTTTCTGCTCTCCTGGAGATAATTCTGGAGAAATTGCAACATCTTTCCATGATTCATTAGAGTGAAGAGGAATCATTGGAAAAGGTAAATTTACATCCGAGAAACTCGTTTCCTCATCCTGTATTACTGACAGAGATGAGTACTGTCCATGTTGGACTGGAAAATCGTCCGTTGCCTGGAAAACAGGTTGTAAATAATCAGGACGTTCATGGAATTCCGTGAGCATGTTGATGTGGAAGGTTTTACGCTTCCCGTCAATATCGACGATATAGTCAACATCGGAAACTTTTGATATTATATCGTACGGACCTTTCCAAGAAATGAGAAGTCTATTTTCCCTACAAGGTAGCAAGACAAATGCTTTGTCACCTGGACAAAGTTGACGCAAACATCTCTTTTTATTGGCAAATTCCCTTGCCTTCTGTTTCGCAAATTCAGAAGAAGCAGTTGCCAATTTGCATGCTTCAATAATCTTGTGTCTAAGTGCGATGACATATTCATAAGAGGATTTTGTGTCATCGACAATATTATCAGCAGTTATAAGATCATGAAGTAAGGACATAGGACCTCGCGGTTTCGCGCCAAAGACAAGTTCAAAGGGAGAAAATCCTGTATGTTCGTTGGCGACCTCTCTATATGCAAAGAGAGCCGCGGGTAAAACCCTATCCCAATCCTGAGGATGATCTTCCGTTATCTTACCTAGTAGGTTTTTCAGAGTTCTATTCAAACGTTCCACCATCCCATTGGACATAGGATGATAAATACTACTCAGCGATCTCTCTATCTTCAGAGTCGACATTACTTGAGACATGGTATCCGATATGAGTTGGGTACCATGGTCGGATAATATTTCTGCTGGAAACCCCAGACGAGAAAATATTAACCAAAGAGCATCTGCGACATCAGCAGTAGTTATGCTCTTTAGAGGAACAGCCTCCGGCCAACGTGTGCACATATCAACACACGTCAAAATAAATTGGTGTCCTCTAGCAGACTTTATCTTAAATGGA
>JAMPIV010003996.1:0-179519 GCA_024509875.1 Oreohelix idahoensis | reverse complement strand
TCTTCGTCTTCAATTCAATCCATATCAGGAAATACAATAATTATACTTAATTCCCCAGATATAATCAGTAATACAGGTGTATCTGCTGGAGGTCTATTTTCCTACCAGTTTATAATAGTAAATTATATTTACCCTCCAAGATTTAAACAGGCCAGATTTTGACTCGACTTAGCGAAGCAGGCTGCAGGTCAATGCACTCCAGGTAAGCTATAAATCAAATGTTGACAGCTCCCTCTTATTTCAGTCGGTCGTCTCTCTGGAATTCGTGTCGGGTTGCGTGCTTTTGCATAAAATCTCGCCCGATTATATAGGTAGTTGAATGCCTTAAGCAAAGCTTTTGGTTGGTTCCTGGGGGGCAAAATGATTGGTTGTCTACCGGTTTTAGTCTCATGCCTCGTACAGTCTAATTTTATTCAGTTTTTATTCCGCCATCTTGCGTGAACAAGATGGCCGCGGACCCACATCCGAAAAAAACAGGGCTTAAGTTTTTCCTGGCGTAACTTCTTGTAATTTATTCCGGCTTAGCAACTGTGCGTTGATTGGCGGGGCTATAGACATAGGGATTTAACAAAGTAGTGGGTTTACACAACTCGTTTCACGACAATCGCTATCATTCGTTGGTGCATAGCATTGTATTATTGTAGTGTTGGTGAATCTCCCTCTCAATCTTAATCTTATCAGTCTGGATTGTTGATGGGTTCCCCATTCCAAGCATGTCCTTTCTATCCCTTTCTGTAGAATAATGGCTACGCCTTCACTGTGCTGTCCATCCTCTCTCCAGAGTAAAGTACTGTTTCTCCTGTTGCTGTTTTAACTTTTCCTGCCCCTGTCCATCTGCTCTCACTTATCCCCAGGATGTGTAACCTATAGTTTCTAATGAAACACAGTGACAAACAAAAATCACAAAATATGGTTGCTATAGGAAGCCGTGCTGTGTAATGGTTACCATATTGCACTGGTAATCAGGTGTTTCAAGCCCAGGCGATGGGCATTTGAAGAGGTTTACCGACTGGGATTTTGACTGAATAACCTGAACGGCTCCTGAGATAAACCCTCTGTGGATGGGAAAAAGTGACGCTCCTTACCTGGTTGGGAGGAAAGTTCACAGGTTCCCCAGCCTCACAATGACATGTCATTGGGCTGAAGGGCTGATATCCCAAGTGCTGCTGGTTATGAAAAAATAATAATAATAATAATTTTAAAACAAGTCAAGTATAATTATATCACATAAATATTTTGACAACTGTTTGTGGTTTTAATAGTTTATCTTTAGCTTTGTCTTTCACCTGTGACTAGTCATTAACTGTAGCTTTAGATCAAGTTCTGTTGGTTTTTGAATGGACAGGCAATACCCACTCACCAGCTAAATGTAACATTCCTCATCTCTCCCGTCATTTGATAATGAATTATGACTATCAACTCAATTCTCTTAATTGTCGACTATGTTTTTAAGTAAATGTGACACATTAATTTTCTCAGGAGACTTAGAATTTGTAGATACTTGGCTTGTTACATTTCTGTGGTAACTTAAAGAAAACCATAATCATGTGATTCATCACAAAACTATAATAAAAATGCCAAAGCATGTACACATCCTGTTTAACTTCACTCTGATTGCTAAAACAGTAACAGAAGTCACTTTATGATTTTAAAATATAGACTAGATCAGCAGCAGGCAACCTATGTGATGTGAGGATCTACTTTAGAAACACTGAGCTCTCTAAAGATCTGCCTTGATACAATCATATCTGTTTCAGGTTCCAGAGTATAAAAAATGTTGAAGAAGTGCAGCATGTAAGTTATTTGTTTCTCTGCAGCATAACCCTCTTACTGCAATTCTTTCAACAAGGCATTGAAAAATTGAAAATAAATTATATTTTACCAAATGATAACGTCACTTCAAATAAAGGATCCCATTCTTATCTTACGCAGTTCTATAATAAAGTGAATTCTAATAAGGCTTCTCATAGGATATCAATGGAAACACAGAATAAATACCTTTAATCCTGGGGATATCACACTTTTAAATATCTTTGAGAAAGAGTAAGTCCTTAGTTTGCTATCATTTTTTTTTTTAAATTTCTATCATGTAAAGATCTACCAAATCATCCCCTGTGATCTCCTTTATTTTTAAGTTTGGAGATAACTTTGAGGATTAGGGTATGTTCACTGCTGGTGTGAAATGCATTAAACAGATGTGGGGATAGGGGAAGATAGTAACTGTGGGTCACAGAAATATTGAAAGTGAAAAAGGAAAGGAGAGAATGAAGTAATGGAAAATGATAAAGTATTTATTTTAAAAAAAGCATATTTGTTTATGGCTAATGCAGCTGCATTAGGCCCCACCATTTGACAGTGTTTATTGCTGTGAGGTAATGCTGCTTAGATATTGGTGTAAATACGAGAGGCGTTCAGAAAGTAATGCACCACATCATTTTTCTCAGGAGCTGTTTATTCAAAAAGCATGAAATTTATACACAATATACATGAATATGTCATGTAAACATCGGTATTATTCAACATAATCCCCATCAAATTGTACGGCTTTGTGCCAGCACAAAACAAGTGCACGTATTCCTAGCCCACACCAGATTTTGTCTTGATCATGTAGCCATTTCTTCGCTGCATGAATTACTCCATCATCTTCAAACCTTGTCCCACAGAGTGCATCTTTAAGTGGACCAAATAGATGAAAATAAGCGGGTGCCAAATCGGGACTATAGGGTGGATGGGGTAGTACAGTCCAACTCAATTTGGTGATTGATTCCCGTATTGCCAGACTTGTGTGAGGGCGCGCATTGTCGTGAAGGAGAAGCAGGTCTGCTGGATTCTTGTGCGGCCAAACTCTGCGAAAACGTTGATTGAGTTTTTTCAATGTCTTAATGTAAGCTTGCGAATTGATTGTCTCTCCTCTTGGCATAACGTCCACAAGAATCACACCTTCAATGTCCCAAAAGACAGTGATCATGACCTTTCCAGCTGAAGGAATTGTCTTGAATTTCTTTCTTCTTGGTGATTGCGGATGATGCCACTCCATTGACTGTCTTTTTTGTCTCAGGTTCAAAATGATGTGCCCAGGTTTCGTCACCTGTAACGATCTTAGCCAAAAAGTTCTCTCCATCAGCATTGAAACGATCCAACAATTCAGAAGAAATTGCTTTCCTTTGCAATCGGTGGTCATTTGTGAGACTTCGAGGAACCCATCTTGTGCAAACCTTAGAAAATCCGAGAGTTTTTATAACTGCATTTACTCTACTAATGCTGACTGACAGCTGTAAGGCCAATTGTTGAGTAGTGATTCGCCTATCAGTAAGAATAATGCCCTCAGCGCATTTCAACATTTATGCGTTGGTGGCTGTGGCAGGATGTCCAGAGCGCAGCCGATCAAGCAGCTCCGTATCTCCACTTCCTGATTCTTTGACTCTCTGAACCCAGCAACTGACTGTACTCCTGTCGACTGCAAAACGTCCATACACATCACATAGACGCTTGTGAATGTTCACAACAGTTTCCTTCTCTCCAATGAGAAATTCTATCACAATTCGCTGCTTGTAACGCAAGTTGCTAACACGCTCCATTTCATCGGTTTAGCGCAGCCGTATTATTTGGCTGGTTGCAGTGCAATCTGGTGCACACAATTGGCACATGCCATATTTGAAGTGTGCAAAATGTCATGCTTTTATCTTCATTATTAGCTGAGAAAAGTGATGTGGTGCATTACTTTCTGAACGCCGCTCGTATATGTAGTCTGTGTTTATAGTCTTAAAAGGATACCCATCATCTGCTATATTTCATTGCCTTCAGATTGAAAGAAATATGGAATCTAATGTCACACATCTAATTACAGAAATGAAGCAGGAAACAGACTATGAGGTATGTCAAATATTTATGTCCCATGTGATTCCCCTGGGTCTCTGAAGAGACAGAAAGAATATGCCTACTCCACTCTTGAGCGTGTCGTACAAAGTGACTTGTGGGGTTGTAAGGTTGGGCTGGCTACCTCATTATGTTAAACAAATTGTCACAGACTTCACTGCTGCAAGTGTATGTGAATGCTTGATGCAGGCTTCTAACAAGTGGTCCAGCTGTAATGGTGGCTGTATGCTCTGTTAGGAGCACACAAAGAAGATGAATGAAAATATTGACATTTGGAAGCTTTCAAGGGTGCATTCTTCTTCTTTGATCCTTAGCCGCCGACTGTCAAAGCAGTCAGTGGCCATCATGCCTGGTGGCATCTTGTAGGGCAACAACAAATTGATTCCACTTTGCTCAGTCGGTGGCCATCCTTTGTACATTGCCCCAACTCTGGTTCATTTTTTTGCATCTCAGCCTCACAGCGCTACGCAAGTTGTTTTCGGTCAGCCTCTCTTTCATTTTTCTTCAGGGGTCCATAGCATAGCTGTTCATGTGATGGCATCAGGGTCTCTTCTGAGGACATGGCCAACCAAACTCCAGCGTCTGCCAGCTATAATGGTATGCATGTCCTCTTGCTTGCTCTGAGTAAGCAGATCTTGGTTGGTGATGGTATTCGACCAAAAGATTTCAGAGAATTTTTCTTAGGCAGGTTGTGTGAAATGAGGACAGATTTTACATTTCCTTTTCTGTAACTCTCCAACATTCCGCACCGTAGAGAAGAATGGAAAGCACACAGCTCTGATATAATCTTAATTTTGTGCTTGTGCTGTACTGAGGACTTCCAAATGTTCTTTAGACTATAAAGGTGGTCATGGTATAGTGTTAAATGTGTGAGAAAAAAAAAAAAAGAATGTTTTTGCAATTTGCTGGACATGTAAAGAAATGATTTTGAACAATTTTGCATGATCATTTTCATAATTTATCTTGATTTATACTGGGAATTTATTCACTGATGTCTTAGATAAGCCTAATTATATGTATTTACTTAACAACTAAAGTTTGTGACTTATAGGAAAATAAGTTTTTTTTAATCAGGCACCAAAGAATATTAAAACAAATGTCCCAATTGTAATTGTAGGAGAAAAGCAGGATTTATGTTACTGGTTTTTTTAAATTTTACTGGTCAAATAGTGGAAGTTAGCAGGTTCCTATTACAACTGCGGAAGAGGGGGGTTGGTTGGTTGTGGCAGTTGCACTTCTAAAATATCTTTAAAACTTTATGACTTGACAGCTGGCATGGTTGAGGTGCATTACAACTGGGGGGCAGTTGCATGTCTTAAATATCTTTAAAACTTTATGACTTGACAGCTGTCATGGTTGAGGTGCCTTACAACTTCCCCTCCCTACTGCTATTCAAGTTAGACTCTTTTCAGTCAAAAGTTTACAGAGATTCTTACCACACACAAATCAATGAAAGGAAGGGGAAAAAAAATCTTCTTGTACAGTTATGAACTGAATCAGCTTCTACGGAAGAGAAGAATTATGTTAAAGAGTGTTTCAGTGGAATGACCTCATCTGTTATGGAGCATCTAGAGCTACAAGTAATACCTGACCATCTTTGAGGGAGAAGAAATTCCCACAAAACATTGTTATTGTTATAAAGAATTGACATCATTGCACTCTGGGCAAACCCATAGGGAAAATCTTTAACTGGATCATGATGAATGTTACTATCAGTGTCAGGGAAAATCTTTAACTGGATCATGATGAATGTTACTATCAGTGTCAGGGAAAATCTTTAACTGGATCATGATGAATGTTACTATCAGTGTCAGGGAAAATCTTTAACTGGATCATGATGAATGTTTCTATCAGTGTCAGGGAAAATCTTTAGCTGGATCATGATGAATGTTACTATCAGTGTCAGGGAAAATCTTTAACTGGATCATGATGAATGTTACTATCAGTGTCAGGGAAAATCTTTAACTGGATCATGATTAATGTTACTATCAGTGTCAGTGAAAATCTTTAACTGGATCATGATGAATGTTACTATCTGTGTCAGGGAAAATCTTTAACTGGATCATGATGAATGTTACTATCTGTGTCAGTGAAAATCTTTAACTGGATCATGATGAATGTTACTATCAGTGTCAGGGAAAATCTTTAACTGGATCATGATGAATGTTACTATCAGTGTCAGGGAAAATCTTTAACTGGATCATGATGAATGTTACTATCAGTGTCAAGGACAATCTTTAACTGGATCATGATGAATGTTACTATCTGTGTCATTGAAAATCTTTAACTGGATTATGATGAATGTTACTACCAGTGTCAGGGAAAATCTTTAACTGGATCATGATGAATGTTACTATCAGTGTCAGGGACAATCTTTAACTGGATCATGATGAATGTTACTATCAGTGTCAAGGACAATCTTTAACTGGATCATGATGAATGTTACTATCAGTGTCAGGGAAAATTTTTAACTGGATCATGATGAAAGTTACTATCAGTGTCAGAGAAAATCTTGAACTGGATCATGATGAATGTTACTATCAGTGTCAGGGAAAATCTTTAACTGGATCATGATGAATGTTACTATCAGTGTCAGGGAAAATCTTTAACTGGATCATGATGAATGTTACTATCAGTGTCAGGGACAATCTTTAACTGGATCATGATGAATGTTTCTATCAGTGTCAGGGACAATCTTTAACTGGATCATGATAAATGTTACTATCAATGTCAGGGAAAATTTTTAACTGGATCATAATGAAAGTTACTATCAGTGTCAGGGACAATCTTGAACTGGATCATGATGAATGTTACTATCAGTGTCAGGGACAATCTTTAACTGGGTCATGATGAATGTTACTATCAGTGTCAGGGAAAATCTTTAACTGGATCATGATGAATGTTACTATCAGTGTCAGAGAAAATCTTTAACTGGATCATGATGAATGTCACTATCAGCGTCACTGAAAATCTTTAACTGGATCATGATGAATGTTACTATCAGTGTCACAGAAAATCTTTAACTGGATCATGATGAATGTTACTATCAGTGTCAGAGAAAATCTTTAACTGGATCATGATGAATGTTACTATCAGTGTCAGAGAAAATCTTTAACTGGATCATGATGAATGTTACTATCAGTGTCACAGAAAATCTTTAACTGGATCATGATGAATGTTACTATCAGTGTCAGGGACAATCTTTAACTGGATCATGATGAATGTTACTATCAGTGTCAGGGACAATCTTTAACTGGATCATGATGATTGTTACTATCAGTGTCAGGGAAAATCTTTAACTGGATCATTCTTGAGAGATTAAAAGTCCATAGGGTTAGCCTAGAATTATCATTCCTCTTTTGTTTTTCTTTCTGTTATTTTTATTTCCTTCATCACTTAAAGATCTACTGAGTCATTGTCTGTCATCTACTGAAAAATTATGATTGACCAGTTGCAAACTCCTGAACTAGATTAAAAGGAAGAATTTCTAAATTATTATTAATAACTTAATTCTTTTCTGTCATCATTGCTGAAGTACAGGTGTATAAACAAACCAACACTGTTAGCATTGCTCCTGTCTAAGAGTTAAAATCTTGTCTAACTGTGATTTACTCATATCTGTGGGCAGTGAGAGTGAGTCAAGAGTGTTCTGTCATTTTTATTCTCATTTTCTTGTTTTAATGTGAGAAGTTATTTTAAAGTTAGGGTTTGTTAACTGCTAGTGTGAAAGGTATTAAACAGATGTGGACCCAAGGGAGAGATAGGAACTGTGGATCACAGAAATATTGGAAATGAGGGTGGGGAAAAGGGCAGAAATGGAAAGTGACAAATTGTTTATTTAAAAAACATAAAAGCAAATCTCTATAACAGGGGTCCTCGACCTTTATGGCACCATATGCACATTTTATTTAACTAATAGGGTGAAGAGCAACAACCAATTTTTGGGACTCACTTATTGCTTACTTATTTAGTCATCCCTCTTCTGCCGTGAGGTGTAGAGGTTTGGAGGAGGGAGCACCATACTATCCTACTGGTTGTCTTCCTTCTGGCCTGGCTCCAGTCCAGTCCTCAGTTGTTCTGAGATTGTTTAATGTTATCCTCCCAGTGGAGTCGTCCCTGGCTTTTAGTTTCCCATACTTGTCATGGTAGCCAATCTTCTTCCATTCTGCAGACAGGGCCAAATAATCGCAGTTGGGACTGTTCTACTTGTGATGCAGTGGCTGGGTTTTGAGGCCTTGCCATATCCTCTGGTTGCTGACCATATCTGTTCTTGTCACTTCACCATCTCTCTCAGATATCTTATTTCTAAGATTTGAATCTGGCTTTTTTGTGGATTGTAGTCATTGCCCATGACTCACATCCATATGTCAAGACTGGAATATAGGTGGGGCGTTATACAGCCATCTTCTTTCTTGCTTGCTAACTTTTGTTGAAAAATCCTTGGTTTTTGGCCTGTAAAAATCTCCCAGCTGCTGCTCTTCAGGTAGCTAACTCTTCTTTGATGTTTCACTTCCAGTCTATAACAGCTTTGAGGTAATTAAACTGGTTGACCTGCTCCAGGATCTGTTCTCCTAGCTTAATCTGATGCCTTCTTTCCTCTTGTGATATCACCATGGTTTTTGTTTTGGAGCTGCCGATGACCATCCATCTCATCACCTGCTCTTTCTTCCAGACTTGCAGGTTGGGTTGAAGATGTGCCTCTGATTTAACAATCAGGGCAACATTGTTGGCTAATGCTAGCTCTGAAATACAGACCCATCTCATCTTCACTGAATACTTGTTGGTCCTGTCCTTGCATGATTTGATGACATGGTCCATAAGAAATTTGAAAAAAGGGGGTGATACGCTATCACCTTGTCTTACACCAGTTGTGGTCCTGAACTCTTCTGACTTATGGTTTACCACCCTCACTCATTAAAAAAAGGTATATTTTTACAAAACTATAATAAAAGGCTGTGTAACACATTTAACAATATAGGTTGGTAACCCAATGTTGCAGACAATGATTAAGAGGGATAGAGTACTTCCACTAATGTCAAGGGTTCTTTACTACACTTTAATGTTGAGAAGGTTGTGTGAATCTTCCCCTGTTGTATTATTGAGTGGTCTGTAGTGCTTCTTGTTGTTTGGTAATGGCTTTTCTTAACTTGCTGATGTGTTAGGAGGTGTTCTGTGAAACTAGGCAATGCCCACAATATTACAGACTTCACAACACATCTGGAAAAACCGCACTTAGATAAAATGTTCTTGGACACCTGGCATAGACGATTTCTACAATTTATACATGTAGCACAAGATACTTCATCATACGACACATTCCATAACAGTTTACAAGATATACGTCAATGTTAGCCAATATAAACGTTTGGCACCAGAAATTCTACTGGTGATTTTTAGGAAAATATGAAATGAATTTTGTGTGGATAGCAAACGTAAGACTGTCATCTACTTGTAAATAACGGCTTGCCTACATGAGCCACTTTATTTATATTTAACTGTTCTGTAAAGAACATACATTCTGCAATCAACCATCACTGGGGGAATTACACAGCTCCTACCTTGAGCTTACATATATTTATCAAACTACAATAGAATTATCATGTTGAGACATAAATAATCAATAATTATTCCACATACATGAATAGAATGGCAATGGCCACACACACACACACACATCCAGAGGGCATGTAGCCTCTAGCTCACTCAAAAACAAAAATCACACTGACTGTTCCTTTGTTCTACCAACATTGTCAAAAAAATACATGATCGTTGTGAACAGTTTTTAACCCATGGATTCATGAGCGATCATGTCATGCCTATTTATGTTGTTGTTGTTCGTCCATCACAAGTGATGAAGACCACTCTGTTCATCCAATTATTAGGATGCTAGGATAGTTTATGAGTACGAAGGTGACTGATGAGCCCGATGCGGGCCTGGAAGGATCTCGGACAGTGTGGGCAGGGAATGTTTGCTTCATGTGAAGGTTTTATTTCACGATCTTTTCTAGCTTGTCTCCGCTGTTCCGCTGCTGCTCTTCTGGAAGATTCGCATGCCACTGCACCTTTACGAAGAGATGTGCGCCAGGCAGTTCGGTCTTGCGCAGCAGCTTCCCATGTGTCTGGGTTTATGTCAAAGGTTTTCAATGACGTCTTTAACGTGTCTTTGAAGCGCTTCTTTTGGCCACAATGGGAGCGTTTACCCTTCTGTATCTCACCATAAAAGAGTATCTTTGGCAGTCGATGGTCTGGCATGCAGACTACATGACCTGCCCAGCGAATCTGTGACTGCATCAGAATAGTATCGATGCTAGGGATACCAGCTCTGTCAAGAACGGCGGTATCTGGGATCTTGTCTTGCCATTTGATGTTCATTATCTTCCTGAGACAGACTGTATGGAAGTGGTTGAGCTTTTTTACGTGGCGCCTGTATACAGTCCATGTTTCACATGCATAAAGCAGCACTGGAAGCACCGCAGCTCTGTATACCTTCAGCTTTGTCTGTAGACTAATGCCACTTCGATGCCAAACGTTGGTGTATAGTCTGCCAAATGTGCTGCTGGCTTTGGAGATCCTGGTGTTCACCTCATCATCAATGACGATGTTCTGGGATAGCGTACTACCAAGGTATGTGAACCTGTTCACAACATTCAGTTTCTCACCATTTACCTTGATGACTGGCTCAGTATAAATTGTGCCAGGAGCTGGTTGGTACATGATTTCTGTTTTCCCCGTGTTGATGGTAAGCCCAAAGTTGGAGCAGGCTTCGGAGAATCTATCAGTGCTACGCTGCAGATCAGCCTCTGAGCCAGCACTGAGGGCACAATCGTCAGCAAACAGAAGATCCCTGATGGTGTGTGATTTGACCTTGTGTTGCGTGTGAAATTCTCGCAACATCGTTTTATAGATTTTGTAATGAAAGGGAAACAATTGCTTGAAATTTATATTCACTTTTCATTGTAAGCAGTTGTCTCCTCGCGTTGGTATCGAACGCAGTTAAGTTTGTTAGGCGTTTTTGTATCATGTCCATGTATGGTCTGGCTAGGCCGCTTTAAAAAAAAACGGTTGGCAACCATTTGGGTCATCCTTATAAGGTAATCATTCTTAAGCGGGTTCTTAGTAAAGGTCCTTGTGTCTTAAGTTGTCTGAACTGTGGTCGGTTTGCGCTGGACTGCGCATGCCTATGTCTTGGGTCTTTGTCGATCGATTTCCGCCCACGCGTGAGTGAGCGAAGATTGCGATGGCGAAGGGACGTCTCTGTGAGAGCGTCTCTGCTATTTTTTGTTCTGTCAGGAATGTGAAGTCCTCTTAATGGATATTTCGTTTATTCGAGATGATACCTCTAGTGTATTTCCACACGCCGGGAGGCGTATTATTTCTGTGGTTATTTCCTGAAGGCAAGGTAAATTATATTTACATTAACTTTATCGATATATTGTCGTGAGTGACATTTGATTCATAGCCTGTCTTTGAAAGTCGTCATCACGAGATGTTTTCTCAGCTCACATATTGCTACATTGTACCGCATCGGGTTGATGCATGTCCCAAGGACTATTACTTGCTACTTCGCTATATGAACTAGGTTTGAAACCTTTTGTTATCTAGAGGATGTTTTGGAGACATTATTTATACTTCGGAAGACGTGCCTGTCTTGCTGAAGTCAGATTAAGGAGAGTGAACTGATCTCATACATCTTGTTATCTCCTGGCTAAGATAGAAAGGGATGGAGAATTTTCCCGACTACATCACAGCCTTATAATATATTGACATGCCTATGATTCATCTTTAAAATGATGTTGTCTACCGTCCATTGCTGTACTGACTATGTAATGACTGTATGATGTACCTACATATTCGCGTATACGTTTTGTCACTGTGGCGTCCACAATAAATGATACAAGAAAATGCTACTAGCTGTTGCAAGCATCTTTGACTTTACACGTCGTGCATTAACGTGACGTCTTTGTGTGGACTGCCCTGTTTTGATAATGCTCACTGTTTGAGTACACATCTGCATCATACACAACCAGACCACAGATACCACATTATGTCTTCATCGTCTTCTACAATAATGGCGTACAACATAATGGCTTCTATCATTTGACAAGATCGGTATCTATGTTGGTGGCTAATGTAAAATCCTTCACGGAACATTTATACACAACGCATTTTGCTACGCATCATTTGGTGGCCAGTCCAAAGGCATTCGATAAGCCCACCACATCTCATCATTTGGTGGCCATAAGCTGGTTGGGTCTGGTTCCAGCATACACGGGGTCCCTTACCCACTTCATTCAACAAGAGTCAACAAACAGCATCCTTCAAGTGAACACATTAACATTTTTCAAGACAGTCTACATCTTCCAGAATTTGCAAAGTACTCGGCGTTGCCCGGTAAATGTCAAAATTGCAATTTTTTGACTGAAACATAAATTTGACAGTACCCGGCGTTGTTGCATATTGCCGGATAGCGCAGACTGCTGCTGTCTTTATCTCAAGTCAAGCGTGTTGCTGTCCTCCGTGCTATCAGAAGTTGCTGTCGTTTGAGAAGGCCAAGTACCGGTTTCCATCAACTTACTTTTGGATAAGAAGGACAAGTGCCGTAACAACGCTACCTGTATACCAGAAGCTCTAGTATCATCGTCGTGGCAGTTGAGCAGTGCAGATGCATCATCGTTGGAGCTTCGCTCTTTAGGACGTTGATGGACATCTGTTTTTTCTGCTGTTCTACGATTGGAAGCCTATAAGTTAAGTGGCCTGTTTGTATGTAAACTGTGCCCTTGTACTTCTACTGAGTCTTCTGTGTATCATCTCATTCTATATGTTATATGTTTATATGTTATTCGTATATTTATATGTTTATATTTCAGCGGGTTCTCGGTTGGGTGGTGTCTCCGTTAGATTATGCCACGTCATAGAGGTCGTCTATGATAGCGTTTTCTGTAGGAGCAAATTTCCTTATATTGGAAATTGCTAGCAATATTTTTGCTATTTATGCTATTTGATGTTAGTTGTGACGATATGGTCAGTGTTGTTTTCGTTATTATTTCACATTCTTTAGTTTTGTTTTGATTTGTTTGTATTTGTTAGCCTACTCTTGTCTATAATTTAGTTTCATACAACATTTTTGTTTATACACTGTGGTGTCATGTATTTTGTTTAATTCTCTCGCAGATATCGTCACATTTTTTGTGATATTTCATTAATTTCTGCTTTATTTTTAGTTGATTTCTGCGAACGTTTTTGTATTGTTGCTGATCTTTGTTATTGTTTACATTGTTATTGTTTACATTGTTTGTACTGTTTACATTTTCAATGTTTACATTCTGCATGTGTTTACATAGTCATTGTTTACAGTTATAGTAATTAGTTAATGGGCTATGCTAATGCACTGTTACTACTACACTGATGATAAATGAATGATGAATAGTGTCGTGCACTATTGAATGAGAAGTGCACTTATGATCAAGAATTAAGTGCTGATATTTCATATACAAGTTCTTTGATTGGAGACTTGTTTCCCACAGAGACTGGGATAATATAATGTGATGTGAATATACAAGTGCTTAATTAAGACTGGTTACACTTAGGTTTGAAATAAATTAGTTAATTATTTCAGGTTTTGGACTCATATGTTAGACAACATGTCTACATTTGAGCACTTTATTGAGCAGGGTAAATTGCTTGGGAAGACTGGTGATAAGTTAGAAGAATTTGCAACTGCTCTATATAACAAAGCGCTGAAGTCTGAGGAAAAAAGACAGAAAGCAGAAGCTGAGCAGAAAAAGATAGATTCTGAGAATCTGAGACTGCAGATGCAGGCAGATGAAAGAAAATTCCAAATGGAAATGGAAAAACTAAAAAGGGAATCAGAAGCTGAGGAGAGAAAACTCCAGCTACAACTAGAAGCTGAAAGACGTCAGAAAGAAGCTGAAAATAAAAGACTTGAGAAAGAGGCTGAGAATAAGAGACTACAGGATCAGGCTGAGGAAAGAAGATTACAGAGAGAGTCTGATGAGAGGAAAGAAAAAGCAAAAATGGAACATGAAGAAAAACTCTTAGCTTTAGAGTTGGAGAAGTTAAAATTGACGAGCATGAGTAATGCTAATGATGCAAACAAGAGTTCATCTTCTGATAAGTCTAATAGTGATACTTTTAAGATTAAGTTACCAACATTTAGTCCTTCCAGTGATGACATAATGTTCTATCTGGACAGATTTGAACAAGCATGTACAGCTCATAAAATAGACAAAGCAAAATATGTTTATCAGTTATCAGGGATACTGACAGGTAAAGCTCTAAGTATATTAAATATGGTGGATGAACCTGACAAGAACAATTATGAGGTTGTCAGGGCCGCTTTGTTAAAGAAATATCAGCTTAACGAAGACGGCTATCGTCTACAATTTAAAAACATGTTACCTGAAAATGGAGTTGAATTCTCCGAGTTTATTGCAAGAATACGCATTACTTTCTCACGATGGGTTGAACTATCTAAGACGGAAAAAACTTATGAAGGACTTATGGACTTAATACTTAGAGACAAAGTCATGTCGTCTGTCAATGAGTCTTTCCTTGCTTTCCTTCATGAACGTAAACCTAAAACAATAAAAGAAATGGAAGATTTCTGTTGCCAATACGTAACTGCGCACCCACACATAACCATGGGTAACTCTAAGGTGAAAGAAGGTTTACCAGTTGCTTCGGCAGCTCCGTATGGTCAAAACTTTGCTCGTAGATCCCAACAAAATTTTGATAGAAAGGGTAGCGGTAATTTCTGTCAAAATCATGGAAATCAATTTCATGGTGATTCTTCTTCGAAGAATTGGAGACAACCTGATAGTGGTCGTTACTATCACCCTAATAATTATAGGCATTTCAAAAGAGGATATGGTAATAGAGGTTATTCCTGCCGAAGACCTCAGAACCAAATAAATAGATGTTCGCATCAATGTGAACATGATAGTAATCGTGGAAACTGGAATTCGAACCAGGATAACAATTACAATAGAGACAATAATAACTGCAGAGATAATAATAACTCTGATAACTTCAGAGGTAATAATAGTCGGGGTAGATCTCAACACAAAAAAAAGAGATATCAGCAGGCTAATGCTGTACAACAGGAAACTGAGGGAGCCTGTAATCATGTTGTTGATAGTAAAAACTTTGACGCTGTCACTGGTTCTGCTTTTGACTTTGAGAGAGCAAACAAATGTCCCCAATGCAGTACTTTATTCGAACCGGGTACCATAACTACTTTGAGTTGTGGTCACCCACTTCCCGCTCTTCCTGCTGCTGTTGCGCATGACGGGAGGGGTTCTTTAATTCTACATAAGGGTCTTGTTAATGATACTCCGGTCTCACTACTTTTCGATTCCGGATGCACCACTATTGGTGTTAGACAATCGCTTGTAGATCCATCTTGTGCTACAGGAAGGGTTATTAAATGTGTCACATTTGGCGGCACTCTAGAAAAATATCCTACTGCTGTAATTCGCATTGCCACTCCTTTCTTTACTGGAGATGTGCATGCTTGTCTCTTACCTAATCCTATTGCGGACCTTATTATTGGTCGTATTCACGGAGTTAGGGAGTGTACCCCACAGCAGATGGCTGCTTGGGAAGATAATAACATGCAAGCTACAAATGCAGTAGTTACAAGAGCACAAGCTCTACAAACACCCGAAACTTCACTGAATAGTGATAATGAAGTTGATAGCCAAGATAGTCACTTAGTGATCACTCGTGACTCTTTCATAAAATTGCAAGAAGAAGATCCTTCTTTAAAAAAATTCTTCGTTCTTGCGAAGAAAGGTGATCCGAATCAGGATACAAATAGAAAATCTTGGATTGCAATGAGAAACGGCGTACTTGTACGTATGGTACAAGATTCGACTACGTCGGCACATTCGCAAATTCTTGTTCCCAAGAGCATGAGAGTGCAAATATTACAACATGCTCATGACTCGCAATGTGCTGGACATATGGGTTTTTCCCGTACGAAGTCGAGAGTCCTTGCGGCTTTCTTTTGGCCTTTTGTCAATAAGGACATTCGTATTTACTGCCGATCATGCAAGGTATGTCAGGAGGTCAAATCTAGAGGACCACGACATGCTGCGCCTATCCAGGCTGCTGACATTCCTATTCGGCCGTTTCAGAAAATGGCCATAGATATTATTGGCCCTTTTAAGGTCAAGTCGGCCAGAGGACATCAGTTTATCCTTACATGTGTCGATATGTGCACACGTTGGCCAGAGGCTATTCCTCTTAAGAGCATATCTACTACAGATATCGCAGATGCTCTTTGGTTGATATTTTCTCGCTTGGGGTTCCCCAGAGAAATATTGTCAGACCATGGCACTCAACTCATATCTGACACTATGTCACAGGTAATGTCTACCTTACATATTGAACGATCTCTCAGTAGTATCTACCATCCTATGTCTAATGGGTTAGTTGAGCGTCTGAATAGAACGCTCAAGACTTTGCTTGGTAAGATAACTGAAGATCATCCTCAAGATTGGGACAGGGTTTTACCCGCGGCTCTCTTTGCCTATAGAGAAGTCCCTAATGAACACACAGGATTTTCTCCCTTCGAACTTGTCTTTGGCGCGCGTCCACGCGGCCCTATGTCTTTATTACACGATCTCATCACTGCCGATGATATTAGCGATGAAACTCAATCCTCATATGAGTATGTCATTGCTCTTAGACAAAAGATCATTGAGGCATGTAAGCTAGCAACTGCTTCATCAGAAATTGCTAAAGAGAAGGCAAGGCAGTTTGCTAACAAGAATAGATGTCTACGACAACTTTGTCCAGGTGACAAAGCATTCGTCCTACTCCCCAGTAGGGAAAATAGACTTCTTATTGCATGGAAAGGTCCGTATGCAATAGTCTCTCGGATTTCCGATGTTGACTATGTGGTCGATATTGATGGAAAGCATAAAACTTTCCACATAAACATGCTTTCGGAATTTCACGAACGTCCGGACTATTTGCTGCCTATTTTCCAGGCAACTGATGATGCTCCTGCACCTCACGGTCATTATTCATCCCTGTCTGTCATACAGGATGAGGAAGCTACCTTCTCTGATGTCAATCTTCCCCTTCCAGTGGTTCCATTACATTCCACGGAATCTTGGAAAAACGTTTCTGTTTCTCCTAATCTTTCTGGTGACGAACATCGACAAGTCTCGTCGATGTTACAAACATTTCAGGATGTTCTCACTGACATTCCTGGACACACAGATGTCATAGAACATGACATAATTCTTACCGACAATAATCCAATTAGGGTTAGGCCGTATCCTATCCCTATACACTTTCAGTCGCAAGTGGAAAAGGAATTGGATGAAATGATTCAATTAAATATAATTGAACCATCGACTTCACCATATTCTTCTTCCATGGTTATTGTCCGGAAGAAGGATAAGAACATACGAATTTGCGTTGATTATCGCAAATTGAATCAGGTCACAAAGTTCGATGCTGAACCGATGCCTTTGTTAGAAGATCTACTGATTAGACTTTCTAATTCTAGATTCTTCACTAAACTTGACTTGTCTAAAGGTTATTGGCAAGTGCCTTTAGCAGAGCATGCCAAACCTCTTACTGCTTTTTCTACACCTAGGGGTCTATTTCAATGGAATGTTATGCCTTTTGGTCTCATGAACGCCCCTGCCACTTTCGTTCGCATGATGCGTCGAATTCTATCACATCGTTCGGATGTCATCGCATACTTAGATGACATCTGTCTCTTCAGTGATACCTGGGAAGATCACTATTTAGGGTTATATGACTTACTGTCCACTCTACGTGAGAATAATTTGACAGCAAAACCTTCTAAAGCTTTTGTTGGTTTTGGTGAAATCTCTTTCCTGGGTCATCGTGTTGGTCATGGTCTCTTGAAGACAGAGGACCACAATACTTCCAAAATACTGAACATTTCTGTTCCTAAAACGAAGAAACAAGTTAGGAGTCTCTTAGGTTTAATTCAATTTTATGGGAGATTTATTCCAAATTTATCTTCGATCATGGCACCTCTCTCAACATTGTTGAAGAAAGGTTCGCCTAATCTGGTCCGTTGGTCTGAAGAATGTCAATCTTCCTTAGACCAGATCAAGAATATATTTTCATCTCCTCCCATCCTAAGATTACCTACTCTTGATAAGACTTTTGTTCTTCGGAGTGATGCTTCATCCACTGGGATTGGAGCAGCACTTATGCAAGAATATGCAAATACTCTGCATCCTGTTATGTACATTTCTAGAAAACTAAATGCGGCAGAGAGGAACTACTCGGTTTTAGACCGTGAGTTGTTAGCTATGGTTTGGTCAATTCTCAAACTACAAAGATTCCTCCTGGGCGCACATTTCATTCTAGAGACTGATCAGAAAGCTCTTACAGCTATTCAGACTAAGAATTTGAAGAGTTCGAGATCCACGCGATATGCTATAGCTCTTCAACCTTTTCACTTCACGGTACGAGCTATCCGTGGTGCGGATAATGTGATGGCTGACATTTTGTCTAGATGCCCACATGATTCCAACTAATACTTCTGTCCTATATTTCTGTATATATTACAGAGTCATAACACACCTATATTACTACAATAGATTAGCACATCTGTACTCACTTTATATGTACACATACTATCGTGCTTTGTTATCATCTTCTTCTTCTGTTTCGTTTTTTTAAGATGATAGAGGAGGACTGAGTAGTTAATATAAGGGCCGTAAGTTTACTAAACAGCCACAATTATTAATAATGTATTGTACCTTATGAGGCATATTAGTTGTTAATTAGCATTATATTGCTTGTACTTTCTCAGAATCTCATTGATGAGCTGAGGACTTACCTTACTATTATCAAGCATGACGAGTTCTACATTGTGTACTTACCCTCGGAACGTCAGAGGATGTGTCCTGGGTCGTCATGTACTTTAATTTCATTATGTACTAGGCCCATTACATGGCAAATAATGTACTATTTAAATTTTTCTATCAGATTTGTACATCCACTTTTTAAGACAATATTAGAGTATGCTATTTAATGATGACTATGGTAACTTGCATACGTATATTGTGTTTACATGCTAGCGTGATGTGTGTTGGTGACACCTCCCCGATATGAATATTTTTTGAGACATATTTATTTTTCTGTTGAGGTATATCCTCACCAGACACTCTATATTTAGCCTCATGTTAGGCAATTCAATTAATTATCCGCGCATAATTCGTGCGTTTTGAGCCGCTTATCGCATGCTCTTGTATATTAAAAAAAAAAAAAAAGTTCCACATTTTTTTTAATCGGGAGGTGGTGGTGAAATGTTGCGTGTGAAATTCTCGCAACATCGTTTTATAGATTTTGTAATGAAAGGGAAACAATTGCTTGAAATTTATATTCACTTTTCATTGTAAGCAGTTGTCTCCTCGCGTTGGTATCGAACGCAGTTAAGTTTGTTAGGCGTTCTTGAATCATGTCCATGTATGGTCTGGCTAGGCCGCTTTTTAAAAAAACGGTTGGCAACCAGTTGGGTCATCCTTATAAGGTAATCATTCTTAAGCTGGTTCTTAGTAAAGGTCCTTGCGTCTTAAGTTGTCTGAACTGTGGTCGGTTTGCGCTGGACTGCGCATGCCTATGTCTTGGGTCTTTGTCGATCGATTTCCGCCCACGAGTGAGTGAGCGAAGATTGCGATGGCGAAGGGACGTCTCTGTGAGAGCGTCTCTGCTATTTTTTGTTCTGTCAGGAATGTGAAGTCCTCTTAATGGATATTTCGTTTATTCGAGATGATACCTCTAGTGTATTTCCACACGCCGGGAGGCGTATTATTTCTGTGGTTATTTCCTGAAGGCAAGGTAAATTATATTTACATTAACTTTATCGATATATGGTCGTGAGTGACATTTGATTCATAGCCTGTCTTTGAAAGTCGTCATCACGAGATGTTTTCTCAGCTCACATATTGCTACATTGTACCGCATCGGGTTGATGCATGTCCCAAGGACTATTACTTGCTACTTCGCTACATGAACTAGGTTTGAAACCTTTTGTTATCTAGAGGATGTTTTGGAGGACATTATTTATACTTCGGAAGACGTGCCTGTCTTGCTGAAGTCAGATTAAGGAGAGTGAACTGATCTCATACATCTTGTTATCTCCTGGCTAAGATAGAAAGGGATGGAGAATTTTCCCGACTACATCACAGCCTTATAATATATTGACATGCCTATGATTCATCTTTAAAATGATGCTGTCTACCGTCCATTGCTGTACTGACTATGTAATGACTGTATGATGTACCTACATATTCGCGTATACGTTTTGTCACTGTGGCGTCCACAATAAATGATACAAGAAAATGCTACTAGCTGTTGCAAGCATCTTTGACTTTACACGTCGTGCATTAACGTGACGTCTTTGTGTGGACTGCCCTGTTTTGATAATGCTCACTGTTTGAGTACACATCTGCATCATACACAACCAGACCACAGATACCACATTATGTCTTCATCGTCTTCTACAATAATGGCGTACAACATAATGGCTTCTATCATTTGACAAGATCGGTATCTATGTTGGTGGCAAATGTAAAATCCTTCACGGAACATTTATACACAACGCATTTTGCTACGCATCACCTTGGTTTTTGCTTGAAGCCTCCTAAGGTTAAACAATTTTCCATCAATACGATATCTGATGTCGATTCCTGTGTCCCCGTCTCTGAAAGCATCAGTCAGCATAGCAGAAAACATGATACTGAAAAGCGTCGGTGCAAGTACACACCCTTGTTTAACTCCATTTGAGACTGGGAAAGGCTCTGATAGCTCACCGTTTTCCTGAACTCTAGCCTGCATTCCATCATGCAACTGCTGCACTATTGAGATAAATTTCTTTGGGCAGCCGTATTTTGCCATGATCTTCCATAGACCCTCTCTACTGACCGTGTCGAACGCCTTTGTCAAGTCGATGAAAGCTGTGTACAGGTCACAGTGCTGTTCTTGGCATTTTTCTTGAAGCTGTCTTGCAGCGAACACCATATCGGTGGTTCCACGTTCTTTCCGGAATCCACACTGACTTTCAGGTAGAAGACCTTTGTCAAGATGAGCCGTAAGGCGATTAAGAAGGATTCTGGCAAATATCTTCCCAGCGATTGATAAAAGAGAGATGCCTCGATGATTGTTACAGTCTTGGCAATTACCTTTACGTTTATAAAGATGTATAATTGACGCATCCTTGAGATTGTGTGGGATGGTTTCACTCTGCCACATTTGCTGGAAGATCATGTGAAGTTTCTCTATCAGAACTGTACCGCCATCTTTATAGACCTCAACTGGAATTGAATCGGAGGCGGGGGCCTTTCCACTAAAAAGTTGACGAATCGCTTTTTGAGTCTCCTCCAAAGTCGGTATATCATCTAGTGCTTCATTTATAGGAATTCGGGGCAGTCGGTTGATGGCTTCATCGTTAATAGATGATGGCTGGTTCAGAATGTTATTAAAGTGTTCGACCCAGCGTTGGAGAATTTTTTCCTTGTCTGTAATTAGTGTTTTTCCATCTGCATTAAGGAGGGGAAATGATCCTGATGATGTTGGACCATAGACCGCTTTGAGTGCATGGTAAAAAATTGTCAAGTCATGGCTGTCAGCAAAGCCTTGGAGCTCATCTGCTTTATTACTCAGCCATGAATCCCGCATCTGGCATAGTTTATGTTGGACGATTCTACGCATGTTGTTGAAAGCGTCTTTCTTGGATGTAGATTTTGGATCATTTAAATATGCTTTATGGAGATGGTGTTTCTCAGCCAACATCTTCTTTATATCATCTGAGTTCTCATCAAACCAGTCATTTTGTTTCTTGATGGCGGGACCCAGGACCTCTGTAGCAGTGTTGTAGATCTGCTCGCTTAGGGCTGTCCAATTTGTTTCCGCACTTTGGCCGTCTAACGAGATAGATTTGAGACGGTCTTCTAGGGTGTCAGTGAATGACTGTTTAATTTTTGTCTTCTTTAGTTTGGTAATATCCAGCCTTTTTTTAGTTTTCTTTCCCTGAGGGCGCCTGGCAGGTTGGATACGAATTTTAAGTTTAGACACAATGAGGCGATGATCAGTCTAGCATTCGGCACCACACATGGACTTGGTCACCCGGACATCTTGCCTGTCCTTCTTCCTAACAATTACATAGTCAATTAGGTGCCAATGCTTCGAGCGAGGGTGCATCCAGGAGGTCCTGTTGCGGATAGGAAGTCGAAAAATGGTGTTGGTGACAAGGAGGTTATGTTCTGCGCAAGTCTGGAGGAGAAGTCCATTGCTGTTACAGCGACCCACGCTGTACTTTCCGATAGTGCCATTCCAGGAGATGTTATCTGAGCCTACTCTTGCATTAAAGTCACCAAGAATAATAAGCTTATCTGCTTTGGGAACTGATGCAATGACTGCATGTATTTCTTCGTAAAACTTATCCTTGACGTCATCCTGGTTTGTCATAGTTGGCGCATACGCGCTAATGATGGTGGCATGTTTCCTTCCATAAAGCAGCGGGATCTTGACCGTCATGAGTCGGTCATTTATTCCCTTTGGGGGCTCCGCTAGCTTGCCAATAATTGCTGTTTTGATTGCAAATCCAACCCCTGCTTCTCGTCTATCTTCAGTTCCTCTTCCGCTCCAATAGAATGTATAACCTGCACCCTTTTCGCAAAGTTGGCCCTCGCCTGCAAGTCGAGTTTCACTCAGTGCTGCTATGTCAATGTTTTATCTGGCCAGTTCTCTCCAAATCAGGGCAGTTCGCCTCTCATGTCTGTTTGTGTTAAAGTCTTTGTCGAGTAGAGTGCGCACATTCCATGCGCCTAGAATGAGGGGGGAAAATCTGTCCTTTCTTTTTCTTATGTGTCGCCCGCCGAAGTAGGGTACCCACCAACCGCGGTAAGCTGGTTAGGTAATGGTGGAGCAGGCAATGTTAAGGGCACCTTTTCTAGCCCCTTCCTCATGCCATGGAGGTGAGCAGTGCTTTCCTAAAGAGGGCTGCTCAATCACTCAGGGGGCTGCCGAATCCCACTGCTGCTCCGATCAGTGGAAGACGACCATATGGCCTGAGCCGCCTGTGTGTAGGTCTGCGACTACGACTGCCAGCGCACCCACGCCTGCCGCTTCGCCGCTCGCCCATCGCCACAGGACTTGTTGTGAGTGGAGGGATGAGTGGATGAAAGAGTGACTTGCGCAGTGATTTGGTTTAAAGTGAGGAAGAGTTGCGCAATTCGTCGAACTCACTCTCTCGCCTGGGTCCATCTTAATCCAGTGGCAAGACAAGTCAAGACGACTGGAGATGAAATCAGGTGCAGTGGATGACCATGGCTTTCTACGTGCCTCGCCATGCTCCTTATGCTCCACAGCACGTTGCTGGTAATCGCCGTCATGCCCGTTGAACCAACAGGTGGTTTCTTCCGCGCAGTCTACCGAATCCAGTCTTCGCATGCATGGGTAGGCAGACCCTAACTCACCGAAGGTTTATAACCAGTCGGCTACCCTCACCTAGTTTAGCCGGCCTGTCAAAGCCGTTTCCCGGGTGGTTTGGGATGTCAGGTATTGGTAGTACCTCTGGTTAAGGAGCTGTCATGCCCTTTTCAGGGCAGCTCGGCCACCTTTGGTCCAAACCTGGCATTCAACTCTCACCTGTGGCTCCTCGTAGCTGTCAGCATGCGACAGCGGCCACCTGCCGGGAAACGGAAACGGCCTATTTATGAACACTACTATGAGCCCCTCTTATCTGTGTTAAAACATCAACTGCAATGGTATGTGAACATGTATTCAAAGTTGAGAGGGTGTTTTGAGGTGCAAAACTTTAGTTACAAAATAGACAAAATATCCAAGCTACTTCACACCCGAAGCAGTTCTCAACACCCAGAATCCGAAATGCTTGGGGAGGGTCATGTTTCAGTTTTCAGAATACGCCCAAAATATCACCAGAAGTAGCCCAAAGTTGCCCAAAATATCACTCGAAGTAGCCCAAAAATTGCCACACTAAAATTATATAGAATTTATTTATCAGAAAAATATGTTTTTTAAAACTTCAAACATAAACTTTGTTAAATACCTGCACATATACGAGGGAAGGTCAAAAAGTAATGCCTTCTATTTTTTATGTATATAAATACTGCATCAGTGTGCAATTTGTAAATTTAGCAGGATTCCACAATCACTCTTCTGCACTGTATAGCATTACCAACCTGTTTCAGTAACAGGTGGCACCACTGTAACAGTTTAAAAATGGTTGCCAAAGACGTTCGGTTAAAACAACGTTATGTCATAGAATTCCACAATGCTGAAAGACAACCATAGCCATCAACCTCCTGCACCGTTACGAAACTGAAGGAGAAAAGTTTTTAATCGAATATTTTGACAGGGGATGAGACTTGGGTTCATTTTTTTTAACCAGAATCCAAGAGGCAGTCAATGGAATGGCACCACACAACATCGCCGACAGGAAAAGTTCAAAAGTTCACCATCTGTAGGGAAAGTTATGGCCTCCGTGTTTTGGGATGAGAAGGGTGTGATTCTTCTCGACTTCTTGGAACAGGGAAACACGGTGAATGCAGACCGATACATTGAAACTTTGAAGAAGCTTAGAGGTTGTCTTTGGCGACTTTACCCATTAAAAGATCAGAGAACTGCACTACTGTTGCACGATAATGCCACGCCACACACTGCTAAACGCACCATTGATGCGATTGCAGAATTTGGCTGGACATTATTACCACATCTACCTTACAGTCCTGATCTTGCACCTTCTGACTTCCATCTCTTTGGACCACTGAAAGAAGATCTTCGCGGACATCACTTTGAGGACACTGAGACCCTTAAACACGCCGTACGCCAGTGGTTTCGGAAAAAGGACACAAGTTTTTACCATGCTGGGATACATGCCCTTGTGAGAAGATGGACAAAAACTGTAACAAATAATGGAGACTACATTGAGAAATACATTTTTGAAGTTCAGACTTGGGGCTACATTTCAGTGTGAATTTTGTCTGTTTTCTTGCCTATTGAATGAAATTTAAAAATTATGAGGCATTACTTTTTGACTGCCCCTCGTACATTCCATGTTCTAATCATCGTCATCAGCTTGGCGTCTGACATCTGTTGATGGACCAGAACAGGATTTTCAGCTCATGAATAGGCAGTAAGACAGATGGCCTTATTGTAGATTTTACTCAGTGTCATCTGTCTCATAAACTATGGTTTCTATCTATGCAGTCTTTCTTAAATTCCATAAACTGCCAAAACTTCTTCATTTTTTCCTCTGTGCAACGTTTTCAGATCTGACATTAGTATTTGGTCATCACTGTCCATGTAAAACTTCAGCAGCTTGTCTGTGTTTCCTTATGTCATATGCTGTGGTAGTTCCTACTGCATATTCTTCAGCAAGACAATGCTTAGGGACACCATGATAAAGCTTCGGCAATAACTCTACCTTCTGCACTATTGATAATGACTAATGCTTTCTTGTCTTATTCCTACTGTTACCCACAGGAGTATCTGCAGCTCTTTTCAACATTTTCACAATGAAATTAAACTCACAAAGTTTAAGTCACGAAATTAGCTTACAAATATCCACTCAAAATGAGCTAAAAAATAATCACACATGGCTGAAAGTGGAGCTTAGACACAACTAAATAGTTGTGTTTTAAAATTTATATCTCATTATAGCGCATATGCCAGCTTATGCTGCGCTTCAAGAGGATGAAATGTAATAAACCAAACATTGTGTGTGTTCAATACCCTGCATACCAGTTATAAATAATAATAATCATTTTTTGTTTGGTTTGGAAACTTAAAAGTAGCCCAAAAGTTAGCTAAAACACTCTTCAGTTTTTGGTATATCTTGGTTTTTGGATGTTTGGATTATGGGTTACACACCTGTATAAGAAATAATCAGGGTTAAGAAAAGTAAATTGATCTTCAAATTATTTTAGTCAAAACAAAAGTGTATTTAGTATGATCTTTGGCACAATATGTCACTGACCAACTATTTATAGTTATGCAATCATCCATATCAGCATCAGTGATCCACTATGATCCTTTTAAAAATTGCCTTTTTTTGGTTGAAATTATTCCAGAAATTCATTATCATATAAATGAGATTTTAAAACATCATCATTCTGAAGGTCCAAAATCTTTAACTCGAATTCTTCTGTCGTAGCTTCCTTGAGCAGTTATATTTGTATATGGGTAAATAACAGAAAAATTACAGGGATGATCTTGATTAAGATACAACAAGCAAGTTTATGGCTATTGCAGCTGCATTAAGCCTTACTATTTAACAATAATTTATGCTTGGTGTTGATGTTATTCAAGTGTTAGTGTAATATATTTTTATTATAACTTTCTTTCCTTAATGTGATACCTACAGTGGTACATCTAATATAGTTCACTGCTTTCAGGCTGGAAGAAATGTGGCAGCTAATGACACAAGTTTGTTTGCAGAAATAAAGCAGGAAACAGATTTTAAGGTATGTACACTATTTGTAACATTGTTTAGAAGCTTTAATAATATTGTGGCTTGGATGTACGGTATACTGTTAATGCTCATAGAAGACAAATTTATATTGCAATATGCTGCACCCATAAAGAATTTATTTTGGACAGTTTTAAGTGATCTTTTTCAGAATTGTTGGTGGTCTATACTAGGTATTTGTTAATCTAAAATTCTAGCTTAATTGTATATAGTTAACTAAAGTTCGTGACTTGTAAGAAACTCAGTGTTTACACGGCACCAAAGAATATTAAAACAATTGACTCAAATGTAAATATAGGCGAAAAGCAGGAATTGAGTTGTAGGTGGTTTATTTTTTATTTTACTGATCACATATTGAAGGTTAGGAGGTTTCAACAAATCCTAGAAAGGTAGGGGGGATTGGGGCAACTGCCTATATAAAACATCTTTAAAACATTGAGACTTGACAGGAGACAAGATTGAGGAGCTTTACCCTCTCCCCTCTCCACTGCTGTTCAGGTTAGGCCCTGGCAAAGACATTTGGAGTAGTGTTGCCGACCAGGGACTGAAATAACCTGAACGGCTCCTGAGCCGACCCAGCTCTAATAGTACCTACAAAATCGGCGAGTATCTGCCTGAATGATGAGAGGACACCTGTCATTGTACAAGGAAAAGAGGAATGCTCATGTAAAATCATTCTCAGGTTAGACATATTAACCGGAGATTTTGCCTCGAGTAATAGCGGGCTAACAATTAAGAATATAAAAAAAATAAGAAATGCGATATTCTAGAGCAGGTTAACTTTATTCTTCTTCTTTGATCCTTAGCCGCCGACCGTCAAAGCAGTCAGTGGCCATCACGCCTAGTGGCGTCTTGTAGAGCAACAAGAAATTGATTCCAATTTGCTCGGTCGGTGGCCATCCTTCGTACATTGCCCCCAACTCTGGTTCATTCTTTGCATCTCAGCCTCCACAGTCCTCCGCCAGGTTATTTTTGGTCGGCCTCTCCCTAGAATGTGTAACCTATTGTTTCTCATTTCTGCCGTGACCTGTCTTAGTTTACCTGCCTCGTACATTGTCCTGACATTCCAAAAACCTATCCTTGTATCCTGTTTTGCGGTCAGGACATCCGTTTTCATGTCAGTGGCTTCCTTTCGGCTTTCACCACTGACAGTCATACGAGCCACAGACTCCGAATGTCCATTCCGCAGCAAAGTTTGTTCATTTATTGTTGTTTCCGTAACTTCATTGTTTTTTTTACACAGACAGGGGTGTCAGCCCTGTGCTAAAACCCCCAACCTGGAGGACCAGGGTACCAGCTTTTTTCTGACCCCTACCCACACAGACCAGTCCAGCTTGGTTGAACCTACCAGGAGTAAAACTCCCACTGGCATAGTTCTGGGGATTGTCAGGGTACGCAAGCTGCCATACCACTACAAGGTATAGGTACCATTGATGGCAGAACTTTATTCTGACTGCCACATAATAATTTATTCTGAAGGAAATAAACAAGAAAGAAGGATCAGTCAAATTTTATAATGATTGTGGTGTGGATCTGGCATTGGGATGTCTAAAACATAGCAGCTTTGTCCATCAGGGAAAGAGACTTAAAAGACAGCATCAATAAGACCTATCCATGAAGACAACACCACTGAAGCCCACCCTGTACCATGGAAACAGGCCAGCAGAACCCTCCAAATTAATACATCAATCAGTGGTCTCAGAACTGGATATCTTCTTCTTCATTGGTCCTGAAAAGGACCTTGGTTGCGTTGTGTCCATTTACAGTGAAGCTGTGATATTTGTGCCTTTTGGCCGACTTCAGCACAGCATTTTTTTTAAATGAGTATAATGATCTGCAAAAACAAACTGCTACATTGAGTATGATCTAAGAAAGCTATCCAGAACAATCATGGATACTTGCCTACATGGATGGATCAGCAACAAATGCCATTAAGAATGGAGGCACCGGTATCTTTATCTCATGTCCTGACAACCACTATGAGACTAGGCATATTCCCACTGGTAAATTCTGTTCATTCTTTACAGCTCTAGAGTTCAAGCTCTAGAGCAAGCTGCAAAAATGATTTATGACAACATTTTTAACTGCCACCAGGTAGTCATCCTCACAGATGCACTGTCTGTACTGCAAGTTCTCAATGGTGGTAAAATCCTGCATCTGCAAAATTAACTAAGCAAGGTAGCTGCCAAAAAGTGAACCATACTTCAGGGGGTACCATCCCATTGTGTGTGTACTTGGAAATGAAAAGGCAGATAAACTTGCCAAAAATGGAAAAGAATGTGAATAAGAAGATAACGAAATCACCTACGTTGAGAAAAAGGGAGCTATCCAGGCTATCAGAAGAGAACAGAATCAACCAAACAACAACTACCACACTCTTGACTGGCAGGGACAGATCACCATTTTGCCTCAGGATAGGGCATAACAAACTAAATAAACACATGTGCAAGCTATGATTCTCTGCTTCACCACTGTGCACATGTGGATTAAATGAACAAACTGCTGAGAATGTTCTATGGGATTGTCCTCTGTATGACCAGTTAAGAAACATATACTGGCCCAATGACTAAACACTAAATTCAAAGCTGTATGGAGCTAAAGAGGAACTCCAGACAATGGTCGAATTCATCATGAGAACTCGTCTGATGGTACAAACATCAAAGATGTGATTGCAAGAAGAAGAAATAATCAGCTGCATACTGGTATACAGGAAATTTTTAAAATGGTTGTTATCTGTGGAAACTGGGCCAGGAGCAGACTGTAGTAGTGGCCATGTGCTAGTACTAGAAAAAAAAATAGTTTCATTCTTACTGAAGAAATTAAACAGTGCCTAAAAAATGTCAAGCTATATTTAGCTGTAAGTGAATGAGAAAAGGAAATGAGTGAGAGGCTTTCAACAAATTCAGATCAAGCCTTCCTGTCCTATGCCATCTGTTCAGTTGTTTTCCATGTCTTTGCATACATTTCATGTCTGTCTCCATTTCCCTTCTCCGTTTTTTCCCCTCTACCTCTCTTATGTCCTAAACATAGCACCATATTTGCAGTGTTGTTTTTCTTTGTTTCTCTTCCTTGCCAGTTTGTTACATTTCAGTTACTTAAGAAATTCAATTTGATTATTTACATTAACTGTGAAGACAAACCTTGGCAATGGCTAAACAAAATTCTGACCTCAGTGATGCTAGACCATGTAAAAGAAGCTTTAAATAAACAAACTCATGGAAGAACAAACACATTTTTAACAGCAAAATCATATGCAGATCAGGTAGCAAGACTCAAAATCATCAATGTCAGGCACATTTATACATCAACTTTGTGGACACTGATAATTTATTTCCAGGTTTTTACTGAAGTCTTTGTTGTGTATACAAACAAACTTCAAACACTTCAGTTTGTTGTTAGTCTCAAAATTGAACCTTGTGATAACAGTATTGATTTGGTAGTGATTGTAAAAAAAACCTTTACATAACCTATGATTTTGTATTGCATGACATCCAGGAGTGTTATTGGAATGGCATCTCTAAAGATTCAGACATTAATTCCTAGACAGTTGCAGGCATTAGCAGGGAGAGATTAGAAGAGCATAAAGTAAAACAGTCATACATATGGAGAAATGAAGGTACACATGTAAATAAGCTTCTTTTTTAAACAATGGAGCATCTCAGTTGAGGCTGAATGCTGGTGCATATAATGTAGGCTGATGTGCTGTTTTATTGTGTTACTTCAAGATGTTTGCCACCCCATGGATCTTCTGGATCATTCTGTAACACTGTTTTCTTCTATAGCTAATTTATTGGAGGAGGGTTTAAAAAGTAGTCATGGTGAAATCAAGCATTAAGAGATCTTATAGCTTAAACTACCACATACAAAATATTGATACTGACATCTTTGATACACTTGTCTGTAATCTAGCATGACCTGTAGTTAAAGTGGGAATAGTAGCACATTCAATAAGACACATGCTACCAGTCTAGCTGTTGTCTGGAGACATGGTCTGTGGAAAGGGGTAGCTAAGTGCAGAACCTGTTTTACAACTATCAGTAAAAGAGTGTTTCATACATTTATTTCCTCACGAATGAAGGATTGTACCTTCTATGCTTCAGCATGGGACAATCACAGCATTTGTGGTGATGAATTCTCAAGTGGGCTGTTTTACATGATGAGGTTGTAAGCCCTTAGTCACATCTGAAGCTGTGCCATTTTTGAAGCAGTTGTCCTCATCTTTTGCCTTCTTATAGAACCCCTGAAACTGCATAGATTTTTACCCATAGTGGCTCGTTACAATGGAAGATGGACCGATAGAATAAGTAAACATAGAAATAAGTACCAAAACTGCACAAGATGATCTCACTGAAGGCTGGCTCAAGTAAAAACTGCAGAAAATGTTAAATATAAGTTTTACACGAAGAAAAGAACAGAGTGAGAATCACTGGCATATTTATAGGGATACTGGAAATTAACTGTCTCTTAGCAGGTTGAGAATCCTCTGAGTAGTGTAAGAGCTAATAGGTATCCAGGCCACTGTTTCTTATGGTACTTAATTATTGGAAAGAACCCCCGTTGATTAAATACAAACATGTATTAGACATCACAGTAACATCAAAGAAAAGTCAATAACACTAATGTTGATTTCAGAAAAAAATTACAATGAACCTTAACTGATTAAAACAAAATGTCATTTGTATACAGTTCAATCTTGTCTAAACAGTTACTGAAAGTTCATCGATAGGACTTTTAAGTAATTGATTTAAGTTCAGTGGTTCTATAAAGTTATTGATTTTTTATCATTAGGACTTTTATGAAGTTGTTAGTTCATGGTTGTTTTACCTACAGTAGCTAGATTCCAGATTGCAATCACAGTCACTCCTGGTTTATCCAGGTGTGGGAAAAGGTTGTGTGTTGTGAATATAACTATCTCAGGGTTCCAAAGCTTTATTTCCCTGATCTAAGTATCTTGTCATCGATGAAAATGGAAGCTCTTCGTGTAGACTACTCTAAAGAACCACTTGGTTGTATTTTGTTGCTAACAAAATAAGATTTTGGCAAAGGTAAGCCTTTGCAACTACCGCTGCTAGGTCTATGAAATGAGTTCTCTCATGACTGTAATGTTATGATGTATGTATATAATCATTACCTCGTCATCTACACAAGCACACACGTTTCAGAAGGGACTCAGTAAAAGCATGTTCAATTCGTAGCCATGTTTATTTACAGAATATCGTACATGTCAAGATTCGCATTATATTACAATGTTTGGTTCGTACTTTAATGTATTCATATTACATCCCCCCTTTTTTGAAAAAAAAATGTGTGTAAACATTTCCAACGAAATGTTTCATGTGAGAAAGGATAAGTATGTGTAATGCTCAGTGTGAGTATATATATGTCACTGTCTGTATCGGCTGGGAGGTGTCACTGTACGGCCAGAACGAGTGGTGTAAAGTGCTGGTGGTTCTGCGGAAGTCCCTGGTTTAGCTTGAGTTGGTTGTGATTTCGGCCTTGGCGCTTGTTGGTTTTGTGGGGCACCAAAGTCTGGAGTTACTGCATTGTCTGTTGAAAGCATGGGAATTCTCTGTTCTGTTGTATTCTGTGGGATTTCTCTTATGTCCACTCTGTTTCGCCTCAGGAGGTTGCTGCTGCTGTCTGGTCTTAAAGTATAGCTCCTGGGTTCAGGGTTTCTGGAAATGATTGTTGCTTTTGACCATGTGTCATTGTTGTGGTTGTAGGTAGTCACATGCTGACCAGGATATAATGGTGTAAGTCTTTAGCACATTTGTCATAGTTGGATTTCTGAACTTGCTGACGATGCTGAAATTGATCATATGTGCTGTCTCTATGTTGTGGACGGAAGTGGACCTTAGATGGTAGGAGGTCTTTAATTCTTCTATCAAACATAAGTTCTGCTGGACTGTCAATCTTACTGTCTACCGGTGTTGTTCTCCATCTCAAAAGTGCTAGGTGTACATCCTCTGTTCTTGTTTTCTTCATGATTGACTTGATAGTTTGTATCTGTCTCTCAATGAAACCATTAGATTTAGGGTATCTAGGTGATGATGTTGTGTGTTTGATCTTCCAGTCCTTAGTGAAGTTTCTGTATGCTTGACCTGAGAAATGTGGACCGTTGTCTGATCTAATTTCATCTGGGATGCCAAACATGCTGCAATACTTCTTTGTAATGTCTGCAATAACAGCTGATGGTGAGGGTTGTGGAAGTTTCTCAATGATGGGAAATTTGCTGTAGTAATCAGCAATAATAAGATAGTCATTATTGTCGATTGAGAAAATATCAGTTCCTATAATGCTCCAAGGGCTCAATGGTATGTCTGATGGTATGAGAAGTTCTCTGCACTGTCTATTTGCATGTTCTTGGCAAATTGAACAGTTTTTACATAGTGTTTCTATGTCCTTGTTTATCTGTGGCCAGTAAACATCTTTCTTTGCTCTCAGTTGTGTCTTCACAATACCAAGGTGACTATTATGGAGCTGTTTAAGGATGATATCGCGTTGTGTTTCTGGTACAACAATGCGATCTCCTTTAAGGATCAGACCATCTTCGATGCTTAACTCGTCCCTCATCGAGTAGTATGGACGGATGTGTGTTGGAACTTCCCTGATAGAGCTTGGCCATCCATGGTATATCAGTTCTTTGAGAGAGTTAAGGATAGGATCTCTCATTGTGTCTTCTCTGATGTGTTCAAGCCGATTATCGCTAAACTTGACAAAATCAACTTTGATGTTTGGGGTAAGATCTGCTGTCTTGTTGGGGTTTGGTAATCTGCTGAGAGCATCTGCAAGACCTATATCCTCTCCTGGGATATACTGAATATTAAAATCATAACCTTGTGTTTCCAATAACAGAGCTTGTAGTCGTGGTGGTGCTGAAGCTATTGGTTTTTTATGAATCATCTCAAGTGGCTTATGATCTGAGAGAATTGTAAATGGGCGGTTGAAAAGAAATGTGTGGAAGCGTTTGATTCCAAAACGTACAGCTAGCATTTCTCTTTCAATGTTTGCAAGTTTCTTTTCGCCAGAACTTAATGATTTGCTTGCGTAAGCTACAGGACGAAGTTCTTTGGCATAGTGTCCTTCAGGATTTTTGTCTGGTTGCAAAAGTGCTGCTCCTAGGCCTTTCAGACTGGAATCAACCATGAGAAAAGTGGGTGCTTGCATGTCATAGTATTTCAAGCATGCATCAGATGATATGAGGGTCTTCAAGTGGTTGAATATGTGTTGGTAGTCTTCTGACCATTCATACGGAGTTTCATTCTGTAGTAGAGATCGCAAAGGTTCTGCAGCAGCTGACAAATTTGGTATGAATTGTGCTAGGAAATTGACAGCACCTAAGAATTGTTGCAGTTCCTTCTTTGTAGCTGGTGTTGGCATGTCATGAATATCTTCAACCTTTTTAGGGTCTGGTTTTACACCATTCTGGGTGTACAGCAATCCAAAAAATTGTATCTCCGTTGCCTTAATTGTACACTTTTTGCTGTTGAATGTTAGCCCATTGGCCTGTGCTACATGCATCAAGTTAATCAAGTTACGGTCGTGTTCTTGTTCTGACCTGCCGCAGACTACAATGTCATCCGCAATAGCCACTGTACCAGAACATTGCTCAACAATGTTGTCAATCTTCTGTTGGAAGATGTCTTGTGATACATTCAAACCAAATGGGAGTCTCTTGAAACAATATCTGCCGAATGGTGTTCGAAAAGTTGTAAGGAGTTGACTTTCCTCTGCTATCTCAACACTCCAGTATCCGTGTACAGCATCTAGTTTAGAAAAATATTTGGCATTGTGGAATCTGTGAGTTATCTCTTCCACTGTATGCATTTTGTGTGGACAGCGCTTTAGACTGTTGTTTAAGTGTTTTGGGTCAAGGCAAACCCGAAGAGAACCATCCTGCTTCAGAACGGTTGTGATACTACTACACCAATCAGAATGCTCTTCAACCTTTCTAATAACATCATTCTGCACCATCTTTTCTAGTTCTGTGGCAAGTTTCTGTTTAACATGTATAGGATACTTTCTAGGTGGGTCTATCTTTGGCTCAGCGTTGTCTTTTAAAAAGAATCTTGCCTTTCCTGGAAGTTTGCCTATTCTGTCGAACTGTTCTGGGAATCGCTGTTTAAGGTCATCTACTCCAGTGACGTGTAGAGTAAGATGTTCTTTTTTGTCAGCTTTAATGTTGTTAATAGTTACCACACTCAGCTTTTCGCACATTGGTAAACCCAAAATTGCAGGTCCTTCAACATCTACCAAGTAAAATGTTGACGATGTCCATTCAGAGTCTCTGTATAAACATTCAAGTGTTACTGCTCCGAAACAGTCTATACTTGTTCCATTGTAAGCTCTTAGCTTTGTCCTGCCACTCCTACTTTTTACATCCCTTGTGGGAAATCCTTGCTTATCCACCTTGTCAGGCATGATCTGTCTGAATATTCTTAAGGGTAGAGTGTTACCTTGGGCACCTGTGTCTATCTTGAACCGAATATATCTTTCTTTGTGCCTTTTAATTCCTGGTATTCGGAATTGTACCTTGCAGAAAGCCTGCGTTCTCTTTGGTTCATTACTGAAAGTTAGTATCTTCACAGTATCAAAAGTGGAAGGATCACTTTCTTCACTGGAGTCAAGGTCCTCAGTCATCATAGAGTGTGTTTGTTTTGACGACTTTCTGCTGTGAAGTTTGTGTTGAGCACTGTCTTGTTTCCTCTTGAAACATAATTTTATCCAGTGGCCCCTCTTTCTGCAGTAATGACATGTAGAGTCTTTAGCTGGACAGTGGTTTTGTATGTGGTTTAGGCCACAACATTTACACATAGCACCTCTGCTTGTGTTGTGTTTTTCTTGTTGTTTCGAACCAGTTGCTTTGTTGTGTCTAGGTTTATAGCTTTTCACTGCATCCACCTGGGCTGCTAATGTACCTTGCTGAATTTGTTTAATGTTTAGTGCTTGTGCCTCGTGTTTCCTGCCTTCATCCAGAAGTTGTTGTAAAGTTAGCGTATCACTCTGGCTCAGTAGCCATTTCTGGAATTCTGGCATTGGTGTGCTAAGAAGAATCTGTTCAATAATTCGCTCTTTTTCTTCTTCGTTGCTAAATTTACATACTCTTGTTTTCTCCTTAATGCGAGTGAAGAAATCATCTAGGCTTTCACCACGTTTCTGTCGCAGGTGGTGAAGCTCTAATCTTGCCGCTCTAAAGTTTGTGTGCTTTATGATCAGACGCTTTTCAAATTCGTCCAATATGGCTACGGGGTCGGTTGCCGACTCAACCGGCATGGCGGTAGCAAAACTGTTGTAGATTTTCAAACCTTCATCGTCCAATGCTTCTAGGATATATGGAGTTAGGGTTTGTCCTTCCAGACCAGTGGTCTTGGAATATAGATCTATGCGTTGGCGCCATAAAAAGAAAGCTTCACTCTTATCGTCTTGACCGGCGAATCTCATTTGTGGTGCGTTGCGATATTGTTTCGCCGCCATGGCTGACTTCGATGACGAAAATTAGCCGAATACTGTACTCACGTGTTATCGTGTAGCTGTTTTGCGTCAGTCCGGTATCGACCGCTGCCACCATGTAATGTTATGATGTATGTATATAATCATTACCTCGTCATCTACACAAGCACACACGTTTCAGAAGGGACTCAGTAAAAGCATGTTCAATTCGTAGCCATGTTTATTTACAGAATATCGTACATGTCAAGATTCGCATTATATTACAATGTGTGGTTCGTACTTTAATGTATTCATATTACAATGACCAACATTTTCGATTGCAGTGTCTGGGCTTAGTGAGCTCTAGGGTTAAATACAAAAAATCTCATTTTCAGCTGACAGATGTATGGGACCACAAACCATCTTTCCTAAACAATTTCTCATCTGAAATTAATGAAATCCTGAACACTCTTCCCTTGAAAGAGTGTCAGGGAAATACATTTTCTTTAACATGGTTCAAGAGCATGAAAACTAATTATAATCACTAGTACTGTGAAGTAGCCACCATATCAATTACATCCCATTTATGTTAGCTGCCCAGCAACTATCTGTTCTATTCAAGCCAGGTCAACAACTTTTGCTTTGGCGAAAATATCCACTGATTTTGTAATAGAAAAGAGGGAAGTTTAAACTACTGTATGTGAATTAATCTTTATTCATTGGGCTAACAGAATTTTACAGATTTCATGCAAAGTACCATCCATGTGTAGATTTTCATTGTTTTATAATAGTTAAACAGCGCCAAATTATCCTTTAATTTGTAATAGAGGTGATTTATTTATTTATTTTCTGAAAACTTGTTAAGGAGTAACTAAACATTATCTCCCCTTAATTTGATCTGTGCAGCATGCCTCGTTAAATTAGGGAAGTCAATTTTATGAGCTTGGCATAACAAGAACAGAAAGGCTTTGTCATACTTGATGAGAGAAAACATTGGTAAGTCACCAGATGTTTGTATTTATAAAGTGTTTTTTATTTTTTTTTTTTATGTGACAGTAGATCGTGATTGAGATTGTCATACTTGAAAAGGTAGATAAAATATTGTTTAGTCATCAGATATGAGTTTTTTTAGTCTCTCCTGCTCACTCTCCTTTACTCTACTTCTTCTTTGATCCATATGCACCAACCGTCAAAGCAGTCAGTGGCCATCACGCCTGGTGGTGTCTTGTAGGGCAGCAACAAATTGATTCCACTTTGTTCGGTTGGTGGCCATCCTTCATACAGTGCCCCATTTCTGGTTCATTCTTTGCATCTCGGCTTCCACAGTTCTTCTCCAAGTTGTTTTTGGTTGGCCTCCCTTGTGCTTTCCTTCAGTGATCCATAGCATAGCTGTTCTTGTAATGGTATTAGGGTTTCTTCTGAGGACATGGCCAACCCAGCTCCAGTGTCTGCCAGCTATGATGGTGTGTATGTCCTCCTGGCTACTCCGAATAAGTAGTTCTTAATTGCTGATGAGATTCGACTAAAAGATCCTGTACTCTGTCTGTTGTTTATTGCATGTAGGTCACTCACGTTTTTGGAAAAAAATGACACTGAATACCAGTATTAAACTCTTGTGTATTGCAAGCAGTAAGTCACAATCAATTTCATAATGATTATAAGCAACATGGTTTAATCAGGTTAAAAAATTATTCATTTCAACGCTTGAATAAAAAAAATAATGCTATCATTATGAGCGAAGAAGAAAACAAAAGTAGGTACAGAATACAGAATATGTTAATATTTCCCAAACATGATGTATTAAATAACTCTGAACAAATTAGGTCAGAACTCAGGATGGCATTGAAATAATCATGCCCAGGTAGTATTTATACATTTAACAATGTCCATGATGAAAGATGGGCAGGTGGTATTTGAAACATAATTGTGCATCTGAATATGTAAATAGACACTTTGTTGTGAATTTCCCCATCTTTAATGTGCATATCCCCTTTAGATAACAACAGTGCATAAATGGTATGTGAACAAAATGTCAGGACATTACATGATAATGACATTACATGTAGTGTGTTCATGTATATACCATTGTATAGATTAGAATTGTCATTATTGTGTACGTTATATGATCACCAAAAATATGTCATTATCATGTTTTAACAAAATGTATTACCAAATCTGCTTTACCAAACAATGGTTTTAACATTAATACTAGCTATATTTCTCAATTGTAATTCATGCTCATGTATAACTATTAGTATAAGTAGTAGAAAGTAGCCATAAGTAATTATTTCTCGACTCATTTTTCAATAATTCATATTTGAAGAATGCTGCACATAAAATTCAGTTATGTCCATGTTCTATGTCATGTCTACTTTAGATATATCTACAATGTGATTACAGTGTTACTGTGGGGTAATAATATTTACTCATGCACGTTGTACAAAAAATTTATTTAGAAATATAAGCATAATGGCTTGCCAGTTTATCTTTCTATAATTCATACCTTAGACACAAGTGCATTTGAACACAATCTTCCTCGATAATGTCTCAGTAGTAATTTATGCCCATGCATGCTATATAGTGAAATTAAAGGTTCATGCCCTTTTATCTGAACACCCACCTGCATGGAGGCATACCTGGTGTCATTCTTATTTGACCACCAGTTATGCACAATGCTATAATATATGTACAAATGTGGAAGTGAACCTCTGTCTGTGAGGCAAATTACATCCTCATTGACTCCTTAAATCATCCACACCTTTCAGGCATTCCCCCTGCGGTGAAACTTGTTGAGGGCCCAGCATTGCATATGATTAAGATGGACATTTTGGAACAGAAAAAGCAACACAAAAATTTAAAATTTACAAAAGATATAAAGTAACAGGTAATACATCCACCTTGACAGCAGAATTAGTGGAAATCTTAAAAGCTTTAGAAATAGTTGCAGTTATATAGTGTCTAGGTATACAATTGCAGGCATCACTGAAATTGAGCAAAACTCATTTTATCAAAAACAAAGTTTGAATTTTACTAACACAGTACTGTTACTCCACAGATCTATCAGGTAATGTCATGAGGTTCTTTTCTTGCAAAAAACTTTTAGTCATGACAGAAAAAAATAATTATTAACAATATAATATTTGTAATCATTTCAGGACTGTTTAGAGGGAAGTAATTCAGAAATAAATTGTTATTACTCATTTCTTACATCCATGGGAAGTAATCAAACAATACAAATATTAATGAATATATGCAATAGCGACCACATAAGAAAAAAAAACATTTTGCAACACCATTTAAAATTATTAAATGTATGCAATTAGTTTCATAGTATGCAATACACCATGAACTTTTAACATATCAGACAGAAACAAATACTTCTTAAATAATCTTATAGTTGCATAACGTTTAAATCATACCTAATTTGACGCTACAAAACATGCAGAATTAAAATTTGTTTTGCATGCCATAATTATCTGAAGTTTTTACTATTATGTTTTATTCAACGAATTTCAGGTGACCATTCCTGTAGCCAGCGATCCCGCCTATACACTAGTTTTGACATTCCAGATTTGAAAATTATGAACAGTTTCATAAAGAGTGAACCAGTGCAAAATGCTGCATTCAATCAAGTGTTGCCAGAATTCACAGAAAAAATTGTGAGTGAAATGAAAGCTGATGTAAGTATGGCAGCTGCAACACTAAATACAGACAATAACATTGAATCAAGATTAAAAGAGGTACAATCACTGAATGTCACAGACTCTGAGATAATGACTGTAGACATGAATCCGACTCCTGAGATTTATACTGCAGTCTTACAAAATGAAAACTGCAGCAGGAAATCAACAATAGTCTATGAAGATTGTACTCTCAACAGTGGAAGTAGAGACAGTTTTAATTTGTGTGGCAGTGTACAATCAGATGAAATAATAAGTGCAAAAGAGACACTTTCCAGCTGTCATGTTTGTGGAGTACAGGTTAGCAAGAAAGATGACCATAATGAACATGAACTTTCACATATGAGAGAAAAGTGTTATATAAGTAATGTTGGTAATGTAGAATTAGCTACAAAATCCAGTCTATGTCAACAAGAAAGAATACAAAAAGCACAGAAGCATTCTAAATATGATCTTATTGGTATGGGGGCTGCTCATTTTGGTTATCTAAAGGCACATGTAATGCAGCATAAAGAAGAACTGCCTAACAAGTGTGATGGTCTTAGGTTTTCTAGAACTGATTATCCAAAGAAACCCATAATGCAGCATAATAGTGAGACACATTACAAATATGATGTCAGTGGAGCAGAATTTTGTCAAAGTGATCACAAGGTAACAAATGCAGAAGGAGAATCTTACATCTATGATGAACTTACAGGACAAAAACTTCATTTAAAATGGTACAAAAGTCGACATCCAGAAGAAAAACTTTATAACTGTTTTGTCTGTGGAGCAGAATTTTCTCATAGTGGTGCTTTAAACAGTCACAAAAGGACACACACTGATAAGAAACCTTATAAGTGTGATGTTTGTGGAGCAGTATTTTCTCTTAAAGGTGATTTAAAGAGACACAAAAGGACACACACAGGAGAGAAACCTTATAAGTGTGATGTTTGTGGAGCAGGGTTTTTTCAAATTTGTCAATTAAAGAGTCACATTAGCACACACACAGGAGAGAAACCTTACAAGTGTGATGTTTGTGGAGCAGGATTTTCTCTTAGTGGTGATTTAAAGAGACACAAAAGGACACACACAGGAGAGAAACCTTACAAGTGTGATGTTTGTGGAGCAGAATTTTCTCGAAATGATCAGTTAAAGAGTCACAAAAGGACACACACAGGAGAGAAACCTTATAAGTGTGATGTTTGTGGAGCAAAATTTTCTCATGGTGGTTTAAAGAGACACAAAAGGACACACACAGGAGAGAAACCTTATAAGTGTGATGTTTGTGGAGCAGAATTTTCTGAGAATGGTGCTTTAAAGAGACACAAAAGGACACACACAGGAGAGAAACCTTATAAGTGTGATGTTTGTGGAGCAGATTTTTCTCGTAATGATGATTTAAAGATTCACAAGAGGACACACACAGGAGAGAAACCTTATAAGTGTGATGTTTGTGGAGCAGAATTTTCTCAGACTGGGACTTTAAAGAGTCACAAATTGACACACACAGGAGAGAAACCTTATAAGTGTGATGTTTGTGGAGCAGAATTTTCTCAGACTGGGACTTTAAAGAGTCACAAAAGGACACACACAGGAGAGAAACCTTATAAGTGTGATGTTTGTAGAGCAGGGTTTTCTCGAAATCATCAGTTAAAGAGTCACACAAGGACACACACAGGTGAGAAACCTTATAAGTGTGATGTTTATTTATCAGAATTTTCTTGAAATGATCAGTTAAAGAGTCACAAAAGGACACACACAGGAGAGAAACCTTGTAAGTGTGATGTTTGTAGAGAAGAATTTTCTCGAAATGATCAGTTAAAAAGTCACAAAAGGACACACACAGAAGAGGCACCTTATAAGTGTGATGTTTGTGGAGCAGAATTTTTTCTTAGTAGTGCTTTAAAGAGTCACAAAAGGACACACACAGGAGAGAAACCACAGCCCAGGCCAGTCCCAAGCCAGGCTGACAAAGGAGGAGGGCAGACTGCATGTAATCTGTAAGGAGTCAGGCCCTCCACAATGCAAAGGCACAACAGGCCAATCACCTGTTTGCTTTAAACCATTATTACGCAAACTACAAGAGAGAAAACTGGACTGATTCTAAAGTCGACGAACTGGAATGGACTACGGACTATGACTTATGGAAATTCGAACACAAGAAGTATAAATGGGAAAGAAGAGGAGCTGGTGGAAGAGATGAGGAAAGCAAAACTAGAAATCCTGACTATAATGGAAACAAAGAAAAAGGGACAAGGGGTCATGATTTTGATGGCAACACGCTGCTCTACAGTGGTGTACCCACATCTGAAAGATCTAAAGGGGGCATTGGTTGCATTGTAGCAAAAAACCAAAAAGATAGTTTCAAGGGATGGAACTTTGTCTCGGAGCGCATTATGGTTGTAAAACTAAAAGAATGAGAAACCATAGTCAACCTGGTCATAGTGTATGCTCCAAATGAGGATGAGAGAGCAGAGATCAAGGAGGAATTCTTCAAGCTGCTTCAAAGGACAGTGGATGACTGCCTAGATGAAATTATCATGCTCGGAGATTTTAATGCCAGAGTTGGAAATGACCATGCTAGATGAGGTGGAGTTTCTCAGCCTAGGAACTGCCCAATATCATGCAAGAAACTAAGTAAATGATTGGGAGAAATGAGCATTAAGACCTACGAGCTGAGAGAGCCAGAAATTAGGACTAGATATCAGGGGCTTATTGCTACAGTGGTGAGAAACACAGAAGAACAACCTGATGACTTGGAAACCCTCTGGCTTAAATTCAAGGGCATCATAAAGACAGCTGCTGCAGAAGCATGTGGTGGTCTGACTTAAAAACAAGAGAAAGAGGACACCTTGGTGGACAGAGGAAGTCAAAGAGAAAATAAGAGAGAAGAAAAAGGCATGGAAGCATTACTTAGGAGCTAAAAACACAGCAGGACATATAGAGAAATATAGAGAATATGTGATACTCAGAACAGAAGCAAAGAACAAGGTGCTAGCAGTAAAACAGAAGACCTAGGAAGAATTTGGAGAAAAGCTAGAAAAAGATGCGCAAGAAAACCAGAAATTGTTCTATAAGACCCTAAAGAACATGAGGAAGGAAAAACAATGCCCTCTCAAATTTTTAAAGGACAAGCAAGGCAAATTGCTTACTGCCCCGAAGGAAGTAATGGAAAGATGGAAAGAATATTTCTCAGAACTCCTTGATGGTGAGCAATGTCAAGCATCAGAAATGATAACTACTAGCACAGAAGAGAAACCAATGGTGGTGAAGATGACATGAAGATGGAAGAACTGAAGGCAGCACTGGAGAAAATCAAGAGGGGCAAAGCAGCAGGGCATGATGGTATAACACCAGAAATGGTTAAGTACATGTTAGCATCAGGCAACCTATTACTCTTAAGGGTCCTACAGGCAGCGTGGTGCAACAAGACCATACCAAATGATTGGGAGATTGCCATCTGTCAGAACCAATTTGCTGTGGATTTAGAATAAGGAGAACGACCACACCAGAATGGCTGACATAAGAAATCAACACCTTTAACAGGAATTTCCCTTTAATTAATATGAACACGCAAACAGGCCTCACACGGGCAACAAATGCATGAAATACAATATACTAATGCCAATATAACTTGCCTCAATAACAGATCAATCTATCAGCATCATACACTCCAGTATGACTTACTGAATGAACACTGCAATGACTATCGCTCACAATGAAGGCAAAGCTGTGACAATGGTACACTCAACTCATTGACAACCTATGAATCTGCGGTCTATAGAAAATGCCAACTAGATACTACACAATCTAGAATTATACGACATAATATACTCAAACCGAAATATGGCAAGTACTTATAACAATAAGTCCATGGCATGAACTTCACAGCATGAATGCTGGCAAGGGAGAAATATATACTTCCTCACACAGACGCTGGCTAGCCAAAAAACTGACTGACTCCCTTGGCGCCTAATATTTCCCACATCCCCTAGTCACATGACTTGCCAGTTTAATTATCCCAATGTTGCCAACCTCAATGTTGCCAGTCTTATTTTTCATACAAAAGATGCACTGCGAAAAAGTGCAGTGACACCATCATAACACCGATTTTCAAAAAGATGACAATCGACAATGTGGAAACCATAGAGGCATATCCCTTCTCAGTGTCCCTGGTAAAATCTGCTCTAGAATCCTAGAGCAGAGAATCAGATGCCTAGCTGAGCCACAGTTGGATGAGGTCCAGTGCGGATTCCAAGCAAACCGAAGTACTCAAGACCTAATCTTCACATTCAGACAATTGAGTGAAAAGGCCCTTGAGTAAAGAGTGAGATCCATCTTTGTTTCATAGATCTTAAAAAGGCATCTGACAGGGTCCCCTAGAGCAAACTTTGGGTCTGTATTTTAGAGCCGACATTTGCTTATAATCGTTGTCCTGATTGCTTAATCAGAAGCACATCTTCATTCCAACCTGCAAGTCTGGAAGGAAGAGCTGGAGAAGACAGGGATGGTCATAAGCAGCTCTAAAACAAAATCCATGGTGATATCACGAGAAGAAACAAATCAGATTAAGCTGGGAGAACAGGTCTTGGAGCAGGTCGACCACCTTAAATACACCGGAGCTATTATAGACCGACAGGAAGGCATCAATGAAGAGTTAGCCACTCAAAAAGCAGCAGCTGGGAGACTTTTCAGGCCCTAAATCAGGATTCCTCAGCAAGAGAGAGGTTGGTAAGAAAACAAAGATGGCTGTATACCACTCCACCTATGTCCCAGTTTTGACATATGGATGCGAGTCATGGGCAATGACTACAATCTACAAGAGCGAGATCCACACCTCAGAAATGAGGTATCAGAGGGAGGTCGTTGAAGTAACAAGAAGAGACATGGTCCGCAACAAGACGATACGTCAAGGCCTAAAATCCCACCCCCTGCAGACCCAAGTAGAACAGTCCCAACTAAGATGGTTTGGCCATGTCTGCAGAATGTGAAAAGATTGGCTATTATGACAAGCATGGGAAACAAAGAGCCAGGGATCCAGACCCCCAGGATGACCCAGAGTCTGATGGGAAGACTACAATAGACAATCTTTGAAGGCCTGAGGACTAGGATGGAACCAAGCCAGGAGGAAGATAGCCAATAGGATAGTCTGGCACCCTCTCTTCCAAACTTCAGATTGGGCAAAAAGAACCTAACATGCCTAACAGAAGAGAGAAGAAAACGTTGAAAGGAACACCAGGAAAATAAGCAGCTGGGTGTGTCACCTCTGGTGCGCATTCCCATATTCAGTTAAGACTGAAGGGGCTTTTATTATAATTATAATTATAATTATATATATATATATATCTATATATATATATATATATATATCTATATATATATATATATATATATATATATATATATATATATATATATATATATATATATATATATATATATATATGCGAGAGACGGTCAAAAAGAAATGCCTCGTAATTTTTAATTTCATTCAATAGGCAAGAAAACAGATAAAATTCATATTGAAATGTAGCCCCGAGTCTGAACTTCAAAAATTTATTTCTCAATGAAGTCTCCGTTATTTGTTACAGTTTTTATCCATCTTCTCACAAGGGCATGTATCTCTGCATGATAAACATTTGTGTACTTTTTCCTAAACCACTGGCAAACGGAGCATTTAAGGGTCTCGGTGTCCTCAAAGTGATGTCCGTGAAGATCTTCTTTCAGTGGTCCAAACAGATGGAAGTCAGAAGGGGCATGATCGAGACTGTAAGGGGGTGTGGTAATAATGTCCAGCCAAATTCTGCAATCGCATCAATGGTGTGTTTAGCGGTGTGTGGCGTGGCATTATCGTGCAACAGTAGTGCAGTTCTCTGATCTTTTAATGGGTAAAGTTGCCGAAGACGACCTCTAAACCTCTTCAAAGTTTCAATGTAACGGTCTGCATTCACCATGTTTCCCTGTTCCAAGAAGTCGAGAAGAATCACACCCTTCTGTTGGAGTCCGTTTATGGTAATGGTATTGATTTTATCACGCGAATGGTTGAATACGAACAAAATGTCAATAAACTTCTTCAAACGAACATTCCAACAGGTATCGTTGCATTGGGCGAACTGGGTAAGTATTGGCAGCACACAAGTCGGTGTTTACTGTACATGTATTTTATTGACGTGACACCAACGAAGTGGAACAAGACAATCATAGTTACAGATGTGAAGATCATACGTTAAAATGTTAATATCACTGTTAAAAGTTGTTGTAGATTCTCTAACAGCCAAGTTCTCCCATTCCAGTGACCAAGGATCACTTCCATCCCATATAACAGACATGGCAACTAACGTCCACTGACCTTCTCCCAAGGACGTTTATCAAGGCAAACGGATTCATTCTCACGGAGCAATAATTTATATCATACTTGTAAGCATCCCAGACTTTGTTGTAAAATTCTTGGATAGCATATCCAATCCAAACAAAAGGCAGATATAACAATACAACCAAGTTAGTGTTTCATCTTGGCTAACCTCTCGGTATCCATACCACGACTTTGGCATAGGTAAAACGGCATATTAAACATGTGAAGCATATATCTATATTCATTAACTTGATTCCACATATGGATTCTCCCTCTACAAAAGATTCCAAAGGCTATCGACTCCGTGTGTCCAATTCTAGGAATGTCATCTCCGATGAATTCCCGCTAGACCATTAATAGGAGCGGCCTGATACTTTAATTTACATAATTAAACTTGCCATACGAAATGGGGCGACACTTACTTCAGACATCCACTATTGGCTTCGCCATGAAGACCAATAGATACGAATACAACTGCTGGCTTCTTCAAATCTGCCAGGAATCAAATAATAACACTGCGGACATAAAATGTCGTCCGAGCTGCCCCTATCATGACGTCACAATCTCCTCAACTAGGTTACACGTGCGTCCAAAGCAACTCACACAGCATTGTGCACGTCAGTGCGTGAATCAATCGAACGCACAAACAATATAACTACATAAAACTGGTGCGTACATTTGGCAGGACCGAAGACTACCCCCTTAGGTAATAAATGTACGTAACAGCTCCCTTATTACCTCCCCTTAAAAAAATTAATCCCATTAATTTTTTTTCGAACTAATTACTCGAGAGAGGTGAGTCAAAACTACAACAAGATTTATGACATGCATAAAATTATATCATATTAAGAAAAGAATATTGACTTGAAATTTATAGAACTAAATGACAGTATGCATTAAAGCACACATCCACCATCGACCTACTTTGGAACGATGTGGTAATATTCGAAGTAAAAAGAAGTTGAAAAAATGAAAATGAAAATGAAAAATCAACAAAAAAGATGATAATAAAATTCAACTAAGTTTTCAACAAAATTTGAAACATATGATTTCAAAAAATGAAAATGAACAGCAACACTGATGATAATCAATGATAAAAGAATCAGTGAAACAGAAAATTTTGAAATACAATGTGCAAAAATGAAGCAATGCAAAATTAAACACTTTAAGAAGCAACGCACTTACTGATATCTAACACTAGTAAGTTTGACTAGTTATCTAAAAGTAAAATCTCATGTAGTGGGATGCGTGACTACACGTATTGCGAGACACTAATAACGTTAGTAGATGTGTGATTTATAAACAATCAATTTGATTAAATTGAATTAATCTAATTCTAGTACTTAATTACACATAAATAAATAACTAGTAATTTATTCTAAGTAATTCTAATTTCAGTCATTGTGAATATTCGTTCAGAACTATTTAGAGTCAACAAGAATAGGTTCCTAAAGTTCCATGCACGAAATAAGTTAACGAACACGATATGTAGTGTAATATGTTCCATAACACTAATGAATGTCTATTTGTCGTTTTTACCAATGTTTCCATACTAAAAAAAATGTTACTTTAATATCGCTGTTCCCGTTCTAATAAAACGTTACTTCAGAAGAAATAATGTTATAATCCATACGTAAGTATATTCTGAAAGTTATATATATACGAATACTGTAGAGCTACACATAGTATTCACAGATGTACAATTAATGACACTGTACAAAGTTATTCATGTTTCGGTGAGGACGTTTCTCGATCCAAAAGTAGTTTGGTTTCACCAAGTTCACTAGGGCATCTTGAAAGACAGTCTGCAAATACATTCTGCACTCCAGGAATAGCACGTATCTCAAAGTGGAATGGCTGGAGAGCTATAGCGTAACGCGCTGACTTTGATGACTTAACGTTTCCAGTATTCAATGCCGTAAGAGCTTTCTGGTCAGACTCCACCACAAAGTGTGAGCCGAGCAGGTAACGTTCCAGTTTTGTGATTGACCATACAAGAGCAAGGAGCTCTTTATCGAGAACGGAGTACTTCATTTCACTCGTCGTAAGCTTTCTGGATACGTACATAACAGGAAATAAGGTACCTCCGTATTCTTGCATCAAAACTGCCGCGATAGCGTAGGAAGAAGCATCACTGCGAAGAACAAAGGTGAGATCTTTGTTAGGCAACCTTAAAAAAGGCTTATTTGAAAAAATTTGTTTTATATAGTCTAACGCCGTTTGGTGATCCTGCGACCACTTTATTACATTAGGTGTGCCCTTCTTCAGTAAAGACGAAAGAGGTGCAGTTATAGTAGACAAATGAGGGATGAATTTAGAATAGAACTGTATTAGTCCTAAGAGTGACCTCACTTGTTTTTTTGTCTTAGGTGCTGAGATGTTTAAAATTTTAGAGACGTTACTGTCTTCTGTATATATTAAACCGCGACCTATACGATGACCAAGAAATGAGATGTCATGAAAACCGACAAAAGCCTTTGAAGGTTTTGCTGTTAAGTTGTAATCCCGTAAGGTAGAAAGTAAAGATTTTAAACCCTGAATATGTTCATCCCAAGAGTCACTGAAAAGACAGATGTCATCTATATAAGTAATGACATCGGGACGATGAGACAATATGCGGCGCATCATGCGTACAAAGGTAGCTGGCGCATTCATTAACCCGAATGGCATAAAATTATATTGAAAAAGACCCCGTGGCGTCGAGAAAGCGGTGAATGGCTTTGCTTTAGGGGTTAATGGCACTTGCCAATAACCCTTTGAAAGGTCAAATTTCGAAAAGAATGTGGCATGAGACAATTTCTCTAATAAGTCGTCTAAAAGAGGTAATGGTTCCGCATCGAATTTTGTAACTTTATTTAATTTCCTGTAATCTACGCAAAGACGTATATTGTTGTCCTTCTTCCGAATGATTACCATAGAAGAAGAATATGGTGATGAAGATGGTTCAATTATATTTAATTGAAGCATCTCATCCAATTCCCTATCAACCTTATCACGAAAGTGTAAAGGAATAGGATATGGGCGAACTCGAATCGGTGTATCGTCAGTCAGAATAATGTCATGTTGGATGACTGACGTATGACCTGGGATGTCAGTAAGGACATCCTCATACGTGTGTAGAATATTAGAGACTTGCTGACGTTGATCATCAGTAAGAGTAGATGAGATAGTAACATCATTCCATTTCTCAGTGGAATGGAGTGGTACAACTGGTATTGGTAGTTGTACATCATCAAAAGAAGATTCCTCTTCTTGGATGACTGACAAACTAGAATAGTGTTGAATAGGTGGTGTAGGATCGTCAGTTGCCTAAAACACTGACTGTAAGTAATCAGGACGTGAGTAATACTCCTTCAACATGTTAATGTGGAAGGTTTTATGTTTGCCATTAACATCAACGATGTAGTCGACATCGGATATTCTTGAGATGATCCTGAAAGGACCTCTCCAGGTAATTAAAAGACGATTGTTATGCGCAGGAAGTAATACAAAAGCTTCATCACCAGGTATGAGCTGGCGACGACGTCTATATTTGTTTGCAGATAGACGAGCTTTTTCTTTGGCATGTTCGGATGATGCAGTAGCTAGTCTACAAGCATCTATGATTTTCTTTCTAAGAGAGATCACATACTCATAAGAGGATTGAGTTTCCTCTTCAATATTCTCATCCACCAATAAGTCGTGGATTAACGACATCGGACCGCGTGGTTGCATGCCAAAAACAAGCTGGAACGGAGAAAAAAACCCGTTGCTTGATTTTGTACCTCGCGATACGCAAAGAGACAAGCGGGTAGGACCCGATCCCAGTCTTGGGGATGGTCTTGAGTCATCTTACCCAACAACTGCTTGAGTGTCCTATTGAGACGCTCAATTAACCCATTTGACATCGGATGATAAATAGAACTAAGAGATCTATCTATACCTAATGTCTTCATCACTTGAGACATGGATTCAGAAATGAATTGAACCCCATGATCCGACAAGATTTTCCGTGGAAAACCAATGCGTGAGAAGATTAACATCAATGCCTCTGCTACACTGGCAGATGAAGTGTTCTTGAGAGGGATGGCCTCAGGCCAACGAGTGCACATATCAATGCACGTAAGAATATGCGTATGCCCTCTAGCAGATGGAAGCATTGGACCAATAATGTCAATGGCCATTTTATCAAATGGTCTAATCGGGATGTCCGCAGCTTGAATAGGAGCCGCATGAAATGGACCCCGTACCTTAACTTCTTGACATATCAAACAGGACCGACAATAGAGAGTAACATCTCTATGGACGCCTGGCCAGTAGAATGCCGAAAGCACTCTGGATTTGGTACGCGAAAAACCCATATGGCCCGCACATTGCGAGTCATGAGCATGCCGTAATATCCGAGATCTCATACAGGATGGTACTAGAATTTGAGAACATATGGATGAATCCTTTTCCCGTATTATTCTAACCAAAATCCCATTTTTAAGTATAAAGTCATGTCTAGATTTTGCAAGTTTGTTGCTTGTATTCTTTTTGTTAACATACTGAAAGAATTTTTTTAATGAATTATCATTCTTTTGCAATGTTGCAAACAACTCCCGTGAAATAGGAGCATCATCATCACAAGTGGTATGAACTGTAGGTTCAATAGGTGTATCATGCGACATATTAATAGCTTGCGCTCTAGTCACTACTGCATTTGCAGTTTGAATATGTCGATCTTCCCATTCAGCAATTTGCTGAGGTGTACACTCTTTAATACCATGTATGCGACCAAGAATCAAATCACAAATTGGATTTGGAAGAAGACATGCTTGGATCTGTCCTGAAAAAAATGGAGTATGAAGTGTTATAATGGCTGTGGGGAATGTTTCCACAGTTCCGCCAAACGTGACACATTTCACAACCCTGCCCGTCGCACAACTAGGGTCGATCAGCGATGTCCGGACGCCCACTGTCGTACAACCTGAGTCGAATAAAAGAGAGCATGAAATATTGTTAACAAATCCTCTGTTAAACTTAAGAGAGCCCTGTCCATGGTGTACTGACGCAGGAGTGGCCATGCAGACTGCAGGTAGACTAGGCAAGGTATGTCCGCAACGCAGCGTCGTGATCGCCTTAGGCTGGAAAAGAGTCGAGCATTCTGGGCAGCCTTTCACCTGGGAACAATCTAGAGAACAAGACATAGCATTGTGAGTTTCAGCTACTTTACCCTGTTCAGTGTTAGCCTGTGTATCATTAAAAGCAACATTAGAATGTCTAACTGTATTATTCGACGATCTATCTCGTCGGCGCGATCGATTGTGATTTTTGTCATTAAAATTGCCATAATTGTCGTTTCTGCTAGAGTTAAAATTTGGATTGGTCCGATAATTTGTAGAATGATCGTTATGATGTTGGTTAAATGGTTTATTTCCAAAAAATTGTCTGTTTTGCGAACCCTGAGACCTTGATCACGAGTTTTGTTTATTATAATGTCCTTGATTATTTTAAAAATAATTGTTACCAAAATCTTGCGATCTGTGAGTTTGGTTCCAAGAAACATTAAATGGAGCAGATTGTTGAAATTGCTTCCCTTTGTAAAAGTTATCATTGGTGAAATTATGATTACTTCCCTTATTGACATATCTATCAGCACTAAAAGAACGATTGCGTGAAAAATTGTTTTGTTGTGCTGCAAAAGCAACAGGCAATTCACTCTTAATCTGCGCGTTACTTAGATCCATGTTTGGGTGAGCAGTGCAAAAATTTTTTTGCATGTTCTTCTAAGTTTTTCATTGATAAAGGTTTCCGTTCGTGTAAAAATGAGAGAAATGTAGGATTTACCGACGAAAGTACCTTATCGCGCATCAGTAAATCAAAGAGACCTTCATACGACTTTTCAATTTTGGATAATTCGATCCATCTTTCTAATGTTAGTCGTATCTGTGACAGAAAATCACTAAAATTTCTGCTAGATTGGGGTAGTAATGTGTGAAATCTCAAACGATATTCGTTTTCTGTCATTTGAAATTTTTGCAGAAGTGCTGCTCTAAGAGCATTGTAGTCATTTTTCTCACCAATGCTGGTGGTATGATAAACTGCTAATGCATCTCCTGTAAGTAATCTGGATAAATATGTACAGTATAGCGCTTTATCCACGTTATAAGACCCACAAGTGGCCTCAAACCTATCCAGGAAGAATATTACGTCATCAGACGGGGGATTAAATTTTGGCAATTTAAGGTGAATCTCCTTAAAATGATCCTGTCTGGATGAAGTGTGGCTTTCAAAAGTTCTCTGAGAATTAGCTTCCTGAGTTAACCTAAGTCTCTCATATTCTGACTCTGCTAATTTCAGTTCATGCTGTCGTTTTCTTTCATTCTCTTCCATCTCAAGCTGAAGTCGTTTTGTGTTTTGTTCAGCTATTAATCTCCTTTCTTCTATTTCTTTTTGTTTCTGTTCCATTTCTTTTTCAGCTATTATTCTTTTTTCTTCCATTTCTTTTCTAAGTCTTTCTTCAGACTCCTTTTGCTTCTGTTCTGCTTCTCGCTGAAATCGTTTCTCTTCTAATTCAGCGGCCAATCTCATTTTTTTCTCCTCTTCCTCAGCTATAAATTTCCTCTTCTTTTCATCCTCCTCAGCAGTTAATCTCATTTTTTTCTCATTTTCCGCAGCCTCAATCCGTTTTTGATCTGCCTCAAATTTCATCTTCTTCTCTTGTTCCTCAGCCTCAATCCGTTTCTGATCTGCCTCAAATTTCAAATTTTCCAAACGTAAAGTTTCTAACCTTCTCTGATCAGCTTCTATTTCTTGAGCTTTCTTATATTCTGACAGTGCAAATGCTTTAGCTTCATCAGGAGCCATCTGAAGAGCTTTTGCTTGCTTAATGAAATAGTCTAAGGTAGCCATTTCAATATTATTATGTAATAATACTACTTAAAAGTGTTACTACAACTAGTGGTCCTCGTTCCTGTCCTTAGAACGGTATAATGTTATCATATAATTATTAAATATGTTATTAATCAATAAATTTATGTAATCAAATGTCATGAAATGAACAACGAGAAAGACAATAGAAACATAACCGACAAGACATGATAAAATGGACGGGTGAAACCAATCGTAGAAATAAAAAAAAAAATAAAATGTATAACTAAAATAGAATATCGTAAAAATATACGACGATAACTACGATCAGATAGTTAACAAGACAATAGACAACACAGTGTAAAAACAATGGTTTTGTAAAAAACTAAACGACAGGAAAGGTGAGATGGACAATAATCACAAACAAAATACATCATGAAAATAAGGTACGATTAAAAAAAAGAACTATGAGAACAACAAGTAAAAAACTGACGAAACAGCTAGAACAGATAGGTGTTACAGACCACCAAACACAGTGGACCTAGAATCCTTCTACGCTCACGCGTAGGAACATTCCACTGCGGGAAGTCTGCAAAATAATGTCCTACAGAACGTCTGACGAAGAGCCCGAATTGACTTCGAGATGGATCTCGTTCGTCAGATCTACTTCCCAACCTCCCGCAAAGAATACACAACACATAACAAATAATATAGAAAATATAGATATGAACATTAAAGGCACAGCTAAATGTAATAAAGTGTATAACGACAACACGCTATACTCATCTCGCGTGCCGGAAAGAACAACCAATGTGCCTCGTCCCCGTGTATGTACTGGAGGAATAAAATACTTCGTTCTGCTTTTTCAACATAAGATCGCACGTAATGAGGAATAGGTGATCCCAAGTGCAGTTAGTCACCGTACAACTGGACCTGGAGGTTGATTGATGACCTTGAGGTAACGGTTAGTTGATTCTGATTCATTTTTACAATGTTCCAAATTTAAGATGATTTCACCTTGAAAGAACAAATCCCATCTTCAAACGATTCCTTGGCTTGCGTTCGTTCCTTTGAAATAATTATTTTCAAACCACGCTGGCACACCATTTTCTGTTGGAGTCCGTTTATGGTAATGGTATTGATTTTATCACGCGAATGGTTGAATACGAACAAAATGTCAATAAACTTCTTCAAACGAACATTCCAACAGGTATCGTTGCATTGGGCGAACTGGGTAAGTATTGGCAGCACACAAGTCGGTGTTTACTGTACATGTATTTTATTGACGTGACACCAACGAAGTGGAACAAGACAATCATAGTTACAGATGTGAAGATCATACGTTAAAATGTTAATATCACTGTTAAAAGTTGTTGTAGATTCTCTAACAGCCAAGTTCTCCCATTCCAGTGACCAAGGATCACTTCCATCCCATATAACAGACATGGCAACTAACGTCCACTGACCTTCTCCAAGGACGTTTATTAAGGCAAACGGATTCATTCTCTCGGAGCAATAATTTATATCATACTTGTAAGCATCCCAGACTTTGTTGTAAAATTCTTGGATAGCATATCCAATCCAAACAAGAGGTAGATATAACAATACAACCAAGTTAGTGTTTCATCTTGGCTAACCTCTCGGTATCCATACCACGACTTTGGCATAGGTAAAACGGCATATTAAACATGTGAAGCATATATCTATATTCATAAACTTGATTCCACATATGGATTCTCCCTCTACAAAAGATTCCAAAGGCTATCGACTCCGTGTGTCCAATTCTAGGAATGTCATCTCCGATGAATTCCCGCTAGACCATTAATAGGAGCGGCCTGATACTTTAATTTACATAATTAAACTTGCCATACGAAATGGGGCGACACTTACTTCAGACATCCACTATTGGCTTCGCCATGAAGACCAATAGATACGAATACAACTGCTGGCTTCTTCAAATCTGCCAGGAATCAAATAATAACACTTGTAGTGAAATTGACAGAGATACAACGGTAAAATACTCAAAAGATAACATTTAAGGATAAAAACATAATGCGTAGGCTGCTGATGTACATGATCGCCTAGACCGCGGGTCATCACCCTCCATAAAATTGACTTGCTAGACAGGAGGGGAACGGCGGATCAAAAGAAAAAAAATATGACTTCAAAGGCTAAGGAGACGCAATGGGGGGGGATGGAGGAAAGTAAAAATTCACGTCCCCCAAATTGACACGAGGTACGGAATTGGACGTTTTGCGATACCAAGCCTTGATTTGAATTCAGCGGCTAAAACGCAGATGTTAGGAATATTACAAAAATTTAAAAAGTAATTTTTCTTAATATTAATGTTAGGAATATAAAAATTAGCTGGCCGGATGGCCTATTCTGAGCAATGAAATAATATGATCTTAATTTTACAAACGGATAGATAATATTGAAGATAATGACAAAAGACAGTGTAGTTCACATCATCGCTAGACTATATTGAATCTAAAAGTGTCACAATTTGCACACACAAAAACACGACCTTGGGAACAGGTGTTCAAAGTTACTTATTATGGAGGAGAGGGTTTTTGAGCGGTAGCTGTGTCTAAATATAACTTTTTACGACAAAATTTTAAGGGGAGAGAAAGGTTGCTTCAAAAATCAAGCACCTTTTTTTTAGAAACACAAGTAGAGACGGACAGACTAACAGATAACCATCCATACTTGACTGAAGCATGACTGAAATGACTTTAGTGTAGAAATTTGAAATTTAAAGTACAACTAGGCAGTGATTGGCCACAGACAATCATATCATTAGCGCTCAGACGCGAAAGTGGGGTCATTCTTCAATAATTGTTCAGTGTTAGACACAGATTTTAAAGTGTGGTGTTTTCCCATATGAAAGACAGTGAATAAATTTAGGGACGCCATACTATAGCCAGCAGCTCAGCTGAGTTTTGCTAGCAATTCTGTGTTATGTATTCATAATCTGAGCTGTGAGTTTTCTATCGACAACAAAGCAGAGTCTATTCGGTGGGTGACTTTACTCGAGTGTATCTGTGCAGTTCTTGTGACAGAGACCACCATTATTGCCCGCCAGCACGGAGGGAAGGTGGGACCGCAAGTTTTCAGCACCAGAGCTACAAAAAGATGAGTGAGCCTCTGGTCTGCTGGACATTCACCAACTATTGGTAGTGACTAATATCCCCGTAAAAATTCCCACCATTTTCTGGACATTGTGTAGTCAATATAGACAGGTGTGATGAGGCCACCCCAACAGCACAAACAGTAAATATCCTCCCAAAGAGATGACTACTCGAACTTTTTTTTAAATAAAACTAACTAGTCTAGTACTTAAATAGGTACGCTCTTGCATTTATTATGTAACATTCCATGCATTTTTTTTTTCATAAATTTTAAATCCTTCTTTTAAAACAAGTTCTGGTCAAAATAAAACTTGATCCAGAACCAATAAATGTAATATAATTATATCAAAAACTTTATACACGTGAGTTAGTTCAGTGTATTTTAACACTTGTTAATCTTATTAGTCTTCTTAAATGTCTGTGGGTGTATTTATAACTAACACACCACATTACACATCATTACCCTAGACACTTTACGTAGCCACATTCATTAAGAAAAAAAAAAAAATTAAGTGTGAGGTCGTAGTGGTAGCAAGAAAGGCCTTCTGATAATTCTCAACTACATTTTATCTCAGGAGCCTTCACAGCTGGCCTCATACAAGTTACATGTAGTAATAACACCATCATACAATACCATCAACACCACTACATAAATTGGGGTCTTGTCCAGGGATAACACTGACAAACAACATTTTTCTTTCTTATATAAGAATAAGTGTTCTTAGGTCAGTTTCTTGCGCTGATTTCAAATTTGAAATCCGTTTATCTCTATCACGTCGGGTTCTTAAGATATTTGTGAATAAATATATTTTTGGGAAACCGTTATTTGCTCCATTTCATTTTTACTATATAACTTTTTAAAAATTAATAAAATGCAAAATAATTCTACTTTTTATACTGCTAAAAGATGCATGACATATGTTACGTTATATTTCAAATAGTTACTGTATTTTGAAATAATTCTGAGTGAAATATGGCTTCTAGAAGTTGTAGAAATTCGGCTGATCTGTTCTGTTACGTGTGCGGATATTTTACCGATCGTGTTCACTAGAAAAACTTTACACCATTGCTAAAGAAAGCATATGAACTTTATTTCGATTCGAAAGTTGATGATGCAAATAAATCTTGGATGCCAAATGCAGTTTGTTCGACTTGTGCAAATACATTGGCAGGTTGGTTACGAAAATCGCCGAAGCATAAGTCGATGCCTTTTGGAGTGCCAGTAATATGGCGTGAACCGACAAATCACGCTACTGATTGTTACTTCTGCTTGACAAATATCTATGGTTTCACTTTTAAAACTAGAAAGTCTGTGGTTTATCCAAATACTGAATCGGTTTCGAAACCAGTGCCTCATGATCCAATCACGTGTCCGATCCCAGTTCCACCAGAACAATATCCGTTGGACGTGAATGAACCATCAGAAAGTGATAGTTTACCTGCTTTAGAAACTAATTCTGACTCGGATTATATACCGGTGAATGATGGTGTTCACTTAATTAACCATTCAGAACTTTCAGATCTAATACGTGATCTCGCTCTCACCAAAGGACAAGCGGAATTACTCGGTTCGCGACTCAAAGAATGGAATCTTTTAGCGCCCAATACTCCGATATCTAAATTTCGTCATAGACACAGAGAACTTGTTCAATACTTTGAGATGGATGATGACATTTGCTATTGCAAAGATGTAAAAGGTCTAATGGTGCACCTCGGTCATGAGCACATAGTCAACGAATGGCGACTTTTCATCGACTCTTCCAAGACTAGTCTAAAAGCCGTGTTATTGCATAATGGAAATTTATTTTCATCAATTCCAGTCGCCTACTCTGTTCATATGAAAGAAACTTATGACAATATGGCTATACTTTTGGCAAAAATAAAGTGCAATGACAACCAATGGCGGATTTGTGGAGACCTAAAGGTCATTGCAATTCTCACGGGCATGCAGACTGGGTATACTAAATTTTGTTGCTTCCTATATGAATGGGACAGCCGCAACAGACAGGAACATTATGCAAGAAAGGTGTGGCCTATCAGGGATCGTATGCAGCTCGGGCATAAAAATGTAATAAACGAGCCATTAGTTAACAAAGACAGCATCATTTTACCACCGTTACATATAAAGTTGGGGCTCATGAAGAATTTCGTAAAAGCGTTAGATAAAACGAGCAAAGCTTTCACTTATCTTCGAGAAAAGTTTCCGCAAATTAGCGATGCAAAGATAAAGGAAGGTATCTTTGTAGGACCTCAGATTAGGAAAGTTATTGCAGACAAACAATTCGAGAGCTTGTTACATGGTAGTGAACTTCGCGCATGGATGGCATTCAAATCGATCGTCGATAACTTTCTGGGAAATCACAAATCTGTCGACTATGTGCATATTGTTAAGCAGTGCATAGATGCATACAGAATTATGGGCTGTAACATGTCCCTCAAAATCCATTTGCTCGATTCGCATCTTGACTTTTTCCCTGACAACCTTGGCGAAGTCAGCGATGAACATGGAGAACGATTCCATCAAGATATCGCCGTAATGGAGTCACGTTATCAAGGACGGTGGAGTGTGACCATGCTTGCCGATTATTGTTGGATGCTTCATCGCGATGTACCACATGCCATTCACCGACGAAAGTCGACTGCAAAGAAATTCAAGCCTACATAACTGTTATACTTCTTGTACAAATGATGTTGTAATACTGTATGCGTTGTTAAAAAACTTCAATTGCGTATTTCTAGAGATCCCGACCTGATAGAGAAAAACGGTTTGCAGATTTAAAAACAGCGCATTAAAATTGACCAGAAAAACATAGAAATGTTAGAGAAAGAAAAAAAAAATTTTTTTTTGTTAGCCAGTGTAATTAGCCCAACAGTAAAATTAGGATCTCCTGGTGGGAGAAATAAAAGTAGGGAAATAAATTGTAAAATTTCCTTTAAAATTAAAAGTGTCCCTGCAGATAAAAGTTGGTGAATCTTCACAGCCAGTAATAATTAATTAGTTAACTGGTTAGTTAGAATTAGTTAGACTATAGTCATATAGTAATTAGAAGTACTTAGTGTATTTACTGGTTAGAGATTTATCTTGTATATTATTATATTGTCCAAAAAGTATGGCAGAGCTAGCAAAGTTTAGATCAGCTGCTGTGCTCACTGCGAAGGAGATGGGGATGGATGGTCAAATTTTAATTCAATACGTAACGACTGAATGTGATAAATATATTGAACGGGAAGAAAGGAGATTAGAAAAAGAGGCTGAAAGAAAATTAGAGGCTGACAGGTTAGCTGAAGAAAAGAGATTACAAATTGAGGCTGATAGAGAAATTAAGAGGCTGCAGATTGAGGCAGAAGAAAAACGACAGCAAAGGGAGGCAGAAGATAAAAAGGCCGAAAGGGAGGCAGAGGAAAAAAGGTTGACTGCCGAAAGGGAGGCTGAAGATAGAAGGTTGCAGAGGGAGCATGAATTACGACTAAGGGAGCTGGAATTACAAGGCCCGGCTCCTGAAAATGGTGCCAGCCCTTTTGCCTCAGATGCTACGCCCAGTATGGGAGCCTCAAACTCAGCTATGGGGTTTCATTTAGACCATTTTGTTGAAAAAGACGATGACATAGAGGGGTACCTAGGACGTTTTGAGTTATTAGCTACTACATATGGGTTAGAGAGAGAGAGGTGGAGCTTAAAGCTATCACAGGGATTGAGGGGTACTTCTTACGAAGTATTTGCCAAAATGAACAGGGAAGACCAAGACAATTATGACATGTTAAAGCAGGCTTTGTTATTAAGGTACGAAAAGAATGGTGAATTTTATCGTAAGAAATTCAGAAATGCCAAACTGTTGTCTGGGGAGACATACCACCAATTTTCTGCCAGAATAGAAACCTATTTGGAGAAATGGACGGCTCTGGGGAAGACCCAAGATCTTAAAGAAATGATCATGATTGAGCAATTGAGAGAGTCCATGGCTCCAGACATGAGAAAATTTCTCATGGAACAGGGTGCAGAGAAGTTGGGGGAAATTTTAAATGTTGCTGAGAGGTATCAGGCAGCTCAGGCAGAGGTAAGTGGTGCTAAGAAGAAGCACATAGACAATTTTAAAGCTCCACAGCAATTTAATAAATTTGATAATAGAGAGCAGGGAAATAAGGGTAGGACAAACTTTGAGCGGCAAAGAAATGACTATCGCGACAGAAACTCACAGTTCAATGACCAAAAGTTCAATGAAAGAAAACCGTTGAACCAAGGAAAAAGATGGTGCAAATGGTGCAAGAAAGATAACCATAACACCGAATTTTGTAGAAGGAAACCTTCAAACATTGCTGCAATGAAGTCGGGGACGCAAAGAGTAAAGGTTAATCCTAAGGGACAACAGGAACCTTATCACCCCCCAGTTTGTGAGGATGTTATTTGTAATGGGGTCACCATAAGGTGCCTTTATGATACAGGTTTTGATTATGATTCAGTTGTGAAGTCTAGCCTAGTGGACCCAAGTCAGTATACCACAGAAACAGTGGAAATACAAGGGGCGACTAAGGACATACCACTCATGACACTTCCCATCGCAAGGATAACGGTGAAAACTCGCTATGTGGAAGGAGAAATCAGAGCAGCAGTGATAGATGAACCAATCTACCCTCTGATATTGGGGTGTAGATACGTCTTCTTGGGGAATCCCGAGAAACCTGTGATCATGGCGACAGTGCAGACCAGGTCACAGAAGAAGGAGGAAGAAGGTGAACCTATAAACGCTCATCCAGAGGAGATGAGGAAGGCGCAGGCTGAGGATAGGACACTCAAGCCCTGTTTTAAAAAATTGCCCAAATGCCACACACCTCCGAGCAAGGGGGAATATTTCATGAAGAATAAACTATTATACAGGAAGACAGGAACTAGATCCACTGGTCACGGACAGTTAGTTCTTCCCAAGATATATAGGGCAAACTTAATAAGGAGCTTACATGTTGGAAAAGATGGTGACCATGAGAAAGTCGGTACCATCTGCCAAAAGATTGCTCGAAGATACTATTGGCCCGACGTAAATGTCGATGTTGAAAACTTTGTAGAAGCATGTGGCGTATTTCATGAGGGAACACCCACAAAGGGAAAATATGTGCAGGACCTAGAAACGCCACGGGGCAATTTAGGCCTGAAAGGAAAACTAATTATACTCGGGTAGACAAAGTGGAATGGGAGCCCCCTTTTCACACCCAGTCTTCACTTGAATGGATTAACATGGCCACTATGCGAAGAGTACAAAGAAGAAATTTTACCCAGGATAGGATGACAATCCCTCGGTCAGACTTATATAAACTGGAAGAACAGACAAGAGAGCGAAGATCTCTCATAAACAATCTTAAGTGGGGAGACAAACCCCAGAGGAAAATTGGTAGTGGTCGATTTGTGAGTGATGATTCTAGGAAGAAAAGTCCTCACTATAGGGCTTCTAATGGACGGGACCTGACGGGTTCGAGGAAAAATACGTATGATAAATTAAAGATCCAGATGTAGCTCTATTAAGGACCTGGACAGATGAGAAGGCGGAAGAGACTGTTACCTCATCTTATCAATATGTGAACGAACTGACCACTCGTTTGAAAGCTGGATGGAAACTGGCAAATGATAATTTGAAACAAGCCAGGAAGAAACATGCAGCATATTTTAATAGGAAGGCAAAGGACAGGGAACTGGCAGTCGGAGAGAAGGTGCTGCTTTTACTACCGGGAAGCCAGAATAAATTACAAATTGGTTGGCAAGGTCCATATACGGTTCTAGAGAAGGTGTCTAGAACAAACTATAAAATTGACAAAAAGGGGAAGGAAAAAGTTTATCATGTAAACCTGTTAAAGAAGTATCTGGACAGACCACTCCAGGAAAGCACCCCCTTATTGACCTTGGCTATTGCAACCCAGATGCAAAAAGAACCACTCACCTCACATGAATACCCATTACATCCTTGTGAAACAGCAGCACAGGTAAAAGTCAGTAAGCACCTGACTAAAAACCAGAGGGAGAGAGTTCAAAAGGTTCTGGAGGAACATACAGATGTATTAACAGATAAACCAGGCCATACAAATTTGCTACAGTATGACATGAAACTGGTAGACTCAAACCCAATCTGTATGAGAGCCTATTCTATTCCGTTTGCGAAGGAGAAGGCATTGAAGGAAGAAATAGATTATTTATTGAAGGAGGGGATTATTTCGCACAGTGAATCATCTTTTAGTTCTAGTGTCGTTTTGTTGAGGAAACCGTCTGGGGAACACAGACTGTGCATAGATTACAGGAAACTGAATGCTGTCACAGAAGGACAAGTGGATCCATTACCAGACACAAAACAGTTATTTGCCAGACTGAACAAGGCAAAATACTTTTCAAAGGTGGATCTTAGTAAAGGCTATTACCAGATCCCAGTGAAGCCTGAAGTGAGACCTTATTTGGCTTTTAGCACGTCGGATGGACATTATGAATTCAATATGCTACCATTCGGACTGAAAAATGCTCCGAGTGTGTTTTCAAGGATGATGCGAAAATTGTTGGACCCCCTGAATAACCCATGTATCACAAATTTCATGGATGATATTCTCGTCGCCACCGAGACATTTGAAGAACACATTGAAGCTCTGGAGATGTTGTTTGATAGACTTCGGGAGGCGAACTTAACTGCTAGGCCAACAAAATGTTGTATTGGATGCAAAGAGTTGGAATTCTTGGGGCACACTGTATATCAGGGTAATATGACCCCTGATCCTAAGAATTTGGAAAAACTGCAGAGAGCACCTAGGCCGCAAACAAAAAAAGGACGTGCGATCATTTGTGTCGTTATGCGGATTTTATCAGAAATACATCAAGAATTTTAACGCTATTTGTGCTCCTCTGACTGATCTGACTCGCAAGGGACTTCCAGATAAAATTATTTGGACTGCACAATGTGAACTAGCGTTCCAAGAGTTAAAGGAAAAAACTCACTAGCAAGCCTATTCTCAAACTGCCTGATTTGACACAGGACTTTGTCTTAAGAACCGATGCAAGTAATGTGGGACTCGGAGGGGCTTTGTTGCAAAGATCATCTTCACCTGATGGGGAACTGAAACCAGTCGCTTATGCAAGCCGTAAATTGAATAAGGCGGAACAAGGATACTCCACAAGCGAAAAAGAATGTTTAGCATTAATCTGGGCAATAAAGAAGTTTCAAATCTATCTATATGGTAGGACATTTGTGGTGGAGACGGATCATCAGCCTCTCGTGTTCTTGTCTCAGGCTAAGCATGAAAACGCAAGATTGCTGAGGTGGTCTTTATTGCTTCAACCTTATCAGTTCAGTATCCAATATATCCCAGGCAAATTGAATGTCGGTGCAGATTTCCTCAGTCGGCACCCCTGTGATCAAAATTAGAGTAGTGGCAGACGTGAGGAGTAATTTTACCTATGTGTATCGCTGGTTTTGGAACTTGCCATAGGCATGTTTTCAAGTGGGGAGATGTGTAGTGAAATTGACAGAGATACAACGGTAAAATACTCAAAAGATAACATTTAAGGATAAAAACATAATGCGTAGGCTGCTGATGTACATGATCGCCTAGACCGCGGGTCATCACCCTCCATAAAATTGACTTGCTAGACAGGAGGGGAACGGCGGATCAAAAGAAAAAAAATATGACTGGAAAGGCTAAGGAGACGCAATGGGGGGGGGATGGAGGAAAGTAAAAATTCACGTCCCCCAAATTGACACGAGGTACGGAATTGGACGTTTTGCGATACCAAGCCTTGATTTGAATTCAGCGGCTAAAACGCAGATGTTAGGAATATTACAAAAATTTAAAAAGTAATTTTTCTTAATATTAATGTTAGGAATATAAAAATTAGCTGGCCGGATGGCCTATTCTGAGCAATGAAATAATATGATCTTAATTTTACAAACGGATAGATAATATTGAAGATAATGACAAAAGACAGTGTAGTTCACATCATCGCTAGACTATATTGAATCTAAAAGTGTCACAATTTGCACACAAAAAACACGACCTTGGGAACAGGTGTTCAAAGTTACTTATTATGGAGGAGAGGGTTTTTGAGCGGTAGCTGTGTCTAAATATAACTTTTTACGACAAAATTTTAAGGGGAGAGAAAGGTTGCTTCAAAAATCAAGCACATTTTTTTTAGAAACACAAGTAGAGACGGACAGACTAACAGATAACCATCCATACTTGACTGAAGCATGACTGAAATGACTTTAGTGTAGAAATTTGAAATTTAAAGTACAACTAGGCAGTGATTGGCCACAGACAATCATATCATTAGCGCTCAGACGCGAAAGTGGGGTCATTCTTCAATAATTGTTCAGTGTTAGACACAGATTTTAAAGTGTGGTGTTTTCCCATATGAAAGACAGTGAATAAATTTAGGGACGCCATACTATAGCCAGCAGCTCAGCTGAGTTTTGCTAGCAATTCTGTGTTATGTATTCATAATCTGAGCTGTGAGTTTTCTATCGACAACAAAGCAGAGTCTATTCGGTGGGTGACTTTACTCGAGTGTATCTGTGCAGTTCTTGTGACAGAGACCACCATTATTGCCCGCCAGCACGGAGAGGTGGGACCGCAAGTTTTCAGCACCAGAGCTACAAAAAGATGAGTGAGCCTCTGGTCTGCTGGACATTCACCAACTATTGGTAGTGACTAATATCCCCGTAAAAATTCCCACCATTTTCTGGACATTGTGTAGTCAATATAGACAGGTGTGATGAGGCCACCCCAACAGCACAAACAGTAAATATCCTCCCAAAGAGATGACTACTCGAACTTTTTTTTTAATAAAAAACTAGTCTAGTACTTAAATAGGTACGCTCTTGCATTTATTATGTAACATTCCATGCATTTTTTTTTCATAAATTTTAAATCCTTCTTTTAAAACAAGTTCTGGTCAAAATAAAACTTGATCCAGAACCAATAAATGTAATATAATTATATCAAAAACTTTATACACGTGAGTTAGTTCAGTGTATTTTAACACTTGTTAATCTTATTAGTCTTCTTAAATGTCTGTGGGTGTATTTATAACTAACACACCACATTACACATCATTACCCTAGACACTTTACGTAGCCACATTCATTAAGAAAAAAAAAAAAATTAAGTGTGAGGTCGTAGTGGTAGCAAGAAAGGCCTTCTGATAATTCTCAACTACATTTTATCTCAGGAGCCTTCACAGCTGGCCTCATACAAGTTACATGTAGTAATAACACCATCATACAATACCATCAACACCACTACAACACTGCGGGCATAAAATGTCGTCCGAGCTGCCCCTATCATGACGTCACAATCTCCTCAACTAGGTTACACGTGCGTCCAAAGCAACTCACACAGCATTGTGCACGTCAGTGCGTGAATCAATCGAACGCACAAACAATATAACTACATAAAACTGGTGCGTACATTTGGCAGGACCGAAGACTACCCCCTTAGGTAATAAATCTTGGATTCTGGTTCAAAAAAATGAACCCAAGTCTCATCACCTGTCACAATATTCGATAAAAACTTTTCTCCTTCAGTTTCGTAACGGTGCAGGAGGTTGATGGCTATGGTTTTCTTTGTTTCTTTATGTCTGTCTGTCAACATTCTGGGTACCCACCGTGCACAAACTTTTGAATAACCCAGGTCTTTAATGATGTTCTGGACACTGCCTTTACTAATGGACAACATGGAAGAAAGTTCATCCAGTATTACCCGACGGTCACCACGAATGATGCCATCAACTCGATGAATGTTGTGTAGAGTCACTGTGGTAGACGGGCAGCCAGTTCGCTTTGCTTCAGCCATTGAGGATTGATCTACTTCAGCTTCGTCACAACGATGTACCCAGCGTCGGACAGTGCTAACATCCACTGTTGAATCTCCATAAACATTCTTTAACGTTCGTGGATGTTAATTGGGGTCTCGCCTTCAGCATTGAGGAATTCTATGACATAACATTGTTTTAACCGAACGTCTTTGGCAGCCATTTTTAAACTGTTACAGTGGTGCGACCTGTTACTGAAACAGGTTGGTAATGCTATACGGGGCAGAAGAGTGTTTGAGGAATCCTGCTAAATTTACAAATTGCATACTGATGCAGCATTTACATAAAAAATAGGATGCATTACTTTTTGACCTTCCTTCATATATATATATATATATATATATATATATATATATATATATATATATATATATATATATATATATATATATATATATATATATATATATATATATATATATATATATATATATATATATATGGTGCTATTATGTATCTGTTTGTTAACATGGTGTTGAATATCAAATCATCAAAGATAATGTGATGGTGGTGGGACACCATGATACAGACAAAAAAAGCTAGCGTTTAACTAAGAAATAATTTTGTCATCTCTATTCTTACAGCTTTTGAAATTGGAAATACGTTCCTATATATATATAAAAAAGAGGAGCCGCGCTGGTGTAATGGCTACAACGTTGTACTGGCGACCAGGTGTTCATGGTTCAAACCGGGCCGTCGGCGTTTGAAGAAATGTTTACGACCGGAAATTTGACTGAATAACCTGAACGGCTCCTGCACATAAATCCCGTGTGGATGGGAAGGAGCAAAGCTCCTGACCGGGTTGGAAGGAAAGTCCACTGACCCCCCAGCCTCGCAATGACATGTCATTGGGCCGAAAGAGCTGGAAAGCTCAAGTGCCGCTGGTTACAGGAAAAAAAAAAAAAATATATATATATATATATATATATATATATATATATATATATATATATATATATATATATATATATATATATATATATATATATATATATATATATATATATATATATATATATATATATATATATATATATATATATATATATACAACTTAAGAATTGCTGGGCTAATTTTTATATGTTTTGTATTTAACATTGAGGCAGAAAAAAACTGTCCAGTTTCAGACTTGATCAAAATATGATAAGAATGAAGGGCACTTGAGTGCTACTCAGCTGAGGCTGTATGTGTTTGTTCTAGAAAAACTCCCATCAATTTATCTCAGGTCTCATTTTTAACTGTCAGTATATTGTGAGCTGTTTTCATTTCAAGTGAATTCATGCAATATGGATACTACATCTGCTGACCACAGTTCTCACTAGAATGTGTGCTTTTGTACCAAGTGTTTCTTTATTAACTAGTAGGTCTGTACATTGTCAATCCATGATGTATTTCCTTTCACAAACTGTAATATTAAATTAAATTTCTCATTCCTAGACTAACTAACTGAGACCTGAAAGACACGACACTGTATTAAGACACAGTTGAATTTCAAAGTGCTCTCAGGGTGTATTTTGTCCGTTATTTTTTAAATGTTTGTTTTAAGTAATTTTTTTTTTTTTACATTTTTAGCAGATGAAACAAATAATCAATTTCATAATATGCAGAAGTATGTAGCATTTTTTTCCCTTGAAGGTATCCAATTTGATCTATTAACTGCCATCTTAGCATTGAATATATCTCCATCTTCTGTCTCTTGTCTTAAAGGTGCACTCTGATACTCTTTCCTGTCTATCGCTAGATGTTAACTTCCCACTTACAGCACTGTCTTCCTCTATGCTCAATTCTTCCTGGCTGCAAAAGTACAGTGTTCTAAACCGGTATAATCATGCTCATCTACCCAGCTGTAAATGAGCACCATAATGTGCTCTTGATTTATGGAAGGCAAAGGCAGCATGGATGGGAACAGGTCAGCTAAATTCAAAGAGCTGGACCTAGCATGGTGAAGTCTCTAAAGCTCCACTCCCCTACGGCAGTATCTACTATTGGTGTTAAGTCACATTTCAGTCCTGTTTTGGTCTAGGGGAAATTAACGTTAAATACTTGTAAGTACTGGCCGGACCTTTGTGTTACCTCCCTTGAGCTGCTTTTAGTTTGGTTAAAGAATTACAATCGTGAATTTTCCCGAATATTCGGGATGAGTTGAGTTCACGTATCAGCGTCGTTTTTGGCGCAGAGGATGAATTTGTTACTGAGCGGTTTTTTAGGCGGGGAGATTTTTCGTGACATTCGAATGCCGAGAGAGCTGAGATGGGGTTGACATTTTATAGTCAGTGTGGCCCCAGATATAGAAAATGGTTTCTAGGAAAGGATTTTAATACGTCCTATGATATTTTTCATAAAGCCATGGATATAAAGGCTCAGATATATCTGCAGAACGTACGTTGTTATAGATATTTTTCGGGCCATGAGAGGCCGTTTTGTGGTGATATCTCCAATGAGGGAGATTTGTGAGGTTGACAGATTATTATTATAGGGAAGGTGTTTTTCTCCCATGAAAGAACGAACGAACATACGAATGAACGAACTTTATTTTCAAAGGGTTAAGAATTGGGCACGCAGGCCCGTCTGACATTCTGCCCTTCCTCTCTCTCTCATCATGTATACTAATATCCTTTCATCCTCACATTTACTTTAAGCATTATTAAGGCATTTATCATTATAAAAGTAATATTACATTTGCAATAATCATCATAATTAAAGTGTTTTTAAAATAAAATAAAAATAATAACAAAACCAAACAAACAAACAAAAAAATTAATAATTATAATGAATTTGAAAAAAAAAAATAAATAAATAAAAATAAATAAATAATTTTAAAAAAAAAAAAAAAAAAAAACAAGACATAAGAATCGAATTCTTCGTACTGTAAATTATTGATTTGAGACATATTCAGAGGTATGTTATGAGAACTTGTAAAATGTTCATACGGTGTTCAACTGAATGACTCGGGGACTTTTTTTTTTTTTAGGTTCATCAAGATGAGGTGGGTAAACAGTTACTTTCCATTTTCCTTTCCATTTCCTTTGCGTCCCAAACTCAAGACCAGAATCAGACTAGGTAGATAGTTAGATAGACATATACGAGAGCAATTAATTTGCCAAGGGTTGAAAATTGGACACAGTCCCCTCTTGCATTCTTTTATCCTCTTGCTCATCTTTTATTACTGTTACTCAACATTCTCCAGCGTACTGAAAGTATTAATTTAAGGACAGTGCAACGTTACAAGGAAGTATAACAGCATACATTAACAGTACCTGATCATGAAATTAAGAATATAAGTTATTAAGAATATAATATTAAGAATAAGTGTATTGTAATGAAAACTAGATCATCAGAGCCTCCATACAGTATATTAGATAAAAGTACAACACAATCAGTTAGGGTGGCATATAATCAGCACTCATAAAGTATTTGAACAGTATACGATTGTATGAGTAAGGACTGTGCGTGTTTTTCAGGTCATTGGGAAGATTGTTCCAAAGATAAGCAGCTGAGTAAGCCAAACTAGTTTTAAATAGGTCAAGTCTGGGCTTGGGTACCTGTAATTTGTTTAAGCGCTGACTACGTCTGTCATTGTATTTTAAAAGCGGCCAAAGATACTTTGGAGCATTCTGTGACAGGATTTTGTGAATAAATTTCCCTTTGTTAAAGAGGAAGCGCTTCTTGGGGGGTAATATTTGAAGATAATTATATAAATCTATACAATGTGATTGGTGTTTATCAGCAACAAGGCGCATTGCGCGTTTTTGAAGCGAGTGGAGCCTTTTTTGTGTTGGAGATAGAACAACCATCCCAGATTGTGGAACAATAGTCTAGATGCGTTTGTATATGAGATATGTAGAACATTTTCCTTGCCTCTTCATCCAGGAAATGTTTAATTTTGGCTAATTGGTAAACTTTTTGTGCTGTTTGCTTTGTGAGTGCATGTACATGTGAGTTCCAACTTAGGTGTTGGTCAACAGTGATACCTAGAGTTCTGTGTTCATTTACGTTTTCAATTAGTGATGTTCCAATGAAGAGCTGAAGTGTTGTTTTCTGCAAGTTTTGTAGTTTTTGTCTGGTTGATATTAACATACATTTTGTTTTACTAATATTTATTTGCATGCGATTCTCGTTGCTCCACGTAATAAGATTATGTGTATCATTTTGTAAAGATTGTTCTAGTGTGGTGCAACATTTATCACTAGTATAGACAGTACAGTCATCGGCAAAAAGGTCACATGATGAGTGTTTGAAGTATAGAGGAAGATCATTAATGTATACGGTAAATAGAAGAGGGCCGAGAATAGAGCCCTGAGGAACACTTGTATGGACAACGGTTGGGTTCAAGGAATTATTGTAAGATACTATTTGTTGTCTGTCTGACAGGAACGATTTAATTAACTTTAACAGCTTAATATTTACTTTCATGAATTATGTTGAGCCTGATGATATAGATGTCATTGTACTACGATATAGACAGTTCCCTTTACTGTAGGGATAGTTTGGGCCAGGAAACTTTATCATTATGAGCTGCCATATTTATGCAGCTGCTGTGCTTGGGATTTTTCTTATGCTCTGCACTTAACTACCTTTGGATTTGATGTTAATGAGATGTGTTCTATTTTGCTATGTACTGTAACCAGTGACAATGTGCTTAGTGATGTCCTTGTGACTGTGGAGTATTAAAACAGTGTAGAACGATTAGGAGTTATAACCTCTTCCTGTCTTCTACATGTGTGTTGGTGTGTGTATGACCATTGTTGACTTACGTTAGAACCACGTGCATTTGCGTTGCCTGGAAGTCTCTCATCCTTCAACAGTGCTATGTCATCAGTGATGGCCAGTCCATACACAACTAGTGGACCATACTAGTACCATATCATACTTTATCAGTGGTGACACTTTATCGGTACAGTCTATCTACAGTCTACAATCCTTAGCATTATCAGTCATGGACAGGTGCTAACAATCATAGCGTTATCAGTGTTTTTCCAGCATTTTGGAGTGTTGTCAACTTATGAAGGATCATAACTTACAAGTTCATGATGGCAAGCCAAGTTAGTGTTTCCTGTACGAGCCGTATGTACCACAAGTCAAGACTAGACGTCACATCCCCCCTCTGAATTGGATTGTCTACTGTCAGAGTGCGAGCTACAGACGGAGTTCTAGTTTGGAGTTCCAGTGTCAAGCACCTTTGGTCTTTTTCACAAGGGATTAGCTTTGTACATTGCTGTTGTGGAGGCCAGGATTTCTCATTGTTGAAGATAAGTGGCTGTTTGTTATTGTAAATTGTATGTGCCACTGTATAGTTAGTTAAGCCTTCCTCAGTACATACTCTATTAAATCTCTGTTTCTTTGTTATATGTGTCATATTTCAGCGGGTATGTTGGGTGGAGACTTACGTAGGATATATTCCACTTCACCGAGGGCCTACGTAAGCGTTCTTTAGGGACTGTGTGTCTAAGTTTGGTTCGTAAAAAAATCCCATGATATAATTCTGGGCATACTTTGTTTATGCTGGATTCAGTCATATTTATATATGTTTAGGTGTGACGAGATGTCTTAGTGTTGTTTTCGTTATATTTTCCTCTGTTCTTTAGTTCTTGATTTATTTCTTTGTGATTGTCTTCCTCCCCTTTTCTATCTTTGAGTTATATTCGTTATACACTGGTTGTCATTTGTATTGTATACTATTCACAGCTGTCGTTGCAAGCTTTGCAATATTTTTCATTTTATTTTTGCTTTTTACTTTAGTTGATTCCTGCGAACGTGGTCATTTGTCCTTTGTATCTAGATTAAGGACTTGGCACCCACTGAGTTTGGAATAGAGTGAGTTTCTCAAGTAATATATTTCCACAGGTTATTGATCTCATATAATTAGACAGAATGTCTAATTTGGACTATTTCATTGAGCAAGGGAGATCCCTTGGGATGACTGCGGATAAATTAGAAGAATTCGCACGTGTGGAATATGCCAAGGCACAGAAGGCTGAAGAAAAGAAACAGAAAATGGAAGCCGAAAATATGAAATTGCAAATGCAGGCAGAAGAAAGAAAATTTCAAATGGAAATGGAAAAACATAAACTAGAAGCTGAAGAGAGGAAAATGCAACAGCAAATACAAATAGAAGCTGAAAAACCGAAAATGGAAATTGAAAAACAGAAACTAGAAGCTGAAGAGACAAAACAGAAATTAGAAACTGAAGAGAGAACTGAGAAAATGGAAATGGAAAAACAGAAATTAGAAGCTGAAGAGAGAAAAATCAACAGCAAATGCAAATAGAGGCTGAAAAACAGAAATAGTTTTATGATGAAAGAGTCTTAGTTATGGAGCTGGAGAAAATAAAGGTAGTGAATATGAGTAATACACAAAATGAGACAAACAATCAAACAACTTCTAATAAGGCAAATAATAAAATTTATGATATTAAATTGCCTGTTTTCAACCCTACCTGCGACGATATTGTATTCTGTCTAAATAGATTTGAACTTTCATGCAAATCTCATAAGATAGAGAAGTCACAATATTGTGAACAACTTAGGAAATTATTTCAGGGTAAAGCCTTGAGTACTATAAGCATGTTGGAAGGTCCTGATGCGAATAACTATGATGTTGTCAGAGCGGCCTTATTTTAAAAAATACCTACTGGATGAAGAAGGTTATCGCCTACATTTTAAGTCTCTATTGCCAGAGACAGGGAACAATTTTACAGACTTTCTATCAAGTATTCGCCTTACGTTTTCACGTTGGGTTGAACTTTCTAAAACGGAGCACACATATGAAGCTCTTATGGACTTATTGCTTCGTGACAAAGCAATGTCGTCAGTTAGTGAACCTTTTCTTTCCTTTCTACATGAGCAAAAACCTCCAAATTTGAAAGATATGGAACAATACTGTTGCCAATATGTCACGGCACATCCAAATGTAACTGTTAGCAATTCTCAAGTCAAAGAAGGTTTACCCATGGCTTCAGCAATACCATATGATTCTAATTGGCAACGCAGATCTCAAAGTGCTGAACGCAATTTTGGTAGAAGGGATAATCGTAATTTTGGACAGAACCAAGGGGGTCCATCACGTAATGATTCTTCTTCGAGGAACTGGGGGCAAGTTAACGGTCCTCAAAATTTTAATTCCAACAATTATGGAAATTTTGGAAGGACTAACTACAATAGAGGTTATCAATCTTATAATAATTTTTCTCAGAAACAACAAAACCCATCTAATAGAGATTTTGATCAAAGTGGAAATAACAATCGCAACTATGCTAACTGGGGTTCAAATCCCAACAATAGTTTTAATAGAGATAATAGTCACGATATGACGGTAGATCTCAAAATGATAGATCATATCACAAGGCTAACTCTGCTCAACAGGAGCCCCAAGCGATTAATAATCAAGGTAACAATGATAATACTGTCCCTAAGGTTACTGCTTGCTCTGCTTTTGATTTCGAGAGAGCATCTCAGTGCCCGGAGTGCACAACTTTGTTCCAACCTACAGCTATAACTACCTTGAGTTGCAGTCATCCTCTTCCAACTGCTTTTCCTGCCTTAGCTGCACATGATGGAAGAGGGTCTCTTACTCTACATAAGAGGTTTGTGAATAATAGTCCATGTTAAGGTTAAAAAGGGAGGTGATACTTTGTATATGGGTTGGTCACAGTAAATTAAGGGTTACATAACTTGAAGACTTGATTAACGGTAAAATTGGGTTAACAAATATATGATAGAGGTCATAGGGTACAGATAGCGTCATGAGCGTGGTTCTGTATTGTTAGAACTGTAAATAGTTTGCACGTCTAGTTCGTGAAAGGGACTGAGCGGTGGTGAACTGCGAAGTCCCATGACTGATTAGGCGGGAGTTTTTATGACCGCTAGTATTCGGGTGGAAAGTGTTGACGGAGGAAGTCAACCTTGGTTTTTTCTAAGTGTGTGGTCCCGACCAGTGTTCGGTGAAAATGGTATAGTGTTTTTCAATGTGTGTCTCGGTGGAGACTTTTTGAACAGGCCTGTATCTGAATATTCTTCCTGCATATGTATTCTTCCATGTGTTAGATTATTGGAGGATGGTATGTATTAATATTTATGACTGCAGTGGATGCAGCTTATGCGACATTTTTGTGAAGAAGTCTACAATTAGGTGCTATGAAGAGTCCGAGAGGTAAAGAGACTACTTTGTAGGCCATAGACATTTTTGTGAAGGAGATTAGGTCATATATAGAGTCTGAGAGGAAGACATGACTTTGTAGGCCATCTATAGATATTATGCAGGTTATATTACTGCAGACTGCTGTGTGCGCAGTCTTTCCTTTGAGGAATATGGTGATGTGTATCTTCTAGAGGAAGTGCACCACTATTTATGATTAGGCCTTGAATATATATAGCTGACGATGATTATTCAACTGCCGGGGAGCAGCCTTGGTGGAGCAGGGAGGACGGAGTCCTTTGAGGAAAATCGTGATGGACATCTTCAATGAGAAGTGCACCATTATGCTATGAGTTATGAGGCCATATTTATAACTGCGGTGAGCGCAGTTCTATAGGAGTGGTGTACGTGCAGTTATATGAGGTGTGCGCCATTAGGCGCTGTATTTAAGCGCTGTGGAGTGTGGGAGCTTCATGAATACCTTTATTCAATATCATGTACTATGCTGTATTTCATCTGTGTCGTCGTCTGTGTTGTAACGTAAATAAACCATTATTTCAACGTTGCTATTCGTTCAACGAAACATGAATTCAATGTGTGTCACTGTGATGGATGAATGTGCCAGTACACACCTACTCTGATCATTCTAGGCATAGTGACAGCAGAAGGGACATATTTACAAATAGCCCTGAGGGGGCGTGGGCCTATATAAAGAGAACACATTTACGCCTTCATCACTTATCTACCACTGGGTTCAGTTACATAGAATTATCAGTGGTGACCTAACATTTTAGTGGATCAGCAACCTTAGATGTATCAGTGGTATCATTTAACCATGCAATATCAATAACACTAACACTATCACTTAATGAAGTAACTTCGCGGCGGTATCAGTCCAGTCTCAGTTCTTTTTTATTCAGGATGCGCAACTGTTGGAATTAGACAGTCTTTAGTTCACCCATCTTTCACCACAAATAATATGGTGAAATGTGTGACATTCAGTTGGACAGTTGAGATTTTTCCGACTGCCATAGTCCACATTGCCACACCGTTTTTCACTGGTTATATACATGCATGTTTGCTCAGAGCACCTATCGCCAACCTTACTGTCGGACAGATACAGGGTGTAAATATTTGTTCGCCGGTACAAATTGCTGCTTGGGAACGGCAACATAATCTTACCGCCGCCACGATGCCAAAATCTTATCACCAAGTACATTCCGCTAACGTGATACATTCTACTAATTTCGTGCAATCTTGCAGTATTGATAATACGATTGTTCATCATGCTGATATTGGTGCTTCTTTTAGCCCAGTTCGTCATACTACATTACGTCACAACTCTAACTTTGATTCTTTTTTAACTACTATTGTAGAAGAAGATCTTTTGATCTTATCTGAAACTGACTCTAACTTCATCGCTACGACTGAATCTATATCCAGTCACGTTGATGGCAACTTCTTTGCTGCAATGACTAGTGTTTTCTTTGCTACATGCACGAACTTACTTGCTAGTACATATCTATACCTTGTGACTTTCTTTACTTTTCTTATTGGGCCGATTAGCTCAGTATCTTCGTCCTTTATGACTTTTTGTCCCACTCATTACTTTTCTTTTAAACTTTGACGTAAGTCCAAGTTTATCACTTGCTGCTTTTACATCTTTATTCTGTATTTTTTGCTTTCTTCCTTGCCCAGTACACAGGCTATGACTTCATTTGAGCCTGTGAGATATACGCCTTTGTCTACGTTATGCTTTAATAATTTGACGGCCAAACCGTCCAAAGCCTATGTTGGGTTTAGCAACATTTCTTTTTTGGGTCATCGGGTTGGTCATGGTCTCTTGTGGACGGAGGAGCATAACACTTCTAAATTTCTTAACATCACTACTCCTAAGACGAAGAAGCAAGTCCGTAGTCTCCTAGGTTTAATACAATTCTATGGAAGATTTATTCCAAATCTATCGTCAATCGTGGCACCTCTCAACCCTATTGAAAAAGGGGTCACCTAATAACGTACGCTGGTCTTCAGAATGCCAATCCTCATTAGACAAGATTAAGACATTATTTTCTTTTCATCCTTTCTTAAGACTACCCACTGCAAATAAGACTTTTATTCGTCGCAGTGACGCCTCATCCACAGGGATTGGGGCCGCATTGATTCAAGAGTATTCTGAAACTTTGCATCCAGTGATGTATGTCTCTAGGAAGCTGACTGCAGCAGAACGGAATTATTCTGTACTAGACCGAGAATTATTAGCTATGGTCTGGGCGATTCTTAAACTTCAGAGATTCCTTCTTGGCGCACATTTTACAGTAGAAACCGACCAAAAAGCCCTCACAGCTATACAGAGTAAGGACTTGAAGAGCTCAAGATCCACTCGTTGCGCTATTGCTCTACAGCCTTTTCACTTTTCAGTACGAGCTATTCGAGGTTCGGATAATGTGATGGCAGACATACTGTCTCGATGCCCACATGATTCTACTTGACTCTCATTTACTAGACCTCCTTATAGATTTTGGGGTTAATTATATACCCACGACACTGTTATACATTAACACTCTGTTAGTACATTTTTTATGACCCTGTTTAATTCATGATTCTAAATTAGTTTGTACTACTTTCTCTGTTACCTTTTCTAGTGTAACGAAGGAAGGTTTGATTATCACCATACAGGGGCCGGAAGTTTACACAGCCACAGTTGGTAGGTTTACTGTAGAATTAGCTGTTGTATATAATAACATCTTATCTTTACCAGAGTTTTTCATTTGTATTTTTTCACAGCGTATGTTTTGCCATGAGAGTCTCAGCTACTTTATTATATGTTTGAGATGTTTACCATTGGAATTTTTGCAAAGAATTGCCATTTCTGTGGAACCTTTTTGTCACCTCTCTGGATGTTTTTTTTTTGGCTTCTGACTGACAGGATGCTCCTGGATCATTAGAATTTGCTGTTATATAAGACTTATTTGAAATAGTAGATACTATTGTGTATGTATATTACTATAATATAGCGTATTAGATAGTATTATATTAGGATGTGATGTAATTCCTTTTATGATAACATGTTGCTTCATCGTTATGCACTATACTCATATACTTCTGAGTTTTGTATGATGAACATATTACTATGGGTATGATTATACTATTTTGACTTGATTAATCATTGTGATTCATTTCAATATTGTACTTTTTGAGAAATATGTAGACATGAGAATGTATTTTTTCTGGCATTGTAATACTCAACTCTCGATACTGGACCAAGTAGTGAACTGGTCATCTCACCTCTTGATACTGGACCAAGTAGTGAACTCATCATCTCTCTCACCTCTTGATACTGGACCAAGTAGTGAACTGGTCATCTCACCTCTCGATACTGGACCGAGTAGTGAACTGGTCATCTCACCTCTCGATACTGGACCGAGTAGTGAACTGGTCATCTCACCTCTCGATACTGGACCAAGTAGTGAACTGGTCATCTCACCTCTTGATACTGGACCAAGTAATGAACTGGCCATCTCACCTCTCGATACTGGACCAAGTAGTGAACTGGTCATCTCACCTCTCGATACTGGACCGAGTAGTGAACTGGTCATCTCACCTCTTGATACTGGACCAAGTAGTGAACTGGTCATCTCACCTCTCGATACTGGACCAAGTAGTGAACTGGTCATCTCACCTCTTGATACTGGACCAAGTAATGAATTGGCCATCTCACCTCTTGATACTGGACCAAGTAGTGAACTGGTCATCTCACCTCTCGATACTGGACCAAGTAGTGAACTGGTCATCTCACCTCTCGATACTGGACCAAGTAATGAACTGGCCATCTCACCTCTTGATACTGGACCAAGTAGTGAACTGGTCATCTCACCTCTCGATACTGGACCAAGTAATAAACTCATCATATCACCTCTCGATACTGGACCGAGTAGTGAACTGGTCATCTCACCTCTCGATACTGGACCAAGTAGTGAACTAGTCATCTCACCTCTCGATACTGGACCAAGTAGTGAACTGGCCATCTCACCTCGATACTGGACCAAGTAGTGAACTGGTCATCTCACCTCTCGATACTGGATCTAGTAGTGAACTGGTCATGTCACCTCTCGATACTGGACCGAGTAGTGAACTGGCCATCTCACCTTTCGATACTGGACCAAGTAGTGAACTGGTCATCTCACCTCTCGATACTGGACCAAGTAGTGAACTGGTCATCTTACCTCTTGATACTGGACCAAGTAGTGAACTGGTCATCTCACCTCTCGATACTGGACCAAGTAGTGTACTCATCATCTCAACTCTCGATACTGGACCGAGTAGTGAACTGGTCATCTCACCTCTCGATACTGGACCAAGTAGTGAACTGGTCATCTCACCTCTTGATACTGGACCAAGTAATGAACTGGCCATCTCACCTCTCGATACTCGGCCAAGTAGTGAACTGGTCATCTCACTTCTCGATACTGGACCGAGTAGTGAACTGGTCATCTCACCTCTTGATACTGGACCAAGTAGTGAACTGGTCATCTCACCTCTCGATACTGGACCAAGTAGTGAACTGGTCATCTCACCTCTTGATACTGGACCAAGTAATGAATTGGCCGTCTCACATCTTGATACTGGACAAAGTAGTGAACTGGTCATCTCACCTCTCGATACTGGACCAAGTAATGAACTGGCCATCTCACCTCTTGATACTGGACCAAGTAGTGAACTGGTCATCTCACCTCTCGATACTGGACCAAGTAGTGAACTCATCATATCACCTCTCGATACTGGACCGAGTAGTGAACTGGTCATCTCACCTCTCGATACTGGACCAAGTAGTGAACTAGTCATCTCACCTCTCGATACAAGACCAAGTAGTGAACTGGCCATCTCACCTCGATACTGGACCAAGTAGTGAACTGGTCATCTCACCTCTCGATACTGGATCTAGTAGTGAACTGGTCATGTCACCTCTCGATACTGGACCAAGTAGTGAACTGGTCATCTCACCTTTCGATACTGGACCAAGTAGTGAACTGGTCATCTCACCTCTCGATACTGGACCAAGTAGTGAACTGGTCATCTCACCTCTCGATACTGGACCAAGTAGTGAACTGGTCATCTCACCTCTCGATACTGGACCAAGTAGTGAACTCATCATCTCACCTCTCGATACTGGACCGAGTAGTGAACTGGTCATCTCACCTCTCGATACTGGACCAAGTAGTGAACTGGTCATCTCACCTCTTGATACTGGACCAAGTAATGAATTGGCCATCTCACCTCTCGATACTGGACCAAGTAGTGAACTGGTCATCTCACCTCTCGATACTGGACCGAGTAGTGAACTGGTCATCTCACCTCTTGATACTGGACCAAGTAGTGAACTGGTCATCTCACCTCTCGATACTGGACCAAGTAGTGAACTGGTCATCTCACCTCTTGATACTGGACCAAGTAATGAACTGGCCATCTCACCTCTTGATACTGGACCAAGTAGTGAACTGGTCATCTCACCTCTCGATACTGGACCAAGTAGTGAACTGGTCATCTCACCTCTCGATACTGGACCAAGTAGTGAACTGGTCATCTCACCTCTCGATACTGGACCAAGTAGTGAACTGGTCATCTCACCTTTCGATACTGGACCAAGTAGTGAACTGGTCATCTCACCTTTTGATAGTGGACCAAGTAGTGAACTGGTCATCTCACCTCTCGATACTGGACCAAGTAGTGAACTCATCATCTCACTTCTCGATACTGGACCGAGTAGTGAACTGGTCATCTCACCTCTCGATACTGGACCGAGTAGTGAACTGGTCATTTCACCTCTCGATACTGTACCGAGTAGTGAACTGGTCATTTCACCTCTCGATACTGTACCGAGTAGTGAACTGGTCATCTCACCTCTCGATACTGGACCAAGTAGTGAACTGGTCATATCACCTCTCGATACTGGACCAAGTAAAGGGAAGTCTCTAACACTTCACTCCACTACGGCAGTATCTGTGACGTGACAACCTTGACCTTATATTTATTATTGACTGCCAACATTATGATCCCACTACCCACGCCATACCGATACCTGTTGATATTTTGGTCCCTGTCGCAGGACTGGCCAGGACGAAGTCCACAGTCTTTTCCAGGTCGGCGCGGTAGGCCCCATGGAATGAACAATGAGATAATAATTTCTCCCCACATATGTTTTAAGCGAAATTAGAAAAATTTTATAAAATTTGTTTACACACATATAAATAAAAAACATATAAAGCATGCAATAAAAAAAATCTTTACTCTTTATCTCTCCAGCATTTTGTCCTACAGAGGAAGTAATGGGGGAAATAACTTCGTAATGGATTATAATAACTTCAACGCAGTGCGATATACCTTTTTATTTTTCTTAGTATAGAATTGATGTACAGTGCTTCGTGCCTGAGTTATATGTTTGTTACCTATTCAGTAATCACTTGTCCAGTGTTCCCTACCAGACAGTAGCATGCACTGTACAGTGCGTGTTGCCGGTTCAGTGCATCCTGTCTCCTTCACCGCTGTGACCAGTTCACGTCTTTGCTGCCTTTTCCTTCTATCTCTTAACAACAGTTACATACCCATTGTTAAAGCTACGTAAACGGACAGTGATGAGGCCTAGTTTCTTTCCTGGCTGTGTATTTGTGGTGAAAATAGATGTACAAGGAAGGGTTGAACTTCAGAAATAATCTAATATTTCAGTTCCCATTATCTGAAATAATCGACACTAATGTATCAGATTTTGATAGACAAGTCAGATTCTGCACTGGACAGAAATGGAATCCGGTGAAATCTGACTAAACAGCTAGATGATCTAGATTGTGCAGATGACTTGACTCTTCTGTCCCATAACCATAATCAGATGACTTGACTCTTCTGTCCCATAACCATAATCAGATGACTTGACTCTTCTGTCCCATAACCATAATCAGATGACTTGACTCTTCTGTCCCATAACCATAATCAGATGCAAGACAAAATGAAAATACTCGATGAGAGGTCACAACAAATAGGTCTGAAAATGCACTGGGAAAAGACAAAGATAATGAAAATAAATGCTAGAAATGATAACGAGCTTGAACATGAAGAAAAGCCACTAAAAGACCAAGAATCATTCACATATCTTGGTAACAATTTCAGCTTAGTTGGAGAGACATATAATGGTATCAAATTAACAATACAAAAAAACAAGAGGAGCTTTCATTGCATTTGGGAAACATTTAGAGATCAAGTCCAACACGAAAATAAGAATCTTCAACTCTAAATGTCAAGTCAGTCCTATTGTATGGCTCTGAAACATGGAGAACAACCAAAAAGCTACCGACTTTTATAAACGGGTGCTTGCGTAGAATAGAATTATTAAAATGGAATGACAAAGTCACAAATGTGGAACTGATGACAAAAACTAAGGCAAGTCCCAGTGAAACAAGAGATGAGAAGACGACGCTGGCGATGGATTGGACACACATTGAAGAAACCTATTAATAGCATTACATGGCAGTCCTTTTTCTGGAACACCAGGGAAAGCGAGACAGAGGTAGACCAACAAAACACACGGAGAAGTCAACTAGATACAGAAGTGAAAATGATGAGGAAAACATGGACAGAACTTGAACGGATGGCACGTGACTGGACGACGTGGCATATGTTTGTTGAAGGCCTATGTTCACTGTGGAGCTAAAGGGTATTGATTGATTGATTGTGTGGTCGATGACGTCAACATGTGGTATTACCGTCTACAGATTTGAGGTTTTTGGTCTAAGGCACCGATCAATACAATTTTGTTCAATTAAAAATAGAAATAAATAAAACTAAAAGAAAAATAAACTATATTATACTTTCAGAAAGAAGACAAAAATAAACTATATTATACTTTCAGAAAGAAGACAAAAATAAACTATATTATACTTTCAGAAAGAAGACAAAAATAAACTATATTATACTTTCAGAAAGAAGACAAAAATAAACTATATTATACTTTCAGAAAGAAGACAAAAGTAAAGAGATGAATAAAGTCTGAAACTAAGGGTTACCTTCTCTGACGTCACTAAACAACTCTTCATTTTTTTATTCTTACCCTATTGAGCCTCCGATTAGCAAAGTAGTTAGAGCGGTGTTCTCTGACGGCAAAGGTGCCAGGTTCGATGCGCGGCGTCATCTAGCTCTAGTCTACCAAATTCTCTTTTTCTGGTCTTCAATTCTCTCTGGCCGTACTTACTCGATCATTTATTCTTTGCACCCCAAAATTGACTGCAAGGTGATGGTGCCGTTTGGTTGGTTTTAGGTTCGATTCTCCGTAAGCCCATCACTTAGATTTTCTTGTTAGTTGTCTGGTGTCATGGTTTATGTCTAACGAGTGCCTGGTAATGACCTTTTTTATTTATTGATTTATTTATTGATTGTTCACATGACTCAGGTTTCGTTCATTCTCAATTTTATCATCAATAATTAATTTGATTTTTACTTTCTGATTGTTTTTTCTTAATTATTGGTGCCACTGGTAACCTGGAGCCTTAAGCATGCAATTAGTGTTCTTAGTTGAAATCAAGCCCTGGGTATAGAACGGACCAAGAAAGCAAGTAGTGTTCTTAGTTGAAATCTAGCCCTGGGTATAGAACGCACCAAGAAAGCAATTAGTGTTCTTAGTTGAAATCAAGCCCTGGGTATAGAACGCACCAAGAAAGCAAATTGTTGTTTTGTTGCAGCTGTGTACCACCCCAATAAAACTAAAGTGTATGTGCCATTTTGGGTCTCTGTGTGGTTGGATTATCTGCCCTGCTCCATAGAAGTGCTTCACTAATGGCCCAAACTCCGAGTAAAAGGATGAAAGTTTTAAAAGGTATCAACCTTCGCTCAAGATTATTCTTAGTAGAGATATAAATAGAAGAAAGATGCTTCCATTTAAGGGAGCCTCACGTGAATTTTACAGATTGGCAAGCACACCAGCAGAGATCATAAGCCGTTAATAACTTATTATTATCCGCCTCTTTTGTGAGAACAATTATTGACTCCTATTTTCTGAGTCCCCAGCTGAAGGTGATTCAGTAAAATATTAATTTAATAGCTCTGTATATTTACGTACTTAAAACAATAAAAGTCATCCGGGTGCAGGCATACAATTCACTCAAAAATGAGTAATCCAACTTTAGATTTATATTTACAGGCAAACTTAATAATCACTTATTTGTCAAAAAAATCAAATAAATAAAGTTGTTTATAACAAAATGAAACGATGAAATGTGAAGTCATCGGACGACGTAAACGTTTGGTGGATAAGAGAACAAAATTGGAAATGTCCATTGACTGAGCTAGTCTGTTACTTGGCTGATGGTGTGGAGTCACTTGGCTGATGGTGTGGCGTCACTTGGCTGACGGTGTGGAGTCACTTGGCTGACGGTGTGGAGTCACTTGGCTGACGGTGTGGAGTCACTTGGCTGACGGTGTGGAGTCACTTGGCTGACGGTGTGGAGTCACTTGGCTGACGGTGTGGAGTCACTTGGCTGACGGTGTGGAGTCACTTGGCTGACGGTGTGGAGTCACTTGGCTAAAGGTGTGGAGTCACTTGGCTGAGGTGTGGAGTCACTTGGCTGACGGTGTGGAGTCATTTGGCTGACGGTGTGGAGTCACTTGGCTGACGGTGTGGAGTCACTTGGCTGACGGTGTGGAGTCACTTGGCTGATGGTGTGGAGTCACTTGGCTGACGGTGTGGAGTCACTTGGCTGACGGTGTGGAGTCACTTGGCTGACGGTGTGGAGTCACTTGGCTGACGGTGTGGAGTCACTTGACTGACGGTGTGGAGTCACTTGGCTGACGGTGTGGAGTCCCTTGGCTGACGGTGTGGAGTCACTTGGCTGACGGTGTGGAGTCACTTGGCTGACGGTGTGGAGTCACTTGGCTGACGGTGTGGAGTCACTTGGCTGACGGTGTGGAGTAACTTAGCGTCTTATTCAGTCGCTGTTGGTTCCCGCAGTTTGTTGGGCTGTTTTGTCTCTTCAGGAGCTGATAATTTTTGGCAGTAACTCGTCATTTGCAACGCGGCCGGCGTTGCTATTTAGGTCGCTTCGTCACGTGTACTTATGACCCGTCTTTTGTCGGTGTCGCGTTGACTACTGGCAACGTTTACCAAAAACTGAAAGAAACAAATGTCTCTGTTAAGTGTGGTGTCTACTGATATAATCATTAAGCGACCTCCGCTTCCAGCCACCATTTCATCTTACTCAGTATTTTTACCCCCATCCTTGAGCAATAAATATGGACTCATTGTCGACTGAAAGTGCTTTTGGACAACGGAAGAAGAAAATTGCAACATGCTATGCATACATATTTATACATAAAAACTCACTGATTGTGAAATAATGCATATATACACCATGATACCATTATCCACTCCCCGCTCCCGATGGAACCTGGAGCCACCTCTGCTATAAGTTCTTTGAGAGGAAACCCGCACGAAGCAGTTACAAGCTCTTGCAGTGGCGGTTCATGAGACAAGTCAGTTTACGTGATGAGGTTGCCTGCCACATGTGCAACTGTACATCCACCAGCAATTTATACGTGTAAAAATACAAAGTATAAAATGAAAAAATATACATATTACAACTTACCCCGATTATCGGTTGAATGACAAATCTGACGCACAGGAAATGGCCGAATATTGTCAGGCAACTGTTTAAGATGCCGTCTTCAGATGGTTAGAGTCACTCTGTTAGGTATACTCCCAACTATTCACGTTGTAGGCAGGCTCCGAGGACTTCTAGTACTAATGACAAAGAAGAGTCTGTGAAAGAAGCATTTTATACTAGACTACAAGAAATCATGGAAAAAGTAAAAAGAAGAGACATTACAATTTTGATGGTTGCATAGATGACCTTATTTGATGTGGGGCATTTTGTGGGTCTATTTGAGAGTTTAAGGGGGTTATTTCTGCCTTCTGTTGTTCTAGTGCAATTTTAAATGGTATATTTTGTTCTGCCAACTGTTTCATGCTCTTTTGGCTGCTTGGTAAACTGGGCAACCAAAATATCTTGCGCTGTGGGTTGCCTTGACAATTCGCACATGTTTCTGTTGGCACTTTTGTAGTTAGTGTCTTCCTTGGCTTTTATACATTGGTCATATGAGTGTTTTCCTGCACAGTATCTGCAGATGGGGTATCTTCTACAAGTGGAACCTGTATGTCCAATTAATTGACATTTTGAGCATTGAATAACTGGGGGAATGTAGAGCTCCGTGTGTTTTGATTTGTCATTGATCTTCAGATGTTTAGGAATTTCTTTACCCTATATAGTTACTATTATTTCCGGGGTATTTATTTTGTTTTTCTGGATTCTTTGTATTTTTGTACCTGAATTTTCCTTGGCTATCATGTTCAGTATTTTGTCTTCAGTGAGACTGGTATCTATACTTTTTTTACAACACATCTTCTAATTTTTCTGAGTATGTCAATTTCTATTTTAATGCCACGTGGAAGATCTGCCAGTTTTGGTTTTAAGCTGAATTTCTCTTAACAGCTGTTCTGTTCTTTCTGTTTTGTTGAGGCTAAGTATCCTACAAGTGACAGTTTTCTTGATTTTGGCAATCGACCGTTTATTCAATACCGTTTCCATGATGCTTATCACTGTATCATCCGGTAGCGCAGTTAAGTTCACATGTGTGCCTGCTACCTGAGTTACTTTTACCCATTCTGCACCTTGTTTTGGTTTTCTGTCAGATTATCATGTTTTTTACCGATTGTCTTTTGTTGTTCTATATTTTGTTCTTGATTTTGTGATTTTTGTTTGTTGTTCTATATTTTGTAGTTAATTTTGTGATTTGTGTTTGTTGTTCTATATTTTGTAGTTAATTTTGTGATTTGTGTTTGTTGTTCTATATTTTGTAGTTAATTTTGTGATTTGTGTTTGTTGTTCTATATTTTGTAGTTAATTTTGTGATTTGTGTTTGTTGTTCTATATTTTGTAGTTAATTTTGTGATTTGTGTTTGTTGTTCTATATTTTGTTCTTGATTTTGTGATTTGTGTTTGTTGTTCTATATTTTGTTCTTGATTTTGTGATTTTTTTGTTTGTTTAAACTATTCTTATTTTCACTGTTGTCCTCTTCCTCTGGCTGGACTTTTGAATTCATTTTATTTCTTTTTGTTGGTCTTATCTGGCTTCTCATTTCTAGTCTTTTATTGTAGGTTTTCAAAATATCTGCATAACATTTCTTTTTCCTAAAGTTAACTGTTATGGACCTTGTAACCGCTGGCATTTTGCTATATCTTGTATTTTTTACGGGACCTCAAGACGCAGCAATAGAGACCGCAGTCAGCGACTCATAGCTTGACTGCCTGCGTCAGGACCAGCGAACCAGAGCTGGTCAAGACCGCACTCCACCTCCACGTGGTGGTCCTGGAAACAGTCTGCAGCTGCGCAGTCTGGCTGAGCGAGTGTGGATCGAAATGGGAAGGCAAACCCGTTCCTAAAAAATGCCGTGCAGAAGTCGGATGTGTCGACCGAAAGGTGCAGATATCACAGCTTAGGCGTAAACAGACACAACGCAACCACCGTCCTTTTCAGGACGAACGAAGAAGAAGAAGAAGTATTTTTTACAGTTTACACCTGTAGCATTGGCTTAAAATTCATTTTTAGGAAAGGGATATGGAACTATTTGCCTTACTGGGATTTAAACAATGGATTGATTCTACCTTTTTGGTCCTAGAATCTGTGCGTGGGCTGGATATAAACTTGATGATCCTTGCCGATTGTGAATTGAGAAAATGGCGACACTAACGGACCACATAAACTATTCAAGTATGATTTAAAATAAATATAATTAAGTCTAGAGTATGTAGCAGCACTGACAAATACTATGATTCGCTCTAAGAATTGGAACACTGTGCGCTTAACTTGGATTCAAGATTGGGATTTCGTTTTTGCAGCGTTGTCTAACCAGATGCGTTAAAAAAAGTAATGTCAACAACCATAAAATGACCCTGATGCTAACACAAAAACAACATACCAGTTTACAAAAGCATCAATATAATACAGTAGCATCTAAGTCCAAAGTCGCATTAGTCATAACAAAAGATTGTGTGGTGTAATCCTGTCTAACTAACACACGCGACGCGATTTTAAGTGTCCGTGGTAAGTAAAGTCAGCACATGCGAAAGGTGTAACGCGAATTAAGTGTGCCTAAAATAAGTCACTTTACTGTTCCTGCTATTGAACTGGAACAAACACATAGACTTATTAGTAGAAAACAGTAGGGGCTTATTAACAATAACATGCTAAGATAAATGAAAGGAAGTGGTTGGAGAGCCTGCAATAAGACAATGATAACCTCCTAAAAATAATTTATTAGGAGCAAACTTGACTATGCCAGTGTTGTCTATGCATCGGCCGCTCCGAGCAATAAGAAAAAAACTAGACACAGTCCAAAACCAGGCACTGTCAATAATAGCAGGTATTTCACAGGGAACATCAGCAGAGGCATTAGAAGTAGCGCTATGCATTATACCCCTGGAGCTAAGGAGAAAAGAGCTGAAATTCAGCTACTGGGCAAAAGTGGCAAAAGATCCAACTCACCCAGCACACAAAACCTTTGATAAGGGTAACCAAAACATAGACCACATTCCACTAGACCAGTGTTTCCCAAACTTTTTTGGGTCACCGCCCCCTTGGCTCCCAGAGCATGTTCCCAGCGCCCCCTGCATTTCCCCACAGTACATAAAAAAATGTAAAGAGTGAAAAATAAGAGCAACAGTTAATACAGTAACAACTAATTGCTCAATTTATCACATTCTAATATAAAGTTACAGATACGCTTATTTATTAACTTAATTTAAAAAGAACTACTTAATTATTTAAAACTCTTACTATCCGGCAAGCCCCGTGAAGTGGCACGGGTTTAGTACCAATTTTACGGCTCGCCAGTTCAAGTGGCGCGCGACGGTAACGATAGCAAAACTAGCGCGTAAAAACGCGGTTTTAGCTCACGTATAGTAAGAGTTGGTTAATGCAGTAAAACAAACAGCAGTACGAGAAAGTAAATTACTAACATACTTACTTCATTTTTAACTTCAGTGAGATGGATGTGCCTGGTGTAGTGATATCAGATTCTCAACATCAGGCTGAAAGTTACTTAGAAGGAGTCTCAGATCCCCACGTTCAGTAGTCTGCCTTCTGTTTCTCTGCTTCGAAAGAAGTTAGACAACCGCGCTGAAACCACACTCTACTAAATACGATGTAGGAAAGGCAATACAGAATATCTTAACCTTTCCCCGTAAGAGAAGGACAACTTCACACAAACCCAGGTAGGAAAGACTCGTTAGTCCAGAAAGATAGCTCTCCTAGGAGAGACAACTCTGATGTAAAACAACTGCTGCCTTGTAGGAAGGTCACGGAAAACCAGAGGCTAGGGAAGCAGTCCCGAACAAATGCATGCTGAAGACGGATGCACTGGGCCGCAAGGCGCACAACATAGTGCAACGCAATCCGCCATGAGATGACAGACACAAATATGACTCAACGAGATAGTGCTCGACCCAAGGAGTCCCGCCAGGTGGGAAGAGTGCCGGACTCACTGCCTCGAAGGGGTCCACCCAAAGCTACTGGTGAACGGAGTAGCATATGGCAACAACCCACTTCTGTCAACGAAAAACTGTTTGGAGATGTTGGGAGTCTTGGGTTGACTACTGCCTTTATTAGAGTCATAAATGTGGAAGTCTGAAGGCGAACGAGGAACAAGAAGAACCTTTCCCCACACTGCAGGGTAGCGTTCAGAGATTTCTTTCTGCAACTAAAAGTTTTGATATGATTTTTTGAACATTGGCTTAAGCTCAACGTCCTTTTGTAGCGACACCGGTTCCTCTTCCACACTTCCTAGTTCCTAACTGCACGTGTCCAGGAATGGATTTATTATCCAGTCTGGAATCGTGATCAATAGTAGATCCTGAAACCTCTGAGACATGTCTTTATGCAGCATATTTAGGTGTGCACAGTATACTAAAAGATTATCCTCTGGGATTTTGCCTTTCTCTTCCAACTCTAAGAGGCTGGGAAATTGGATTAAATCGCGACGGTCAATATTACCTTTAAATAGCGTTAATTTGACCAGAAACGTGGAGACGACAGGTTTGACTTTTATAAGATTAATATCATTTCCTTGCAGTTGTAGATTTATTTCGTTAAACGTTGTGAATAAATCAGACAAATATGCAATGTCATGCCTGATATTCGTTAGTTCTGTACTGAGCGAAGCATGCGAGTCTTTGAAGAATTCTACCACAGTTTCAACAAGAGCATAAAAGCGTCTCAGACAATTTCCTTTTTAAAGCCACCTAATTTCTGTGTGCATCAGCAAACGTTCAAACTGTTCATCATTCTCAGTGCAAAGCTCTCGAAATAGTCGAGAATTGAGAGCATGGGACTTAATTTTGTTAATCGCTGTGATACCAGTATTTAATGATTTGTGAAGCCGATCACTTAGATTTTTTGCGACAAGATGTTGTCTGTGAATTACACAGTGTATTGTAAGTATACCAGGTACAGCTTCTTTTAAGAAAGCGATAAACCCGCGGTAACAACCTATCATTGATGGTGCCCTATCTGTTGCACAAGCAAGAATGTTAGTAAGCGGAATGTCCTTCTCTTTGAAAAATTTCTCTACTGCACGAAATATTGACTCTCCTTTTGTATCAGTTACTAGTTGCTTAGCAAATAACAACTCTTGAACCAAGCTTTCATCTTTTACGAAGCGAACATACGCAAGAAGCAAAGATTCGTTGCCTGGCAACGTTGACTCATCCAACTGCAATACAAATTCTGTTGTCATAAGTATGTTGCACAATGTATTTTCAACATTCTCAGCCATTTCATCTATTCTTCTTTGAACAGAGGTATTGCTGAGTGGAATTGCTTTATTTATTTGTTCATCTGACTTATGCATAACTGTACTCACAAACTCCCTTATAGCAGGCAAAATTAAATTTTCTGCGATTGTGTGAGACTTTCCAGATTTATCTATCAGCAATGAAATTTTGTATGAAGCTCGCAAACCATTACAGCCTTGTTGTGAAGTGTTGACAAACATTTCATGGACAGTTTTACGTTTCTAAAAGTTTTCACGAAGTGACTGAAAATATGTCAAACTTTTATGTTTTATAAGGGTGAATTTTTTCAAATATTCAATGAGTCTGGAAGGTTTGATCGCCTCATTTTAAAAGGCCCTCTCACACAATAGACACATTGGCAGTTGTTGGTTATTTAGTGCTTGAATAGATCCACACTTCAGATATTCCACGCTGTATTGTCTGCACTTCTTTTTGGTTTGTTCTGCTTTTGCCATATTTGTTCTGAATTCTGGAACAAAGAATTGATTTTACAATTTTGCAGATAGAAAAATGTATGGCGAGTAAACAACAAAAACTGATTTGAAAGTGGCTTTACAAAAATATTGACACAGATGTTCTTAACAGTTTACTCTTCTATTTTTTAAAGTTTCTTAACCACAGTGTGGGGAAAAATACAGTGATACAACGTTAAAATATCTCCAATTATAAAGATAACGGGTAAGATAAAATGTAGGGATAAAATTATACGTAAGATACGAGGATACATTCTCGCCTACGCCCGCGGTTTCTACCGCCATTGAAACTAACTAGTTAGACATGCAGACGAAACGGTTTACCCTTTTAGACGGGAGGGGAAACGGAGATAAAAAGGAAAAAATATGACTGAACACGTGTTTGAATCTAAAAAGCAAAAAGACGCAATTGGTAGTTTAAAGAAAAAAATCACGCCACTAGTTGACACAATGTAAGGAATTGGTAGAAAAGTGACCTTGGCTCTTATTAGAAACAGTCATATCTTGGACGCTTTTACGGTAATTGGTTGTTTTATTTGAATACAGCGGCAAACGCAGTGGACGAAGGTTCAAAAATACATTTCAAAAAACTAACCTTGAGAAAAGTATGATTTTCTTTAATAATAAAGTTATGAAAATAAAACCTAGCTAGTTTGATAGCCCATCTTGAGCAGAGAAATAATATACTTTTAATTATACAGACGGACAGATAACACGGAAGATATTGACGAAAGACTGTATTGTTCACATCAGACTAGCGAACAGTTTTCTGTGCATATTTTTCACTAACGTTACGTTTTGGTGTCCTTGAGCCCTAAAAATGCAAAAATCAAACTGCAATGAACTAGAGGGGAAAGTCGGAGGATAGAAGCTAAAAATAACTTAGGGGCAGGTTTGTGCAGTTTTTACGTGTAGTTGGTCCAAGAAACAAGTGTATTTTTGGGAAAAACCAAGTAGAGACAGACGGACCAACAGACAATAATACACACTTGACTGAGATCTGACTCAAATTTGACTTTTAGTTTGAAGATTTGAAAAAAGTTAGAGGGGAAGTCCGTGATTGGACAAATGTATTCATATTAGTGAATGGGAGACGCGCACTTGTACCATTTGTTAGAAGACTGTCCAGTAACACAGTTCTAGACTGCTAGAAGTGATTTTCTAGAATTTATAAATAAAAATCAGTGGGATGCCCTAATCTAGCCAGCAGCTCAGCTGAGTTTTGCTAGTCCTAAGTAACTGTGTTCTCAATTCTGAATTGTGGTAAGGCCAAAAAGCATTTATCTTGTTTATTTTAATATTTTGAGTGATTGATACTGCCATATCATGAAAAATGATTATGACAAGTGAGTGCTTGCTCTAGGTCTCCAGCCGCAGTCCAGGGCTTAGAGACAAACTAATAAGATATGAAAACCTATCTAAGACTATGGAAGGAGGATCGATTATTGACATCAGTGGGAACATATCACCCACCTTATTACATAGAAGAGGAAACTATTGAACATATTTCGGATGCAATGCAGTCTTGGGGAACTTGTACTAATTGATAACAACTGGGTGAGATGTGTTACGTTGGTCAGAGAGATCTGACTCAGTCTGTGTAATGTTGTTTTGTGGTGTTATGTGTAAGAGTGGAGCAGTGAATAGAGTACTGACACATGGCACAAATTTTGTTTCAGAGTTTCTGATCTGGCACTACGATTGTGCCAGATACTCTTGTAGAAGTACAAGAGCGGGTGTCTGTGCAGCCTAACATTTTACTCCAGCTAATGAGAGGAGTGGGCCACAAGAATTCTGTACTACGTCATTACAGGTCAGTAAACTGCAACCTGGCCTGCTGGAGATTCATTAACAAATCCCACCATCAATAGAGAAATAAAGATTGTATAGAAACATTAAGATCAGTCCCTATGTTAAGGACTATGAACTGTGTAAACATAGATTGAGCATGATGACGCCACCCCAACTAACCATCCAGTGCTAGTGTTCCCAGGACTTTGTAGATACCATTAATATTAACCATTGTAATAATATTCCTATGTACAAAAGTTATATTTGATTATGCAATATATATATGCATTTCATTGATAAATACCTATCATTTCATAAGTTCTGACCAAAAGAAACAATTGGTTCAGGACTAATAAATTTTAAAAATTTTTTAAACTTAAACAGCCAGTGTTAGTTCAGCGTATTGTAGAGTTTATTATTATTATTAGACTTATTAATTACATGTGTGTGTCTGTGTATTTTATTACCTACACACTACATTTCAGTACCCTAGACTTTTAACGTAGCTAACACTCATTATAGTAAAATAGGTCTGTTTGAGGTCGTAAAGTGGTAGCAGAAATGCCTCCTGTAACTCCCATAAACTTTTATCTCAGGAGCCTTCACAGCTGACCTCATACAGTACACTAGGTAACATATCAATCATACAATAACATAAAAAACCACTACACACAGCCATAAATAAATTAGAAAAATACAACACTCAGAAAAAAAAACACAATTAGCAACAGCCACACCAACACTGAAGTAACCCAATAATTATTTAATAAAGTATAATAATAGTTATTTAATATAAAGAAAATATAAAATAACGCACTATATTGATAGGTCTTCAAATTTAAAAATTGGGAGACAGTAGCCTAACTACAAAGTGTGGAGATCCCGGTAACAAATTAAAAGGATGTAATATAATGGATTGAACAACAGTATTCAATTTATAGCAAATCTGGATCAAAATGTATCTGCTTAATTAATAATTAATGTTAGTAAAACTGATGCTAGCTCTGTGCAAATAGACAAAAGACCTCCCTCACTGTGACCTTGACCTCTCTAGTTAAACCTTTAAAGTTATTGATGGCGTCACAAAGACCTCCCACACTGTGTCCTTGACCTCTCTAGTTAAGCCTTTAAAGTTATTGATGGCGTCACAAAGACCTTCCACACTGTGACCTTGACCTCTCTAGTTAAACCTTTAAAGTTATTGATGGCGCCACAAAGACCTACCACACTGTGTCCTTGATCTCTCTAGTTAAGCCTTTAAAGTTATTGATAACGTCACAAAGACCTCCCACACCGTGACCTTAACCTCTCTAGTTAAGCCTGTAAAGTTATTGATGGCGTCACAAAGACCTCCCACACCGTGTCCTTGACCTCTCTAGTTAAACCTTTAAAGTTATTGATAGCGTCACAAAGACCTCCCACACTGTGTCCTTGACCTCTCTAGTTAAACCTTTAAAGTTATTGATGGCGTCACAAAGACCTCCCACACTGTGTCCTTGACCTCTCTAGTTAAACCTTTAAAGTTATTGATGGCGTCACAAAGACCTCCCACACTGTGTCCTTGACCTCTCTCGTTAAACCTTTAAAGTTATTGATGGCGTCACAAAGACCTCCCACACTGTGACCTTGACCTCTCTAGTTAAACTTTTAAAGTTATTGATGGCGCCACAAAGACCTCCCACACTGTGTCCTTGACCTCTCTAGTTAAGCCTTTAAAGTTATTGATGGCGTCACAAAGACCTCCCACACCGTGACCTTGACCTCTCTAGTTAAGCCTGTAAAGTTATTGATGGCGTCACAAAGACCTCCCACACTGTGTCCTTGACCTCTCTAGTTAAACCTTTAAAGTTATTGATGGCGTCACAAAGACCTCCCACACTGTGTCCTTGACCTCTCTAGTTAAACCTTTAAAGTTATTGATGGCGTCACAAAGACCTCCCACACTGTGACCTTGACCTCTCTAGTTAAACCTTTAAAGTTATTGATGGCGTCACAAAGACCTCCCACACTGTGACCTTGACCTCTCTAGTTAAACCTTTAAAGTTATTGATGGCGTCACAAAGACCTCCCACACTGTGTCCTTGACCTCTCTAGTTAAACCTTTAAAGTTATTGATGGCGTCACAAAGACCTCCCACACTGTGTCCTTGACCTCTCTTGTTAAGCCTTTAAAGTTATTGATGGCGTCACAAAGACCTCCCACACTGTGTCCTTGACCTCTCTTGTTAAGCCTTTAAAGTTATTGATGGCGTCACAAAGACCTCCCACACTGTGTCCTTGACCTCTCTTGTTAAGCCTTTAAAGTTATTGATGGCGTCACAAAGACCTTTGTGTTTGACCTCTCCTAGTAAAAAAGTTATTGATGGCTCATTGTCCTTCTCTACTGTGTCCTTGACCTCTCTAGTTAACCTTGTTATTGATGGCGTCACAAAGACCTCTCTACTGTCTTATTCTAGTAAACCGTAGTGTAGTTGTGTAAATGTTGTCTCTACTGTCTTATTGTACCGTAGTGTAGTTGTGTAAATGTTGTCTCTACTGTCTTATTGTACCATAGTGTAGTTGTGTAAATGTTGTCTCTACTGTCTTATTGTACCGTAGTGTAGTTGTGTAAATGTTGTCTCTACTGTCTTATTGTACCGTAGTGTAGTTGTGTAAATGTTGTCTCTACTGTCTTTAAAGTTATTGTGGCCGTAGTGTAGTTGTGTAAATGTTGTCTCTACTGTCTTATTGTACCGTAGTGTAGTTGTGTAAATGTTGTCTCTACTGTCTTATTGTACCGTAGTGTAGTTGTGTAAATGTTGTCTCTACTGTCTTATTGTACCGTAGTGTAGTTGTGTAAATGTTGTCTCTACTGTCTTATTGTACCGTAGTGTAGTTGTGTAAATGTTGTCTCTACTGTCTTATTGTACCGTAGTGTAGTTGTGTAAATGTTGTCTCTACTGTCTTATTGTACCGTAGTGTAGTTGTGTAAATGTTGTCTCTACTGTCTTATTGTACCGTAGTGTAGTTGTGTAAATGTTGTCTCTACTGTCTTATTGTACCGTAGTGTAGTTGTGTAAATGTTGTCTCTACTGTCTTATTGTACCGTAGTGTAGTTGTGTAAATGTTGTCTCTACTGTCTTATTGTACCGTAGTGTAGTTGTGTAAATGTTGTCTCTACTGTCTTATTGTACCGTAGTGTAGTTGTGTAAATGTTGTCTCTACTGTCTTATTGTACCGTAGTGTAGTTGTGTAAATGTTGTCTCTACTGTCTTATTGTACCGTAGTGTAGTTGTGTAAATGTTGTCTCTACTGTCTTATTGTACCGTAGTGTAGTTGTGTAAATGTTGTCTCTACTGTCTTATTGTACCGTAGTGTAGTTGTGTAAATGTTGTCTCTACTGTCTTATTGTACCGTAGTGTAGTTGTGTAAATGTTGTCTCTACTGTCTTATTGTACCGTAGTGTAGTTGTGTAAATGTTGTCTCTACTGTCTTATTGTACCGTAGTGTAGTTGTGTAAATGTTGTCTCTACTGTCTTATTGTACCGTAGTGTAGTTGTGTAAATGTTGTCTCTACTGTCTTATTGTACCGTAGTGTAGTTGTGTAAATGTTGTCTCTACTGTCTTATTGTACCGTAGTGTAGTTGTGTAAATGTTGTCTCTACTGTCTTATTGTACCGTAGTGTAGTTGTGTAAATGTTGTCTCTACTGTCTTATTGTACCGTAGTGTAGTTGTGTAAATGTTGTCTCTACTGTCTTATTGTACCGTAGTGTAGTTGTGTAAATGTTGTCTCTACTGTCTTATTGTACTGTAGTGTAGTTGTGTAAATGTTGTCTCTACTGTCTTATTGTACCGTAGTGTAGTTGTGTAAATGTTGTCTCTACTGTCTCATTGTACCGTAGTGTAGTTCTCTAAATGTTGTCTCTACTATCTCAGTCCACCGTAGTGTAGTTGTGTAAATGTTGTCTCTACTGTCTTATTGTACCGTAGTGTAGTTGTGTAAATGTTGTCTCTACTGTCTCATTCTACCGTAGTGTGGTTGTGTAAATGTTGTCTCTACTGTCTCATTCTACCGTAGTAAAGTTGTGTAAATGTTGTCTCTACTGTCTCATTGTACCGTAGTGTAGTTGTGTAAATGTTGTCTCTACTGTCTCATTCTACCGTAGTGTGGTTGTGTAAATGTTGTCTCTACTGTCTCATTCTACCGTAGTGTAGTTGTGTAAATGTTGTCTCTACTGTCTTATTGTACCGTAGTGTGGTTGTGTAAATGTTGTCTCTACTGTCTCATTGTACCGTAGTGTAGTTGTGTAAATGTTGTCTCTACTGTCTCATTCTACCGGGGGGTGGTTGTGTAAATGTTGTCTCTACTGTCTCATTCTACCGTAGTGTAGTTGTGTAAATGTTGTCTCTACTGTCTCATTCTACCGTAGTGTGGTTGTGTAAATGTTGTCTCTACTGTCTCATTCTACCGTAGTGTGGTTGTGTAAATGTTGTCTCTACTGTCTCATTGTACCGGGGGTGGTTGTGTAAATGTTGTCTCTACTGTCTCATTCTACCGGGGGGTGGTTGTGTAAATGTTGTCTCTACTGTCTCATTCTACCGGGGGTGGTTGTGTAAATGTTGTCTCTACTGTCTCATTCTACCGTGGTGTGGTTGTGTAAATGTTGTCTCTACTGTCTCATTCTACCGTAGTGTGGTTGTGTAAATGTTGTCTCTACTGTCTCATTCTACCGGGGTGTGGTTGTGTAAATGTTGTCTCTACTGTCTCATTCTACCGTAGTGTAGTTGTGTAAATGTTGTCTCTACTGTCTCATTCTACCGGGGGGTGGTTGTGTAAATGTTGTCTCTACTGTCTCATTCTACCGGGTTGTCTCTACTGTCTCATTCTACCGGGTTGTCTCTACTGTCTCATTCTACCGGGGGGTGGTTGTGTAAATGTTGTCTCTACTGTCTCATTCTACCGGGGGTGGTTGTGTAAATGTTGTCTCTACTGTCTCATTCTACCGGGGGGTGGTTGTGTAAATGTTGTCTCTACTGTCTCATTCTACCGGGGGGTCTTGTAAATGTCTCATACTGTCTACATTCTACCGGGGGTGTCTCTACTGTCTCATTCTACCGGGGGGGTGGTTGTGTAAATGTTGTCTCTACTGTCTCATTCTACCGGGGGGTGGTTGTGTAAATGTTGTCTCTACTGTCTCATTCTACCGGGGGGTGGTTGTGTAAATGTTGTCTCTACTGTCTCATTCTACCGGGGGTGGTTGTGTAAATGTTGTCTCTACTGTCTCATTCTACCGGGGGGGTGGTTGTGTAAATGCTGTCTCTACTGTCTCATTCTACCGGGGGGTGGTTGTGTAAATGTTGTCTCTACTGTCTCATTCTACCGGGGGGTGGTTGTGTAAATGTTGTCTCTACTGTCTCATTCTACCGGGTTGTCTCTACTGTCTCATTCTACCGGGGGGTGGTTGTGTAAATGTTGTCTCTACTGTCTCATTCTACCGGGGGGTGGTTGTGTAAATGCTGTCTCTACTGTCTCATTCTACCGGGGGTGGTTGTGTAAATGCTGTCTCTACTGTCTCATTCTACCGGGGGGTGGTTGTGTAAATGTTGTCTCTACTGTCTCATTCTACCGGGGGGTGGTTGTGTAAATGTTGTCTCTACTGTCTCATTCTACCGGGGGGTGGTTGTGTAAAAGCTGTCTCTACTGTCTCATTCTACCGGGGGGTGGTTGTGTAAATGTTGTCTCTACTGTCTCATTCTACCGGGTTGTCTCTACTGTCTCATTCTACCGGGGGGTGGTTGTGTAAATGTTGTCTCTACTGTCTCATTCTACCGGGGGGTGGTTGTGTAAATGTTGTCTCTACTGTCTCATTCTACCGGGGGGTGGCTGTGTAAATGTTGTCTCTACTGTCTCATTCTACCGGGGGGTGGTTGTGTAAATGTTGTCTCTACTGTCTCATTCTACCGGGGGGTGGTTGTGTAAATGCTGTCTCTACTGTCTCATTCTACCGGGGAGGGTTGTGTAAATGCTGTCTCTACTGTCTCATTCTACGGGGGGTGGTTGTGTAAATGTTGTCTCTACTGTCTCATTCTACCGGGGGGTGGTTGTGTAAATGTTGTCTCTACTGTCTCATTCTACCGGGTTGTCTCTACTGTCTCATTCTACCGGGTTGTCTCTACTGTCTCATTCTACCGAGGGGTGGTTGTGTAAATGTTGTCTCTACTGTCTCATTCTACCGGGGGGTGGTTGTGTAAATGTTGTCTCTACTGTCTCATTCTACCGGGGGGTGGTTGTGTAAATGTTGTCTCTACTGTCTCATTCTACCGGGGGTGGTTGTGTAAATGTTGTCTCTACTGTCTCATTCTACCGGGGGGTGGTTGTGTAAATGTTGTCTCTACTGTCTCATTCTACCGGGGGGTGGTTGTGTAAATGTTGTCTCTACTGTCTCATTCTACCAGGGGGTGGTTGTGTAAATGTTGTCTCTACTGTCTCATTCTACCGGGGGGTGGTTGTGTAAATGTTGTCTCTACTGTCTCATTCTACCGGGGGGTCTCTACTTGTGTAAATGTTGTCTCTACTGTCTCATTCTACCGGGGGGTGGTTGTGTAAATGTTGTCTCTACTGTCTCATTCTACCGGGGGGTGGTTGTGTAAATGTTGTCTCTACTGTCTCATTCTACCGGGGGGGGTTGTGTAAATGTTGTCTCTACTGTCTCATTCTACCGGGGGGTGGTTGTGTAAATGTTGTCTCTACTGTCTCATTCTACCGGGGGGTGGTTGTGTAAATGTTGTCTCTACTGTCTCATTCTACCGGGGGTGGTTGTGTAAATGTTGTCTCTACTGTCTCATTCTACCGGGTTGTCTCTACTGTCTCATTCTACCGGGGGGTGGTTGTGTAAATGTTGTCTCTACTGTCTCATTCTACCGGGGACATTCTACCGGGGGGGGTGGTTGTGTAAATGTTGTCTCTACTGTCTCATTCTACCGGGGGGTGGTTGTGTAAATGTTGTCTCTACTGTCTCATTCTACCGGGGGTAAATGTGGTCTGTGTTGTGTAAATGTTGTCTCTACTGTCTCATTCTACCGGGGGGTGGTTGTGTAAATGTTGTCTCTACTGTCTCATTCTACCGGGGGGTGGTTGTGTAAATGTTGTCTCTACTGTCTCATTCTACCGGGGGGGTGGTTGTGTAAATGTTGTCTCTACTGTCTCATTCTACCGGGGGGTGGTTGTGTAAATGTTGTCTCTACTGTCTCATTCTACCGGGGGGGGGTTTTGTAAATGTTGTCTCTACTGTCTCATTCTACCGGGGGGTGGTTGTGTAAATGTTGTCTCTACTGTCTCATTCTACCGGGGGGTGGTTGTGTAAATGTTGTCTCTACTGTCTCATTCTACCGGGGGTGGTTGTGTAAATGTTGTCTCTACTGTCTCATTCTACCGGGGGGTTGTTGTGTAAATGTTGTCTCTACTGTCTCATTCTACCGGGGGGGTGGTTGTGTAAATGTTGTCTCTACTGTCTCATTCTACCGGGGGGTGGTTGTGTAAATGTTGTCTCTACTGTCTCATTCTACCGAGGGGTGGTTGTGTAAATGTTGTCTCTACTGTCTCATTCTACCGGGGGGTGGTTGTGTAAATGCTGTCTCTACTGTCTCATTCTACCGGGGGGTGGTTGTGTAAATGTTGTCTCTACTGTCTCATTCTACCGGGGGGGTGGTTGTGTAAATGTTGTCTCTACTGTCTCATTCTACCGGGGGGGGGGGGTGGTTGTGTAAATGTTGTCTCTACTGTCTCATTCTACCGGGGGGTGGTTGTGTAAATGTTGTCTCTACTGTCTCATTCTACCGAGGGGTAGTTGTGTAAATGCTGTCTCTACTGTCTCATTCTACCGGGGGGTGGTTGTGTAAATGTTGTCTCTACTGTCTCATTCTACCGGGGGGTGGTTGTGTAAATGTTGTCTCTACTGTCTCATTCTACCGGGGGGTGGTTGTGTAAATGCTGTCTCTACTGTCTCATTCTACCGGGGGGTGGTTGTGTAAATGTTGTCTCTACTGTCTCATTCTACCGGGGGTGGTTGTGTAAATGTTGTCTCTACTGTCTCATTCTACCGGGGGGGGTTGTGTAAATGTTGTCTCTACTGTCTCATTCTACCGGGGGGTGGTTGTGTAAATGCTGTCTCTACTGTCTCATTCTACCGGGGGGTGGTTGTGTAAATGCTGTCTCTACTGTCTCATTCTACCGGGGGTGGTTGTGTAAATGCTGTCTCTACTGTCTCATTCTACCGGGGGGTGGTTGTGTAAATGTTGTCTCTACTGTCTTATTCTACCGGGGGGTGGTTGTGTAAATGCTGTCTCTACTGTCTCATTCTACCGGGGGGTGGTTGTGTAAATGTTGACTCTACTGTCTCATTCTACCGGGGGGTGGTTGTGTAAATGTTGTCTCTATTGTCTCATTCTACCGGGGGGTGGTTGTGTCAAAGCTGTCTCTACTGTCTCATTCCACCGTGGGGGTGGTTGTGTAAAAGCTGTCTCTACTGTCTCATTCCACCAGGGTCGTTGTGTAAAAGCTGTCTCTACTGTCTCAATCCACCAGGGTGGTTGTGTAAAAGCTGTCTCTACTGTCTCATTCTACCGGGGGGGTGGTTGTGTCAAAGCTGTCTCTATTGTCTCATTCCACTGTGGGGGTGGTTGTGTAAAAGCTGTCTCTACTGTCTCATTCCACCAGGGTGGTTGTGTAAAAGCTGTCTCTACTGTCTCATTCCACCGGGGGGTGGTTGTGTAAAAGCTGTCTCTACTGTCTCATTCTACCGGGGGGTGGTTGTGTCAAAGCTGTCTCTACTGTCTCATTCCACCGTGGGGGTGGTTGTGTAAATGTTGTCTCTACTGTCTCATTCCACCGGGGGGTGCTTGTGTAAAAGCTGTCTCTACTGTCTCATTCCACCGTGGGGGTGGTTGTGTAAAAGCTGTCTCTACTGTCTCATTCCACCAGGGGGGTTGTGTAAAAGCTGTCTCTACTGTCTCATTCCACTGGGGGGTGGTTGTGTAAAAGCTGACTCTGTTGTCTCATTCTACCGGGGGGTGGTTGTGTAAATGTTGTCTCTACTGTCTCATTCTACCGGGGGGTGGTTGTGTAAATGTTGTCTCTACTGTCTCATTCTACCGGGGGGTGGTTGTGTAAATGTTGTCTCTACTGTCTCATTCTACCGGGGGGTGGTTGTGTAAATGTTGTCTCTACTGTCTCATTCTACTGGGTTGTCTCTACTGTCTCATTCTACCGGGGGGTGGTTGTGTAATTGTTGTCTCTACTGTCTCATTCTACCGGGGGGTGGTTGTGTAAATGTTGTCTCTACTGTCTCATTCTACCGGGGGTGGTTGTGTAAATGTTGTCTCTACTGTCTCATTCTACCGGGGGGTGGTTGTGTAAATGTTGTCTCTACTGTCTCATTCCACCAGGGTGGTTGTGTAAAAGCTGTCTCTACTGTCTCATTCCACCAGGGTGGTTGTGTAAAAGCTGTCTCTACTGTCTCATTCTACCGGGGGGTGGTTGTGTAAATGTTGTCTCTACTGTCTCATTCTACCGGGGGGTGGTTGTGTAAATGTTGTCTCTACTGTCTCATTCTACCGGGGGTGGTTGTGTAAATGTTGTCTCTACTGTCTCATTCTACCGGGGGGTGGTTGTGTAAATGTTGTCTCTACTGTCTCATTCTACTGGGTTGTCTCTACTGTCTCATTCTACCGGGGGGTGGTTGTGTTAATGTTGTCTCTACTGTCTCATTCTACCGAGGGGTGGTTGTGTAAAGGTTGTCTCTACTGTCTCATTGTACCGGGGGTGGTTGTGTAAATGTTGTCTCTACTGTCTCATTCTACCGGGGGGTGGTTGTGTAAATGTTGTCTCTACTGTCTCATTCTACCGGGGGGGTGGTTGTGTAAATGCTGTCTCTACTGTCTCATTCTACCGGGGGGTGGTTGTGTAAATGTTGTCTCTACTGTCTCATTCTACAGAGGGGTGGTTGTGTAAATGTTGTCTCTACTGTCTCATTCTACTGGGTTGTCTCTACTGTCTCATTCTACCGGGTTGTCTCTACTGTCTCATTCTACCGAGGGGTGGTTGTGTAAATGTTGTCTCTACTGTCTCATTCTACCGGGGGTGGTTGTGTAAATGTTGTCTCTACTGTCTCATTCTACCGGGGGGTGGTTGTGTAAATGTTGTCTCTACTGTCTCATTCTACCGGGGGGGTGGTTGTGTAAATGCTGTCTCTACTGTCTCATTCTACCGGGGGGTGGTTGTGTAAATGTTGTCTCTACTGTCTCATTCTACCGGGGGTGGTTGTGTAAATGTTGTCTCTACTGTCTCATTCTACCGGGGGGTGGTTGTGTAAATGTTGTCTCTACTGTCTCATTCTACCGGGGGGTGGTTGTGTAAATGTTGTCTCTACTGTCTCATTCTACCGATCTATTCCTGTACGTAAATGTTGTCTCTACTGTCTCATTCTACCGGGGGTGGTTGTGTAAATGTTGTCTCTACTGTCTCATTCTACCGGGGGGTGGTTGTGTAAATGTTGTCTCTACTGTCTCATTCTACCGGGGGGTGGTTGTGTAAATGTTGTCTCTACTGTCTCATTCTACCGGGGGGGGGGGGTGGTTGTGTAAATGTTGTCTCTACTGTCTCATTCTACCCGAATGTCTCTACTTCTGGGGGTTCTACCCACCTTGTGTAAATGTTGTCTCTACTGTTCATATTCTACCGGGAGGTGGTTGTGTAAATGTTGTCTCTACTGTCTCATTCTACCGGGGGGGGGGGGGGGTTGTGTAAATGTTGTCTCTACTGTCTCATTCTACCGGGGGGTGGTTGTGTAAATGTTGTCTCTACTGTCTCATTCTACCGGGGGGTGGTTGTGTAAATGTTGTCTCTACTGTCTCATTCTACCGGGGGGGTGGTTGTGTAAAAGCTGTCTCATTCTACCGGGGGGTGGTTGTGTAAATGTTGTCTCTACTGTCTCATTCTACCGGGGGGTGGTTGTGTAAATGTTGTCTCTACTGTCTCATTCTACCGGGGGGTGGTTGTGTAAATGTTGTCTCTACTGTCTCATTCTACCGGGGGGTGGTTGTGTAAATGTTGTCTCTACTGTCTCATTCTACCGGGGGGTGGTTGTGTAAATGTTGTCTCTACTGTCTCATTCTACCAGGGGGTGGTTGTGTAAATGTTGTCTCTACTGTCTCATTCTACCGGGGGTGGTTGTGTAAATGTTGTCTCTACTGTCTCATTCTACCGGGGGTGGTTGTGTAAATGCTGTCTCTACTGTCTCATTCTACCGGGGGGGGTGGTTGTGTAAATGTTGTCTCTACTGTCTCATTCTACCGGGGGGTGGTTGTGTAAATGTTGTCTCTACTGTCTCATTCTACCGGGGGGTGGTTCTGTAAATGTTGTCTCTACTGTCTCATTCTACCGGGGGTGGTTGTGTAAATGTTGTCTCTACTGTCTCATTCTACCGGGGGGTGGTTGTGTAAATGTTGTCTCTACTGTCTCATTCTACCGGGGGTGGTTGTGTAAATGTTGTCTCTACTGTCTCATTCTACCGGGGGGTGGTTGTGTAAATGCTGTCTCTACTGTCTCATTCTACCGGGAGGTGGTTTGTCTCTACTGTCTCATTCTACCGGGTTGTCTCTACTGTCTCATTCTACCGAGGGGTGGTTGTGTAAATGGTGTCTCTACTGTCTCATTCTCCCGGGGGGTTATTGTGTAAATGCTGTCTCTACTGTCTCATTCTACCAGGGGGTGGTTGTGTAAATGTTGTCTCTACTGTCTCATTCTACCGGGGGTGGTTGTGTAAATGTTGTCTCTACTGTCTCATTCTACCGGGGGGTGGTTGTGTAAATGTTGTCTCTACTGTCTCATTCTACCGGGGGGTGGTTTTGTAAATGTTGTCTCTACTGTCTCATTCTACCGGGGGGGGTTGTGTTTTCAAGTTGTCTCTACTGTCTCATTCTCCTGGGGGGTGGTTGTGTAAATATTGTCTCTACTGTCTCATTCTACCGTGGTTGCTGTAAATCCTCAACTGTCTCATTCTAGGGGCTATGGTGTGTCCAAAGCTCGGTGGAAATGTGTCACTACTGTCTCATTCGACCGCTCAAAGCATTCATGGATGACACAACAATTCTGACATCAGATGCACATCAGGCCCGAAGGATGTTAGCATGCCTGGATGAACTAGTCAGCTGGTGCAGAATGAGCTTCAAACCCAAGAAGTCGAGAAGCCTATCAGTCAGGAAAGGGAAGATAGCAGATGTCATATTCATGGTTTCCAACCAAAGAATCCCTACTGTCATTGAGGAACCTGTTAAAAGTCTTGGCAGGGTGTATGATGCCTCATTAAAAGACTCTAAGGCAGTACAACAGAATATAGAAATGGCAGACAGAGGATTACAGATCATAGACCAAAGCAGACTCCTGGGAAAGTTCAAACTGTGGTGCCTCCAGTTCATGTTGATACCGAAGTTGCTGTGGCCACTGCTTATATATAAAATAAGCACAAGTACAGTGGAAGCTATAGAGCTGAAGGTCAACAAGTTCATGAGAAAATGGCTAGGGGTACCACCAGGTCTGTCAGATGTAGCACTGTACTGCAAAAAGTCAAAACTTCTGCTTCCCTTCAAGTCAGTTGTTGAAGAGTACAAAGTTGGAAAGGCAAGGCTTGCAATGATGCTACACGAGTCAGCTGATGACGCGGTTAATTCCATTCAGCCCACACTGAAAATGGAAAGGAAGTGGAGAGTGGAAGAAGCTGTTGATGCTGCCCAAGAGTCACTCAAACTGAGGGAGGTAATCGGATACACACAATGAGTAGATGGGGATTTGGTCATGGAGACATTCGCTGGTGGTCCAAGGCATCAAGCAGGGAGCGCAGAGACATGGTAGTTCAGGAGATACGAGGAGCTGAGAATGATAAGAGGTTGCAAAAAGCAGTGCAGCAGGTCCAACAAGGCCAATGGACTACATGGGAAAAAGCCCTGCAGAGGTCCCATGGAATGATATATGGCATATGGCACCTCTTAGGCTCAGCTTCGTTTGTTAGATCAATGTATGACCTGCTGCCGTCGGCCACCAACCTTGTGAAATGGGGAAAGTCGGATGATGAGCAGTCCCCCCTGTACCAGGGGAGGCAGACACTTGAATTAGTGCTCTCAGCGTGTAAGGTGTCATTAGGGCAAGGGTGATACACTTGGCGCCGTAACAAAGTGCTAAATGAGCTTGCTGCGACAATAGATCTGGCAAGGATGAAGGCGAATAGCAAACCCAGGCCAAGCACCACAAATACATACTTTCTGAGGGTAGGAAAGTCAGCACACCCCAAACCGAGTAAACCTGGTAGCAGTTTAACATCTCTTCTTGACTGTGCAAATGACTAGGAGATGGCGGTAGACCTACCTGGATGAGGGGTATATCCAGAGAGTATCAAAAAATCACAGAGACGGCCGGATATAGTGCTTCATTCTTCAGCAATGCTTCAGGTCATACTGATTGAACTGACCAGGCCATTTGAATCCAGATTAGACAAGCAACATTCGTTCAAAGCGGCCAAGTATAGTGATCTGGCCACGGATCTGAGACACGATGGGTTCACTGCAAGGGTCATGGTTGTTGAAGTGGGCGCAAGAGGGCTTGTGGCTGCATCAGTGTATGATTTATTGAAACTGATGAGGCTGAGGGGACATTCGAGAACAAGGGCACTGAAGAGGCTTAGTGAAACTGCCGAAAAGGCATCAGGCTGGCTGTGGAACATCAGCAATGGGCAATGGAAATCGTGACAATAAACGCTGCAGTTCAGAAAACACCAACATTTTTCTAAGTCCACAATAAGCTGAGTTTTTTGGTGGTACTAGTGAAAGGGCTGTGACTGAGGGGCAACAGGCGGCGTTTATTATAAGGGGTGTCAGGCACAGAATTTCGTTGTGGATTTTAAAGTTGCTACCATAAATGAAATGGGTTCATTTTCGATACAAGACAACAGGAGGCTGAGACGCTTGGGAGTCATGACCCAAGTGGGCCCGCCCCCTCTTAGAGTGTAAAGGAGTATATCTGGCGGAAACAATTGTTGGATGGGGGGACGCTTCTGATGATCAGATTTCTTCCTGTTGTATCGCTCTGTAAAGAGTTTCCTATCATCGCACTGGCTTCCTAGCTTTTCAGACCTCAGACGGCTCTGGGGTCAACCTAGCCTCTTGAAGTGGGTACTAGAGCACTTTAGGAAATTTAAAGCGGCCAGCCTGATGCAGACCACATCAGCCTTAGTGTGTCTATGGTCAAGAAAATATGGCTATAGTATTTTTAACATTCTTCTGTTAAACCACATCTCTGTGGCCTCTAGCACCTCCCCTGCTTGTTTACAAATTGTCCCTGACTCACTCCCATATGTAAGAATTGGTTCTATATAACACTGAAGAACTCTCTTTCTTACTTGCAATAACAATGAATTGTTGTATAAAATACGCTTCATTTTATAGAAAGCTGCTTGTGCTTGAGCTAGTCTGCTCTATATTTCTGAGATGCATCTTCCATCCGTTGTTATTAATGTGCCCATGTATTTGAATTTATTGACTTTGTTTTAAAATTGTTTTATTCACTTTGATAGTGCATTTTGGGGGAGCCCTTTTCTTTGAGACGACTATTAAAGGCAGAGGCCTTTATTTTCACTGTCTATCACACTATTGTATCAACCATTTCCTGCCGCTCCTTTTCACTTTTTGCTATTAAGACTACATCATCAGCGTATCTTAAGTTGATTAAATTATGTCCATCAAACAAATGATATTCCTCTAGAGATCTCTTTATATTTTCACTGTACAGATTGAATGGTGCCGGTGACAGTACCCATCCCTACCTGACACCCTTTTTTACTTGCTGATTTGTTCCTATTTAACTGCTAATTCTTACAACTGCTGTGTGTTGCCAGTTCATGTTCTTTATTATCCTCAAGTCGTTACCATCAATGTTCATGCTTTCTAACATTTTTATAATTTCCTCATGTTTCACCTTGTCGAATGCCTTGGTGTAATCTATAAGGCACAAGTTCAGATCTGTCTTCACCTTTCTACTAATGTTCTTGTAATATACATATTAATTTTTCTTAATTTTATTTCTCGCTCTTCTCATAATTCATAATAATATTTTGGTCACATTCCATGGCTCTAGGTTTCTTTGGCAATGCTATAAATATGGATATTAGCACATCATCAGGTATTTGACCACTGTTGTAGATGTCATTTAAGAGTTTTGTTATCACTTCTACTCCAAAGTCTCCCAAAGCTTCCACTCCATCTACAGTTATATTATCTGGTCCAGGAGCTTTGCCTTTCTTCATGTGGTGCATAGCATCCTCTGCCTCTGCCACAAGTATTGGAGGTCCTTTTTATATCTGCCCTGGTCCTTCAAATCTGGTCTTTCATCATCATACAGCTCCTTGGTGTATTCTGTCCACCTTTCTATCATGTTCTGATGACCCATTAACAATGATCTTTCTTTTGATTTCAAACCGGCAATGACTGTGTCCTTCTGCCTGTTAACTCATTTTTTTGCTTGTACATAGATTTTTGTCTCTTTTCTGATCTGCACTTCAATCTAGCAGTAAGAAATCATTTTCCTTAGTCAAATTATGTGGAAGGATGATAGTTTCGACATTTCCTTCTCTGTTACTGTTACTCTCAAGCATTCCACACCATAGAGAAGCACAGAAAGTACACAGCTCTCATACAGTCTTAATTTGGTGTTTGTGCTGTACTTGAAAGACTTCCAGATGTTATTGAGACTAGCGAAGGCTATTCTCACTTTATTCATTCTGTTGTTAATGTCCTTGCTTGTTCTGCTATCTGGTATTACTATGCATCCGAGGTAAGTAAATGTGTCTGTCTGTTCTAACTTCTGGTTCCTTATTGTTATTGGTTCAGTATTGCCAACATTGAGTGTCATGACCTCTGTCTTTTTCAGACTGATGTTCAGATCAACCTGCTGGCTATACTTATTCAGTCTATTGGTCTTGAGAAGGCAGCAAAGAAAAGAACACTGCGTTCTATCATGCATGTCATAGGTGTTGATTATGGAAGGGTTGGCTACTTCATCATGTAAAAATGTTAAACAATAAAAAAAAAAACACTTCAAAAACAACATGGTTAAATAACGAGAGTAAAAAAAATGTAGGTAAAGTATCCTGTTACACGCCCATTGAGGCATATGAGAATACCTTCCACATATCCTGCCCACTGCTTTGAGAGCACTGGCCTTTTGAAATAATTATTTGTTCCTCCAACTCTTTGTCTTGTCTCCACTGCTGCCAAGATATATGTATGATTCTACATGCTGCAAGGATGCAATTTCCAGTGCTACCTGGCTATTGCATCCATTTTCCTTCCCCATATGATGCATATTATCAGCTATCTAGGCAAGACCATGTCACCATTTTTTGGCCCATGCACTGGACACAACAGATTGAGATACCATCTATACCACAAGTACAGAATAGGTGCAACAGATCTGTCGCACCAGCCCAATGACAGCCGAACACCTTCTGAAGTCCTGCCCAACATACAGCAATGAAGTAACATATGGCAATAACCTACTTCAGTCCCCAAAGACTGTTTGGAGATGTCATGAGCCTTGAGCTGACTACAGCCTTATTCGAGTCATTAATGTGGAAGTCTGAAGACAAATGAGGACGTCCCTCCATTAAGCACTCTTATTCTGCCTCCCACATCTATCTTGCCCCACACAAATTTTGCAGACATAATGGAACAGTGTTTGTTAACTAAAATGTGATGAGTAAACAACAGACATATATGGAGCTCAAAAGAAATCAAGTCGGACCCAAAAATCAAAATCTTCAAATTGAAATGTCAAGTCAGTCCTGTTGTATGGCTCTGAAACATGAACAACAAAAACAACAACCAAAAAGCTACAGACTTTCATAAATGGGTACTTGCGTACATTAGAAGGATTAAAGTGGTATAAGATTACTAATGTGGAACTGATAAAAACCAGACAAGTGCCAGTGGAACACGAGATAAGATGACACTGGAGATGGATAGGACACACACCAAGATGAAATCTTTTGACATCATTATCAGGCAGTCCTTGTTCTGTAATCCCTAAGGTGAGAGAGGGAGACCTAGGAACTCATGAAAAAGACACAAATAACATAAAACTAAAAAATCTCATACAAGTCCACATCAGCTATCAATTCTCAAAACATGTGGCAACATTAGTAATACAGTTTATTAGTATACACCAAACCACTGAAATAATTTAGTTAATATAAATGTTCACAATTAACAAAAACTAATAAATGACACAAACTTTGGTCATACACAAATTCAAAATTTAAAAAAAAATGAACAGCAACAAAGTATAAAGTATCAACCAATAACTGTACAGCATATATATATATACACCCGTGTGTTACCGGGGCCCGAAAGGGGAGCAAAGAATAGTAACACTGCACCCTACCACGCATGTCGTAAAAAGCGACTAAGGAGGGTATGGGCATGGGGCTGTTTACCCCACCCCGTAAAAACTTCGCACAGTGGGCTGATCACCTGCTTGCCAACCAATCTGATTACGGAAACAATGATAGATTGTTTGGTCTGTTTTTGTTCCACAAAGACGCCACTAGGCGTGGTGGAAACAGCGATAGATTGATCAATTTGTTGTTGCCCTAAGACGCCACTAGGCGTACTGGCCACATACTGCTTTGCCGGTTGATGGCTAAGGATGGAAGAAGAAGAAAGAAGATATATATATATATATATATATATATATATATATATATATATATATATATATATATATATATATATATATTGTAGCGATGTCCTTAAATTATATTTCATCTGTAACTTCTGGAGTTACACTGGCCAAGTTTGTGTAGGAACATACAGCAGAACACCGCACACAGCAGTACACCAAAAATACCTACATTACTACCAAGGCAGAGTGGAGAGTTCAACACCATTTATTGACATAAACACAGCTCCATAGATCAACATTTGAAAGCCATTACAGTGCATGGCATAATATGTATCATCACGTAAAGTTCTGTAGCGTCAGTAGCTAGTATACTGTCCCTGATAGCCTTTCTTCATATTTATTTAGTTAGTTCAAAGAAATACATACTTTCTTTTACATGCATCTCTAGTACCCCTAACACAAAATCTTGAAGTACAGAAATTGGTATCAGGTAGGAATTAATCCAAACATCATAAATCTCAGGAGCTCAAAATACATGTCCACCGGCCATTAAACACACATCGCTCTCTCCTTATCTCTAAACCAGTCACCTGTCTCTCGAGACCCAGCCAAGCATGACGGCTTAACATAGCTCACAGGTCTTTCCCAGTGACCCATGTACAAATAAACAAACATAGAGCCGTCACTGAACTACGTTATAACCTGTTATGAATTTTAATCATAACAGTAACCCCCTCCCCCCCAGGTAAATAAGTACCCCTTAGGTTGTCCACTGAAGGCCAAGGACCCCTTAGATTGTCCAGCTGAAGGTCACTGACCCCTTAGATTGTCCACTGAAAGCCAAGGACTCCTTAGAAAGAATGTACATATACACAATTACATTTTTTGCATACCAGTAATGCATTTATTACAAAGAAAAAACTGTTAAGCTTACAAACAGTCATACTGAAATGCAATAACAATCTGTAAAAAGAAGATATTTACTTACATGCAAAAAAATCTATTGTAATTTTCCAGAGTAAAATTAAATTAAGAAATTTTAAGGATATGCACAGCCTAACCTCCTCCCCCCAACTGAGGGCTCCATGTACTATCAGTTAAGAAACCCCGATATAACCATAATATACAATTAGCCATCACCCTAAAAGATTTGAGTTGTACAGCAGATAAAATGAGATCCCAACCAGGGCATATGGTGGCTAACCATTACCATAAATAACTGAATGTACGCAGCCATCCCATGTACACACCCATCACATGTACACACCCATCCCATGTACACACCCATCCCATGTAAACACCCATCTCATGTACACACCCATCTCATGTACACATGTGTAATAATGAAAGGAGGAAATGAGATCAAAATCAGATTAACAAGTTTCAAAACACAAAAGGTCAAAGTTGACCCATAGCAGATACTGCTGCAAGGGAGTGGAGTGTTAGAGACTTCAACATACTGGGTCAGCTTTGAATTTAGCTGACCAGTTCCTGTCCCTGCTGCCTTTGCCTTCCATAAATCAAGAGCACATTATGGTGCTCATTTACAGCTGGATAGATAAGCATGATGATACTGGTTTAGAACACTGTACCTTGGCAGCCGGGAAGAGTTGAGAGTAGAGGAAGACAGTGCCGTAAGTGGGAAGTTAACATCTATCGATAGACAGAAAAGAGTATCAGAGTGCACCATCAAGACAAGAGACAGAAGATGGAGATATATTCTATGATAAGATGGCAGTTGATATATCAAATTGGATACCTTCAAGGGAAAAAATGACACACACTTCTGCATATTATGAAATAGATTATTTGTTTCATCTGCTTAAAATGTAAAAAAGAAAAAAAAACATTACTTAAAATAAACATATTAAAATAATGGACAAAATACAGCCTGAGAGTACTTTGAAATTCAACTGTGTCTTAATACAGTGTTGTGTCTTTCAGGTCTCAGTTAATTAGTCTAGAAATGAGAAATTTAAATTTTATATTACAGTTTGTGAAAGGAAATACATCATGGGTTTACAATGTACAGACCTACTAGTTAATAAAGAAACACTTGGTACAAAGGCACACATTCTAGTGAGAACTGTGATCAGCAGATGTAGTATCCATGTTGCATGAATTCACTTGGAAATGAAAACAGCTCACAATATACTGACAGTTAAAAATGAGACATGAGATAAATTGATGGAGTTTTTCTAAAACAAACACATACAGCCCGTCCTGCGTAGCACTCAAGTGCCCTTCATTCTTATCAGATTTTGATCAAGTCTGAAACTGGAGAGTTTTTTTCTGCCTCAATGTTAAATACAAAACATATAAAAATTAGCCCAGCAATTCTTAAGTTGTATTTTGTGATATATATTGGAATGTATTTGCAATTTCGAAAGCTGTAAGAATAGAGATGACAAAATTATTTCTTAGTTAAACACACTAGCTTTTTTTGTCTGTATCCTGGTGTCCCACCACCATCACATTATCTTTGATAATTTGATGTTCAGCACCATGTTAACAAACAGATACATATTAGCCCCATATAACATATATATATATATATATATATATATATATATATATATATATATATATATATATATATATATATATATATATATATATATATATATTATAATAATAACCCTTCAGTCATAACTGAATATGGGAATGCGCACCAGAGGTGACACACCCCGGCTGCTTATTTTCTTTCTGTTCCTTTCAATGTTTTCTCCTCTCTTCTGCTCGTCATGTTAGGTTCTTGTCCCCTAATCTGAGGTGGCACCGCAGAAAACATCGCTACTTGGTGCGATTGGCAGCTTCATCTTCCCAGGCTGTTGGATTTATGTACAGTGCTCTCATGTCTCTCTTGCACACATCTATCAGTGCCACTGTTACACTCATCAGTAGCTCCTATCTTTAATTTTTGATTAGGTGGTAATATGTACCATTTTGTGTGTGTACACATGTATATGTATTTATTTATTTTTAAAGAGATAGACAGAAGGAGCGAAACCAAAAAAAAAAAACACTTTGAGATGGGAACTGGAGGCAGACATGAAAGAGTTATGGTAAGACATTTAACAGATGACACAGGAAGTAAAGGCTTGACATACATTTGTTGAGGCCCCACTGCTCCTTAGGGTAACTGAAAAATAATTCATTCATAACCCTCCACTCCCAAAGGAGCATAGGCCTTCAACAAACACATGCCAAGTCCTCCTGTCACATGCCATCATCTCAAGTTCTTTACACGTTATCTTCATCATTTTCACCTCTGTTTCCCACTCTCTTCTCTATGTGCTTCTTGGTTTACATCTGCCTCTCTTGCCCTGGGGGTTCCAGAACAAGGACTGCCTTGTAATGCTATCAACAGGTTTCCTCAGTGTGTGTCCTATCCATCACCATTGTCTTCTCCTCAGCTCTTGTTCAACTGGCACTTGTCTGGTTCTTGTCATCAGTTCCATGTTGGTAACCTTGTCATACCATTTTAATCCTTCTATTCTATGCAAGCACCCATTAATGAAAGTCTGCAGCTTTTTGGTTGGTGTCTTTGTTGTTCTTCATGTTTCAGAGCCATATAATGGTACTGACTTCACATTTGAGTTAAAGATTCTTATTTTCATGTTGGATTTGATTTCTCTTGATCTCCATATATTTCCCAATGCAAAGAAAGCTCCTCTTGTTTTTTTTATTCTTATTTTGATATCACTGTCTGTCCCTCCAACTTTGTCTATAATTCTGCCAAGATATGTGTATGATTCCACATCTTGTAGTGGTGTTATTTTAAGTTCAACCCTGTTATCATTTCCTGCATTTATTCTCATTATTTTTTTCTTTTCCCTATGTATTTTCAGACCCAATTGCTGTGATTTCTCATCAAGTGTTTTCCATTTGTCCTGTTTCTGATTACGGTTATGGGACAGAAGAGCCAAGTCATCAACAAAATCCAGATCGTCCAACTGCTTTGTCAGAGACCACAGGATTCCATTTCTGTTGTAGCACACATAAAATATTTATAGCACTTTTATTTTTAATGGATAATTTGAGCATCCATAGAAAACATTGCATCAGAAACATCATAATTACATGGCTTCTTTTCTGTATGTCTGAATATGTTCTTAGCTAATAGGCAGAGGCCACACTTTACAACAAACAAAATCACATTTATAAGACCTCTCTGTAGTATATCACAAAATATAGCACCACAAAAATTACATTTATCTTGCTGAGATGCATGGAGGCATATCTGGAGTCATTCCCTCTGTGGTGAAACATGTTGAGAACTTAGCATTGCACACTAAGCTTTGATTCCCAGACTTGATTCTTTAGCTTTGACATGGTTGACTGCATGTAGGAGGATCTCACTATGGACCCACTGATAAGCAGGGGAACTGAGAAGTGGCTCTGTGCAGCACGTGACATTTCCTTGGGAGAGCCCAGAACCAGAGCACAGTATTTTAACTCTACATAGTTGGACAGCCATCTTGGATGGCAGGGAATGAACAGTATGCCACATGCTTCTTACTCCTAGCTTGGGACCCCTATGTGATGATCCTTTAAATGCAAGCTAAGCTGGAGAAACTGGAGCTCATGACTTTAACTCAACATGTTTCGGAATGGTAGAAAAGTCACAAGAAAAGCCTAGATCTTCAGTCTTACCAAAGAGTGTTGAACTTGTTACTGGCTGCAAAAGAGTGAGAAGCTCAGCAGCCCTATTAAACAACAATAACAAATCTGGTTATGATTTCAATTTACACAACAAAATACTTTTTTCACTACCACTTTGCAAAATGAAGTCCACAGGAAATGATCAAATAATTTAAACCATCAAGATACTTTGTGAAAAGGGGGCTGAAGAATAATGAATGAGTAAACTTGAATTACAAACATCATGCTTACAAATTGTATAAGGTAAACACATACATTTTCTCTGATGTACGTCTAGTGTGCAGTTTTAGAATACAGACGAGTAAACTCAACACCACAAACATTGCACTTACAAACTGTCTCTCATGTATGTTTTGTAAATTGTGTGTTGTTTTAGAATAAAGACTTGAGAAAACCTAACACCACACTTAGAAAGTCCCTCTCACGTATGCCTTTTGTGTAATTTTACAATACAGACTTGAGAAAACCTAATACATCAAACATCACACTTAGAAATTTTCTCTCAAGTATGTCTTGTATGCTGTTTTAGAATAAAGACTTGAGAAAACCTAATACCTAATACTACTAGCATCACATTTATACAACTCTCCAATGTGTTTCAACACGTGTCTCTTTATTTGAGTAGCCTGAGAAAATGCATCACCACAAAGATCACACCTATAAGGATTTTCCCCTGTATGCCTTCTTAGAGTAGTGTATTCAAAAAATCTCAAACTTATAAGGTTTATGTGTCCTTTTGTGTCTCTTTACTTACATACTTAGTCATTCGCCTTCTACCGTGAGGTGTAGAGGTTTGGAAGAGAGGGCGCCAGACTATCCTATTGGCTGTCTTCCTCCTGGCTTGGTTCCATTCTAGTCCTCGGTCCTTCAAAGATTGTCTATTGTAGTCTTCCCAGTGGATTCTGGGTCATCCTGGGGGTCTGGATCCCTGGCTCTTTGTTTCCCATGCTTGTCATGGTAGCGATCTTCTCCCATTCTGCAGACATGGCCAAACCATCTTAGTTGGGACTGTTCTACTTGGGTCTGCAGGGGGTGGGATTTTAGGCCTTGATGTATTGTCTGGTTGTGGACCATGTCTTTTCTTGTTAATTCAACCACCTTCCTCCAATACCTTATTTCTGAGGTTTGGATCTGGCTTTTGTGGGTTGTAGTCATTGCCCATGACTCACATCCATTTGTCAAGACTGGGACATAGGTGGAGCGATATACAGCCATCTTCCTTTTCTTACCAACCTCTCTCTTGCTGAGGAATCCTCGATTTATGGCCTGAAAAAGTCTCCCAGCTGCTGCTTTTTGAGTGGCCAACTCTTCATTGATGCCTCCCTGTTGGTCTAAAATATCTCCGGTGTATTTAAAGTGGTTGACCTGCTCCATTACCTGTTCTCCCTTCTTAATCTGATGCCTTCTTTCTTCTCGTAATATCACCATGCATTTTGTTTTAGAGCTGCTTATGACCATCCCTGCCTTCTCCAGCTCTTCTTTCCAGACTTACAGGTTAAAATGAAGATGTGCCTCTGATTTAGCAATAAAGGCAACATTATCAGCAAATGCCAGCTCTGAAATATAGACCTGTCTCATCTTCCAGTACCCCACTGAATAATTTCCTGCTTTCTCCTTACATGCCTTGATGACATCATTCACGAGGAATATTAAAAGATATGGTGACAGAATATCACCTTGTCTTACACCAGTGATGCTCCTGAACTCTTCTGATTTTTGATTTGCTGTCCTCACATACATTCTGCAAGACTTGTAGAAGCTCTGAATAGCATGAATCAAAGGTGATGGAATGTTCTTCCTTGCCAAACAGTCCCAAAGTTTGCTCCAATGGGACCTTGTCAGATGCCTTTTCCAGATCTATGAAACAAAGATGGATCTCACTAGTACTAAGGGCCTTTTTACTCAGCTATCTGAGTGTGAAAATTAGGTCTTGAGTACTTGGGTTTGCTCGGAATCCGAACTGGACCTCATCCAACTGTGGCTCAGCTAGGCATCTGATTCTCTGCTCTAGGATTCTAGAGCAGATTTTACCAGGAACACTGAGAAGCGATATGCCTCTATGGTTTCCACATTGTTGATTGTAACCGTTTTTGAAAATCAGTGTTATGATGGCAATCTCCCAATCCTTTGGCATGGTCTTGTTGCACCACGCTGCCTGTAGGACCCTTAAGAGTAATAGGTTGCCTGATGCTCCCATGTACTTAACCATTTCTGGTCTTATACCATCATGCCCTGCTGCTTTGCCCATCTTGATTTTCTCCAGTGCTGCCTTCAGTTCATCCATCTTCATATCAGCTTCACCACCATTGGTTTCTCTTCTGTGCTAGTGGTTATCATTTCTGATGCTTCACATTGCTCACCATCAAGAAGTTCTGAGAAATATTCTTTCCATTACTTCCTTTGGGGCAGTAAGCAATTTGCCTTGCTTGTCCTTTAAAAATTTGAGAGGGCATTGTTTTTCCTTCCTCATGTTCTTTAGGGTCTTTTAAAACAATTTCTGGTTTTCTTGCGCATCTTTTTCTAGCTTTTCTCCAAATTCTTCCTAGGACGGCTTCTGTTTTGCTGCTAGCACTTTGTTCTTTGCGACTATTCTGAATATCACATATTCTTTATATTTCTCTATATGACCTGCTGTGATTTTAGCTCCTAAGTAATGCATTCATGCCTTTTTCTTCTCTCTTATTTTCTCTTTTACTTCCTCTGTCCACCAAGATGTCATCTTTCTCCTGTTTTCAAGTTGGCCCACCACATGCTTCTGCAGCAGCTGTCTTTATGATGTCCTTGAATTTAAGCCAGAGGGTTTCCAAGTCATCAGGTTGTTCTTCTGTGTTTCTCACCACTGTAGCAACAAGCCCCTGACATATGGTCCTAATTTATGGCTCACTCAGCTTGTAGGTCTTAATGCTCATTTCTCCCATTCATTTGTTTAGTTTCTTGCGTGATGTTGGGTAGTTCCTAGGCTGAGAAACTCTTTCAGTTGTTCTTTTGACTGTAAGCAGGTAGTGATCACTTCCAATCTCTAGCCCCCTCCAGGCTCTAGCATTCCGGACTTGAATGAGCTCCTCCTAAATGGCATAGTTGATCACTGACTTCTCATTCCTTGTTGGTTCACATCTAGTGTATGCATGTATGTGCATATGGGGGAACTTTGTGTTTGTAATGATCAGATTCTGCTCACTGTAGAATCTAAGGAGTTGCTTTCCATTGTCATTGAGAGTATCTTCTCCATATCTTCCGATAACTCCACCCCATCTAGCATGGTCATTTCAAACTCTGGCATTGAAATGTCCGAGCATGGTAATTTCATCTAGGCAGTCATCCACTGATCTTTGAAGCAGCTCAAAGAATTCCTCCTTGATCTCTGCTCTCTCATCCTCATGTAGAGCATACACTATGACCAAGTTGACTATGGTTTCTAATTCTTTTAGTTTTACAACCATAATGTGCTCTGAGACAAAGTTTCATCCTTTGATACTATCTTTTTGGTTCTTTGCTACAATGCAACCAATGCCCCCTTTAGCTCTTTCAGATGTGGGTACACCACTGTAGAGCAGTGTGTTGCCATCAAGATACATGACTCCTTGTCCCTTTTTCTTTGTTTCCATTATAGCCAGGATTTCTAGTTTTGCTTTCCTCATCACTTCCACCAGCTCCTCTTCTTTCCCATTTATACTTCTTGTGTTCCAATTTCCATAAGTTATAGTCCGTAGTCCATTCCAGCTCATCGCCTTTAGAATCAGTCCAGTTTTCTCTCTTGTAGTTCGCGTAATCATGGTTTAAAGCAAACAGGTGATTGGCCTGTTGTGCCTTTGCACATTGGAGGGGCTGCCTCCTTACGGATTCCACGCAGGCCACCCTCCTCCTTTTTCAGCCTGGCTTGGGACCGGCCTAGGCTTTTTCTCTTTAAAGCTTCACTATGAGAAAATTCTGCTCCACAAACATCACACATAAGTTTTCTCTCCTGTGTGTGTCCGTTTGTGACTATTTAAATGATCGATTTGAGAAATTTCTGCTCTACAAACATCACACATAATGAATCTCTCCTGTTTGTGTCCTTTTGTGTATCTTCATATGATTTTTTAGAGAAAGTTTTTCTCCACAAACATCACACATAAGGTTTCTCTCCTGTGTGTGTCCTTTTGTGACTCTTTAAAGCAGCACTAGAGAAAATTCTGCTCAACATACATCACACTTATAAGGTTTCTCTCCTGAGTGTGTCTTTTTGTTACTCTTTAAAGAAGTATGAGAAAATTCTGCTCCACAAACATCACACTTATAAAGTTTTTCTCCTGTTTGTGTCATTTTGTGACTCGTTAAATGATTAAAACATATACTGACATCCAAACAGTTATCTCATAAATTAAAACTGAGAATCATAAAGTGTTATATATATTCTGCTTTTCTGTATGGTGCAGAAACATGGACGATGAATAAGCATTTGGAAGAAAGAATTGAGGCTCTTGAAATGTGGATATATAGAAGAATGGGGCGTATCTCATGGAAAAAGATGAAAACAAATAAGGAGGTCCTAGAAAATCTAGGTATGAAAAGAGAACTAATGAGAGAGGTCAAAGTTCGGCAGCTAAGATACTTTGGCCACATAAAAAGGCATAACACCTTGCAGAAGAAACTAACAGAAGGGAGAGTTGAAGGCAAACGTGCAAGGGGAAGACAGCGCTATAAGTGGGAAGATAACATCAAGAGATGGACGGAAAAGAGTCTATCAGAGTGTACCACCAAGACAAGAGACAGAAGACGTTGGAGATCCATTACAGCCAACCTTCGTTGTGGAGATGGCAACTGATGATGATGAAATGATTATTTTGAGAACATTCTGCTCTACAAAAATCACACTTAAAAGGTTTCTCTCCTGTGTGTCTTTTTGTGTCTATTTAAATGATTATTTTGAGAAAATTTTGCTCCACAAACATTACACTTGTAAGGTTTCTCTCCTGTGTGTGTTCTTCTGTGTATCGTCATAAGATGTTTTAGAGAAAATTTTTCTCCACAAACATCACACATAAGGTTTCTCTCCTGTGTGTGTCCTTTTGTGACTCTTTAAAGCACTACTAAGAGAAAATTCAGCTCCACAAACATCACACTTATAATGTTTCTCTCCTGTATGTGTCTTTTTGTGACTCTTTAAAGAACTACTATGAGAAAATTCTGCTCCACAAAAATCACACTTATAAGGTTTCTCTTTTGTGTGTGTCCTTTTGTGTATCTTTAAATGACCATTTTGGGAAAATTCTGCTCCACAAACATCACACTTATAAGGTTTCTCTCCTGTGTGTATCCTTATGTGTATCTTTAAATGAACATTTTGAGAAAATTCTGCTTCACAAACATTACACTTATAAGGTTTCTCTCCTGTGTGTGTCCTTTTGTGTATCTTTAAATGAACATTTTGAGAAAATTCTGCTCCACAACCATCACACTTATAAGGTTTCTCTCCTGTGTGTGTCCTTTTGTGTATCTTTAAATGACCGTTTTGAGAGAATTCTGCTCCACAAACATCACACTTATAAGGTTTCTCTCCTGTGTGTGTCAATTTGTGACTCTTTAAAGTCCAATTCTGAGAAAATTTTGCTCCACAAACATCACACTTATAAGGTTTCTCTCCTGTGTGTGTCATTTTGTGACTCTTTAAATAACTACTACGAGAAAATCCTGCTCCACAAACATCACACTTATAAGGTTTCTCTCTTGTGTGTGTCATTTTGTGACTCTTTAAAACACCACTATGAGAAAATCCTGCTCCACAAACATCACACTTGTAAGGTTTCTCTCCTGTGTGTGTCCTTTTGTGAGTGTTTAAAGCACTACTTTGAGAACATCCTGCTCCACAAACATCACACTTGTAAGATTTCTCTCCTGTGTGTGTCCTTTTATGACTCTTTAAAGCACAACTATGAGAAAATCCTGCTCCACAAACATCACACTTGTAAGGTTTCTCTCCTGTGTGTGTCCTTTTGTGACTCTTTAAAGCACCACTTTGAGAACATCCTGCTCCACAAACATCACACTTGTAAGGTTTCTCTCCTGTGTGTGTCCTTTTATGAATCTTTAAAGCACCACTACTAGAAAATTCTGCTCCACAAACATCACACTTGAAAGGTTTCTCTCCTGTGTGTGTCCTTTTATGACTCTTTAAACTACCACTATGAGAAAATTCTGCTCCACAAACATCACACTTGTAAGGTTTCTCTCCTGTGTGTGTCCTTTTATGACTCTTTAAAGCACCCCTATGAGAAAATTCTGCTCCACAAACATCACACTTATAAGGTTTCTCTCCCGTGTGTGTCCTGTTGTGACTCTTTAAAGCACCATTCTCAGAAAAATCTGCTCCACAAACATCACACTTATAAGGTTTCTCTCCTGTGTGTGTCCTTTTGTGTATCTTTAAATGACCATTTTGAGAAAATTCTGCTCCACAAACATCACACTTATAAGGTTTCTCTCCTGTGTGTGTCCTCTTGTGACTCTTTAAAGCACCATTCTCAGAAAAACCTACTCCACAAACATCACACTTATAAGGTTTCTCTCCTGTGTGTGTCCTTTTGTGTATCTTTAAATTACTATTTTGAGAAAATTCTGCTCCACAAACATCGCACTTATAAGGTTTCTCTCCTGTGTGTGTCCTTTTGTGTATCTTTAAATGAACATTTTGAGAAAATTCTGCTCCACAAACATCACACTTATAAGGTTTCTCTCCTGTGTGTGTCCTTTTGTGTATCTTTAAATGACCATTTTGAGAAAATTCTGCTCCACAAACATCACACTTATAAGGTCTCTCTCCTCTGTGTGTCAATATGTGACTCTTTAAAGTCCCATACTGAGAAAATTCTGCTCCACAAACATCACACTTATAATGTTTCTCTCCTGTGTGTGTCATTTTGTGACTCTTTAAATCACTACTATGAAAAAATCCTGCTCCACAAACATCACACTTATTAGGTTTCTCTCCTGTGTGTGTCATTTTGTGACTCTTAAAATCACTACTACAAGAAAATCCTGCTCCACAAATATCACACTTATAAGGTTTTTCTCCTGTTTGTGTCATTTTGTGACTCTTTAAAGTACCACTATGAGAAAATTCTGCTCCACAAACATCACACTTGTAAGGTTTCTCTCCTGTGTGTGTCTTTTTATGACTCTTTAAAGCACCACTATGAGAAAATTCTGCTCCACAAACATCACACTTATAAAGTTTTTCTTCTGTATGTTGACTTTTGTGCCATTTTGAATAAAGTTTTTGTCCTGTAAGTTCATCACACATGTAAGATTCTCCTTCTGTATTTGTCACCTTGTGATCACTTTGACAAAATTCTGCTCCACTGACATCATTTTTGTAATGTGTCTCACTATTATGCTGCATTATGGGTTTCTTTGGATAATCAGTCCTAGAAAACCTACTAAGACCACCACACTTGTTAGGCAGTTCTTCTTTATGCTGCATTATGTGTGGCTTTAGATAACCAAAATGAGCAGCCCCCATACCAATAAGATCATATTTAGAATGCTTCTGTGCTTTTTGTATTCTTTCTTGTTGACATAGACTGGATTTTGTAGCTAATTCTATATTACCAACATTACTTATATAACACTTTTCTCTCATATGTGAAAGTTCATGTTCATTATGGTCACCTTTCTTGCTAACCTGTACTCCACAAACATGACAGCTGAAAAGTTTCTCTTTTGTACTTATTATTATTTCATCTGATAGTTCACTGCCACACAATTTAAAACCTTCTCTACTTTCACTGTTGAGAGCACAATCATCATAAACTATTGCTGTTTTCCTGCTGCAGTTTTCATTTTGTAAGACTGCAGTATAAACCTCAGGAGTTGCATTTATGTCTACAGTCATTATCTCAGAGTCTGTGACATTCGCTGTTTGTACCTCTTTTAATCTTGATTCAATTTTATTGTCTGTATTTAGTGCTGCAGCTGCCATACTTACATCAGCTTTCATTTCACTCACAATGTTTTCTGTGAATTCTGGCAACACTTGATTAAATGCAGCATTTTGTACTGGTTCACTCTTTATGAAACTGTTCATACTTTTCAAATCTGGAATGTCAACACTAGAGTATAGGCGGGATCGCTGGCTACAGGAATGGTCACCTGAAATTCATTGAATAAGACATAATAGTAAAAACTTCAGATAATTATGGCATGGCTAACAAATTTTAATTATGTATATTTTGTAGCATCATATTAGGTATGATTTAAAAGTTATGCAACTATAAGATTATTTAAGAAGTATTTGTTTCTGTCTGATATGTTAATAGTTCATGGTATATTGCATACTATGAAACTAATCAGTTCATAACCCTCCACTCCCAAAGGAGCATAGGCCTTCAACAAACACATGCCAAGTCCTCCTGTCACGTGCCATCATCTCAAGTTCTTTCCATGTTCTCCTCATCATTTTCACCTCTAATAGTCCAATGAAACTAATAGTATCCATTTAATCATTTTAAACGGTGTTGCAAAATGTTTTTTTTAATGCGGTCGCTAATCACATATATTCATTAATATTTTTATTGTTTGATTACTTCCCATGGATGTGAGAAATGAGTAATAACAATTTATTTCTGAATTACTTCCGTCCAAACAGTCCTGAAATGATTACAAATATTATATTTTTAATAATTATTTTTTTCTGTCATGACTAAAACTTTTTTGCAAGAAAAGAACCTCATGACATTACCTGATAGATCTGTGGAGTAACAGTACTGTTTCAGTAAAATTCAAACTTTGTTTTTGATAAAATGAGTTTTGCTCAATTTCAGTGATGCCTGCAATTGTATACCTAGACACTATATAACTGCAACTATTTCTAAAGCTTTTAAGATTTCCACTAATTCTGCTGTAAAGATGGATGTATTACCTGTTACTTTATATCTTTTGTAAATTTTAAATTTTTGTGTTGCTATTTCCATTCCAAAATGTCCATCTTAATCATATGCAATGCTGGGTCCTCAACAAGTTTCACCACAGGGGGAATACCTGAAAGAGTGTGGATGTTTTAAGGAGTCAATGAGGATGTAATTTGCCTCACAGACAGAGGTTCACTTCCACATCTGTACGTATATTATAGCATTGTGCATAACTGGTGGTCATATAAGAATGACACTAGGTATACCTCCATGCAGGTGGGTGTTCAGATAAAAGGGCATGAACCTGTAATTTCACTATATAGCATGCATGGGCATAAATTACTACTGAGACATTATCAAGGAAGATTGTGTTCAAATGTACATGTATCTAAGGTATGAATTATAGAAAGAAAAACTGGCAAGCCATTATGCTTATATTTCTACAATTTTTTTTTTTGTACAATATGCATGAGTAAATATTACTACTACACAGTAACACTGTATTCACATTGTAGATATATCTAAAGTAGACATGTCATAGAACATGGACATAACTGAATTTTATGAGCAGCATTCTTCAAATATGAATTATTGAAAATTCGTGCACGGGATCAGGAGACACCATGAATATCTGTTTGGAGTGTCATTTACAGTGCAGACAGAACATGTTCCATTGGCATTTCTCGGAGCCAATAAAGAATTTAACACAAAGATTATGCGTTGGGCTTTGCTACTAAGCATGTACTCATTTAAAGTACAATATATACCAGGAAAAGAAAACATAGGAGCGGATTTTATGAGTTGAAATTGGAGCATGGAGGAGGAGGATGAAACTGAAGATAGCAATCACTCAAAAGATATGGATAACAGTAGCTCTATTTCCATAAATGAGACATGTAAGGGTATCATATCTTCAAGCCCGGACGAACTATGACGGATTTATGTAAATATAGCCTCAGTAATCCGACCACCTTTGCTTCCTCATTTAGTGTTTACATTTTGCGAAGGCCAAACCCCGCAATTCACTGTCTGTTGACTCACAAGCTCATTGATTTCCCCTGCTAGGCCGAAGGCGTGAATTGTTGCACCCTTTAGAGATATTGCAGAAAATCTGTATAAATACTGCGTCCTCTCTAAGCCAGTTATCAAGTCGCTCAGAAATTTTGGATAATCTAGCTCATTATTCTAGAGTCATTGTGAAAGTGTATTATTAGCATTTCGTGGAGATTGTTTCATTTCTGATTGCGGTAATAGAGATTAGCATTTACATTATTTAATGTGTTAAGTTTATCATTACAATTCACTGGAATTTTCAAGGTGCTAAGACTAGCATATTAAATAACGCATATCTATTTTTGTTCCAGATGTAATGTAGATTTAACATACAGCTATCACTCAGAAAGAGATGTTTAAATTGACTAATAAATACACTACGCAACTGATAATTGATGGAATACAATTCACTTCTAATTCATTATGTGTAATTATATAAGTGACTAGTGTAATATCATGTGGCTAAACAAATAGCTAGTAATGACAAGTGATATTTGATAAAGTAGTCATAATTAAATTAACACTGATATTGTGCATTGAGTGTTTTGCCAGGCGGGAAGTGGAAAGGCTGCATACCTAAAACACAACCTGTACCCGCTGAGCAAAGCGCTACAAGATAGGCTAAGATACCATTGTGCCTTTTAATTTAATTAGATGACGGAGAGGATAAGAGATCATACCTTAGGATAGGATATTGATATTTTGGTTAAATGTTTAGTTTTCTTCCTAATATAGTGCTTGATCGAGCGCCACCAGCGGCCAGCGGTCAACGTATGCACTGTAATTTTGGGCTATTGTGGTTCTTTTTCTTCATTGACTAAATCTACCACAAAAATTGGCTTATTCGTGACCTTACGTGTCCCAAGCCCATAAATAACAGTTTAAATGTAAATTTAAGTCAACTGAACGTACAAAATACCCAGATTGTTTATTCAAATTGTTTTAGCCTGCTGAGGCAATATACATAACATTTTCCCAACTTCTGGCAGCCGTGTTTCCAAGTGAATTATATACAGGAGAATACGTTGTTTCATAATCGGCATTCACCCCAGAGAAAAACTGATAGGATGTATCATCATCATCTTTATTAACAGTTTACCAACCAGATGTTTCCTTTAGCTATTGGAAGTACTGTCTACTGTGAACACTAGATCGCATTTATATTTTGCTGCATGAACTATCTGATGTGACATTTTCATATCCAAGATCAACCACCAAAGTAGGCATTCCCCATTAGGAAAATTAATTATTAGTGGAGCAACGGGGGCTCACTTTGGAGAAGAAAACCACAGGATTATGGTACATGTACATTGATGGTTACATTCAAGAGATTGTTACACCAAGTTTAGGTAAGGCGTGATTGATGTGGCAACGAATGACCGAGTTAGAGTGAATACTTTCTAGTTATGGAAACTGTACCATGCTTTATTTTCTTTGCAAATACTGTTATTTTACGGGATAGCTTAACTAGGAACTTTGTTCTTTTCTTTACTGTCTATTCTATACCCTAGTGTTAATCTTTGACCTTTTGGGTTATTAACTTCTTTTGGGACCTTTTCTCAACTAGAGGGGAGGGCACTTATTGGGTTGTTTTCCTGTCTGTAAACATGATTATATTGATTTCTTGATGTTTGATGTTGTAAAGTTTAAGTGATAATAAACTAAACAAAACTTAATTTAGTGAGTTGGTCAGACCCATATCCATTTACCATAGTTTTCATGTTTGCGTGTCCTGTTGTCACATAATTGTGTGTGTGTGTGAGTCTTCTTCTTCTCTGATCCTTAGCCGCTGACTGTCAAAGCAGCCAGTAGCCATCACGCCTAGTGGCGTCTTGTAGGGAAACAACAAATTGATTCCACTTTGCTCGGTCGGCGGCCATCCTTCGTACAGTGCCCCAACTCTGGTTCATTCTTTGCATCTCAGCCTCCACAGTCCTCTGCCAGGTTGTTTTTGGTCTGCCTCTCTTTCGTTTTCCTTCAGGGGTCCAAAGTATAGCTGTTCTTGTGAAGGGCATCAGGGTCTCTTCTGAGGACATAGCCAACCCAGCTCCAGCGTCTGCCAGCTACGATGGTGTGCATGTCCTCTTGCTTGCACTGAGTAAGGAGATCTTGGTTGGTGATGGTATTCGGCCAAAAGATTCTGTGAATTTTTCTTATGCATGTTGTGTGAAAAGAGGACAATTTCGACATTTTCTTCTCTGTAACTCTCTAGCATTCCACACCATAGAGAAGCATAGAAAGCGCATAGCTCTTATATAATTTATCTTAATTTTGTTTTTGTGCTGTGTTGAGAGTACTTCCAGATGTTGTTTAGGCTAAAAAAGGCTGTTCTTGCTTTATTCATTCTGATGTTGATGTCTTTGTCTGCCCCGCCATCTGGTGTTACTATGCATCCTAGGTATATGAAGGTGCCTGTCTGTACCAGTTGCTGATTCCTTACTGTTTTCCAGACTTGTGCAAATAGTGGTTCTAATAGTTCTGCTGCTAGCTCAGGGTCTGTCATAAATAGCTCTGCATTTAAAATATCATGGCCAGGAGCTTTTCCGTTCTTTAACCCTCTGATTGCTGTGATGATTTCTTCTTTTCGTGGAATGTCTGTATTTACATCCAGATCGTTTTCAGCCTCAGGAAAATTTAATTGTGTCTCTGGTGGTTCCTTGTTCAGAGTTTCTCTGAAGTGCTCTGCCCATCTTGTTTCCTGTCCCTCTGCTGTCGTGATGAGATTTCCTTGCTTATCTCTTACTAATGTAATATTGTTTGCGCCTCATTTTCCACTGATGAATTTAGTTATTTTGTATACTGTGCTTTGTTCATTTCTCAGTGCTGCCTCTTCTGCCTGTCTAGCAAGATCGTCTAGGAAATTCCATTTGTTGGCTCGGGTTTGGCATTTAACTTCCTTGTCCAGCTGACCGTACTGTTTGCTATATAGTTGCTTTAACATGGGGGACTTCGCTTCTGTTTTCTTTCTTTTCATTTCCTTTCTCAGTGTTATGGTGTTTAATGTTTCTGGTGTTATCCAGTCTTGCTTCTTCCTTCCCTGGAATCCCAAGCATGATTTGCTGCTTTCCTTATATATTGTTGAAATGGTGTTGAATTTATGGTCTATATAATCAGTCAATGTCTTTTCCTGACTTTTTGCAAATTGATGTCGTTTCTTTATGTCAGCAACAAAAGCTTTTCTGGTAAGGGGGTTCTTCAATTTGCTGATGTCAAACCTTTTCTGTGTAGTTACGGTTGGTCCAGCCCTTCTCAGTTTCACTTTCAGTTTTGCTACTACTAAATGGTGATCACTTCCCACATCTGCCCCTCTTCTTACCTTCACATCTTGTAGTGCATGTCTCCATCTACCGTTAATCCTGATGTGGTCTATCTGGTTTCTGTCCCGACCATTTGGTGATTCCCATGTTAATTTGTGAATTTCTTTATGTGGGAAAAGTGTTCCTCCAATGACCAGGTTGTTAATGCTTCAGAAACTTATTAATTTATCACCAATTTTGTTTGCTGTTCCGCTGCCACATTTCCGCATTGTTCTTTCATTATATGTATTGTGTGTACCAACATTCGCATTGAGGTCTCCCATTACTATAATAAGATCATATCTAGGTGTGTTTTCCATTTCTTTCTGCAGTTGTTGATATAATTCATCCTTGACCTCTTCATCGCTGTCATTCGTTGGTGCGTAGCATTGTATTATTGTAGTATTGGTGAATCTATTTCTCAATCTTAATCTTATCAGTCTGTTGTTGATGGGTTTCCATTCCAGTAATGTCCTTTCTATTCCTTTCTGTAGAATAATGGCTACACCTTCATTGTGCTTTCCATCCTCTCTTCCAGAGTAAAGTACTGTTGCTCCTATTGCTGTTTTAACTTTTCCTGCCCCTGTCCATCTGCTCTTTTAGAATGTGTAACCTATTTTCTCATTTCTGCCATGACCAGTTTAGTTTGCCCGTCTCGTTCATTGTCCTGACATTCCACAATCCTATTCTTTTTATCATCTTTTGTGGTCAGGATGTCCATTCTCATGTCAGTGGCTTCCTTTCCGCTTTCACCAGTGACAGTCATAAGAGCCTCAGACTTGGATTTCCGTCCCGCAGCAAAGTTTGTTCATTTGTTGTTGTTTCCATAACTTCATTTTTTGTTTACATAGACAGGGGTGTCAGCCCTATGCTAAAACCCCCAACCTGGAGGACCAGGGTGTCTGCTTTAGTCTGACCCCTGCCAGGGCAAACCTGTCCAGCTTGGTAGAACCTTCCAGGAGTAAAACTCACGCTGGCATAGCTCTGGGGGTAATCAGGGTACGCAAGAAGCCATACCTCGACAAGGTATTAACACCGGTGATGGCAGGTGTGTGTGAGTAGTCAACTTATAATTGTATTTATGGGGAGGTTTGACAGATTGTCTTATTACCAAAAGATAGTCGTATAGATAGGTTGGACTAGAGACCTCACTCATTCCAGAGACAGATCTTCACCTTAATCTATTCACTCGTGGAATCTATTTTAACACCTCTCTTTCTCAGATAACCCCACTTTCTGCTATATTCAGATGGGACCAAATATATCTCTATACCTATCTAAATGTACGAAACTACTCAGAGGATTCTCAACCTGCTAAGAGACAGTTAATTTCCAGTATCCCTATAAATATGCCAGTGATTCTCACTCTGTTCTTTTCTTCCTGTAAAACTTATATTTAACATTTTCTGCAGTTTTTCTTGAGCCAGCCTTCAGTGAGATCATCTTGTGCAGTTTTGGTACTTATTCCCATGTTCACTTATTCTATCAGTCCATCTTCCATTGTAACCGGCCACTATGGGTAAAAGTCTATGCAGTTTCAGGGGTTCTATAAGAAGGCAAAAGATGAGGACAACTGCTTCAAAAATGGCACAGCTTCAGATGTGACTAAGGGCTTGCAATCTCATCATGTAAAACAGCCCACTAAAACACCACAAATGCCCAATCTCATCATGTACAACAGCCCACTTGTGAATTCTTCCCCTCAAATGCTGTGATTGTCCAATGCTTCTTAAGAAGCATAGAAGGTACAATCCTTCATTCACGAGGAAATAAATGTATGAAACACTCTTTTACTGATAATTGTAAAACAGGTTCTGCACTTAGCTACCCCTTTCCACAGACCATGTCTCCAGACAACAGCTAGACTGGTAGCATGTGTCTTATTGAATGTGCTACTATTCCCACTTTAACTACAGGTCATGCTAGATTACAGACAAGTGTATCAAAGATATCAGTATCAACATTTTATATGTGGTAGTTTAAGCTATAAGATCTCTTAATGTTTGATTTCACCATGACTACTTTTTAAACCCTCCTCCAATAAATTAGCTGTAGAAGAAAACAGTGTTACATAATGATCCAGAAGATCCTTGGGGTGGCAAACATCTTGAAGTAACACAATAAAAACAGCACACAAACCTACATTATATGCACGAGCATTCAGCCTCAACTGAGATGCTCCATTGCTTAAAAAAAGCAGCTTATTTACATGTGTACCTTCATTTCTCCATATATCTGACTGTTTTACTTTATGCTCTCCTAATCTCTTCCTGCTAATGCCTGCAACTGTCTGGGAATTAATGTCTGAATCTTTAGAGAAGCCATTCCAATAACACTCCTGGATGACATGCAATACAAAATCATAGGTTATTTAAAGGGTTTTTTACAATCACTACCAATCAATACTGTTATCACAAGGTTCAATTTTGAGACTAACAACAACCTGTAGTGTTTGAAGTATGTTTGTATACACAACAAAGGATTCAGCAAAAACCTGGAACTAAATTACCACTGTCCACAAAGTTGATGTATAAATGTGCCTGACATTGATGATTCTGAGTCTTGCTACATGATCTGTATCTGATTTTGCTGTACAAAATGCCATTGTTTTCTTCCATGAGTTTGTTTATTTAAAGCTTCTTTACAAATCCATCACTGAGGTCAGAATTTTGTTTACCATTGTCAAGGTTTGTCCTGCACAGTTGATTAAATAATAAATTGGAATTTCTTAAGTAAACTGAAATGTAACAAGCTGGCAAAGAAGAGAAACAAAAAAAACAACACTGCAAAAACCTGGTGCTATGTTTCAGGACATAAGAGAGGTGAGGAAAAAAAAAATGGAGAAATTGAAATGGAGACAGACATGAAATATGTTTTGCAAAGACATGGAGTTCTTCCTCTTTAGCTCCATTTACAGCTTTGAGTTTTAGTGTTGAGTCATTGGGCCAGTAATTTTGCTTAGGTCATTGCAGAAGTCAATCCTGTTGAGAAATGCTCAAAGTTTGTTCATTTAATCCACATGTGCACAGTGAGGAAGCAAAGAAAACAATCGTAGCTTGTAAGGGAAGGAGAACAAATGTGTTTGATTCAGTTTGTTATGCCCTGTCCTAGAGGCCAAAAATGGTGATCTGTCCCCTGCCGGACAAGAGTGTGGTAGTCGTCATTGGGTTGATTCTGTTCTCTTCTGATAGTCTGGATAGCACTCCTTTTCTCAAAAGTATGTGATTTTGCTATCTTTCTTTTTAACATTCTCCTCCATTTTTGGCAAGTTTATCTGCCTTTTCATTTCATTTTTCGTACCCCACAATGGGATTGGTACCCACTGAAGTATGGTTCTCTTTTTGGCAGCTACCTGCTTAGTTCATTTCTCAGATTAACGGGAGTTTACCACCCTTGAGAGCTTGCAGGACAGACAGTGCATCTGTGAGGATGACTACCTGGTGGCAGTCAGAGTTGGTGTTATAAATCATTTTTGCAGCTTGCTCTAGAGCTTGAACCTCAGCTGTATAGTTGGAACAGCATTTACCAGTGGGAATGTGCCTAGTCTCATAGTGGTTGTCAGGATAAAGATACCGGCGCCTCCATTCTTAATGGCATTTGTTGCTGATCCATCCATGTAGGCAAGTATCTATGATTGTTCGGGATAGATGTCTTGGATCATACTCAATGAAGCAGTTTGTTTTTGCAGATCATTACACTCATTCAAAAAAATGCTGTGCTGAAGTCAACCAAAAGGCACAAATATCGCAGCTTCACTGTAAATGGACACAGCAAACAACCAAGGTTTTTCAGGACCAACAAAGAAGAAGAAGATATCCAATTCTGAGACCACTGATTGATGTATTAATTTGGAGGGTACTGCTGGCCTGTTTCCATGGTAATTTTGAGGTGTAGGGTGGGCTTCAGTGGTGTTAGTCTTCATGGAAAGGTCTTCTTGATGCTGTCTTTTAAGTCATTTTCCCTGATGGACAAAGCTGCTACGCTTTAGACGTCCCAATGCCAGATCATCTAGTCTTGCCTTCATTGAGTGCATTGGCATACTGTTGTACTTTTCCATCTGGATCATGGTTTTTGTGTCTCTTCTATGGGACAATGTCTGTAATCTAGCAGCTTTCTGCATCTCTGATATCGGTGTAAGTTTTTTCAAGGCTCGTTAGCTGATTTGATTATAAGCATTGTCTTTTAATGTGTTTTCACTTATCAAAAGGTGCCTCGTGTTGTAAAAAGCAGCAGTGCATGATCATCATTGAAGAAGAAATTGGGTTTCTTGTTCACAGAGGGTTCCTTCAAATTATTGTTTATCGCAGGCTTTATAAAAGAAGTAAAAAGCATTGTGAAGGATGTCAGAGCAAAAATTGTGATGATGTAGGGTGACTCAAAGTTGGCCAAGTCGATAGAAGGACTAGATGTCTATTTTATGTTTTCTTTATTAATAACGTTCAAGACTGTGAAATCCCAAAGTAGACTGGGCCTCTCATTTAAAGTGGGGTAATTAGTCAAATTTCAGGCTGTAACAATGTAACTGGGATTGTTTATGAAACCGGTACAATATAAAGATGGAAATGGAAATATGTGCAGTACAAGTAATAAGGGTCATGAAAGAAGGTACTGGATATGTGATGTCAGAAGTAATGCCTGAAATGCTCTGAAAATATTTCTGTTGGATTTATTATGTCAAATTAAACCTTGGATTGTCCTGGCATGATTTATTCTCTCAATCTATGTTGTGTGAATCTGTATGTCAGCCCATCTTAACAGAATCATAAAATATAAGCTGTCAGGGTTACACAATATAAGTCAGAAGAGTTCAGGACCACCACTGGTGTAAGACAAGGCAATATCCTGTCACCTTATCTTTTCATACTCCTCATGGACGATGTCATCAAGGCATGTAAGGAGAGAACAAGAAAGTATTCAGGGGGGTACTGGAAGATGAGACAGGTCTGTATTTCAGAGCTAGCATTTGCTGATGATGTTGTCCTGATTGCTAAATCAGAGACACATCTCCAATCCAATCTGCAAGTCTGGAAGGAAGAGCTTGAGAAGAGAGGGATGGTCATATGCAGCTCTAAAACAAAATCCATGGTGATATCACGAGAAGAAAGAAGACATCAGATTAAGCTGGGAGAACAGGTCCTGGAGAAGGTCGACCACTTTAAATATCTCGGAGCTATTATAGACCGAAAGGGAGGCATCAAAGAAGAGTTGGCCACTCGAAAAGCAGTGGCTGGGAGACTTTTTCAGGCCATAAATCGAGGATTCCTCAGCAAGAAAGAGGTTGGTAAGAAAACGAAGATGGCTGTATACCGCTCCACCTATGTCCCAGTCTTTACATATGGATGCGAGTCATGGGCAATGACTACAACCCACAAAAGCCAGATTAAAACCTCAGAAATGAGGTATCTGAGGAAGGTGGTTGAAGTAACAAGAAGAGACATGGTCCGCAACCAGACGATACGTCAAGGCCTTAAATCCTACCCCCTGCAGACCCAAATAGAACAGTCCCAACTAAGATGGTTTGGCCAAGTCTGCAGAATGGGAGAAGATCGGCTACCATGACAAGCATGGGAAACAAAGAGCCAGGGATCCAGGCTTCCAGGACAACCCAGAGTCCGCTGAGAGGACAACATTAGACGATCTCTGAAGGACCGAGGACTAGAATGGAACCAGGCCAGGAAGAAGACAGCTGATAGAATAGTCTGGCGCTCTCTCTTCCAAACCTCTACACCTCACGGTAGAAGGGGAACGACTAAGTAAGTAAGTAAGGGTTACACAACACCTTGCATACTGTTAGAAACCTTGTGTTTCCTATTATCATATGGTGCATCTTGTATACTACATGTTTGCCATCTCTTTAACTTTTTTCTTTTCCTTGCCACTACTTCCACTTTTTTCATTACTAACTTTCCCACAGGCTTAAAATACAAAGCTCGCTCCTGAGATTTGCACTGGGCATAGCCACACCACATTCATTATAAAATTTGACTGACCCTTCTTTCTTGTTTATTTCATTCAGAATAAATTATTATGTGGCAGTCAGAATAAAATTAACCTGCTCTAGTATATCGCATTTCATATTTAAAAAAAAAAAAATTTTCTATCGAAAACTCGCTATTACTCGAGGCAAAATCTCCAGTTAATATGAGACTAACATGACTGAGACTGATTTTACATGAGCATCCCTTTTTTTCCTGTACAATGACAGGTGTCCTCTCACTATTCAGGCGGAAATTCGCCGATTTTGGAGGTACCATTAGAGCTGGGTCAGCTCAGGAGCTGTTCAGTTTATTCCAGTCCCTGGTCAATGACACTTCTTCAAATGTCTTTGCCTGGGCCTAACCCGAACAGCAGGGGAGAGGGGAGAGGGTAAAGCACCTGAATCTTGTCTCTTGTCAAGTCACAATGTTTTAAAGATGTTTTATATAGGCAGTTGCCCCAATCCCCCCTACCTTTCTAGGATTCGGTGAAACCTCCTAACCTTCAATATGTGATCAGTAAAATAAAAAATAAACCACCTACAACTCAATTCCTGCTTTTCGCCTACATTTACATTTGAGTCAATTGTTTTAATATTCTTTGGTGCCTTGTAAACACTGAGTTTCTTACAAGTCATGAACTTTAGTTAACTATATACAATTAAGCTAGAATTTTAGATTAACAAATACCTAGTATAGACCACCATAAATTCTGAAAAAGATCACTTAAGGTAGAAGTATACCCAGAAAAGCTTAAAAAAAATAAAAATCCAACAATTTTCATTTTCATGCTTTAAATCATCGTCAACATGTTCTTGAACTAAAAATAATTCATAGAAGCTTAGAGATACTCTGGTTTGATAGGAATCAGTGTTTTTCTACACACGCCCCCTTGAGTGATTTGCATAGCAACCAATGTTTATAGTTGGTTACCATGTGAATAATGACCCAACAAGAAGGTGCGTAATTGTAAAACTGCGAAATTATAATTATACATTGGCAACAGGAAAAAGATATTTATAACTTTTCCACGGGGAATCACTCAATGATTTCTTGTGAATTTTTCAAAAGTGTGTGTCTAGAAAGCTTTGATCGTAAATTTCAACATTTGTTACATGCATAGTGCATTTTCACCAACATCAACTCTATTTATTGCTAGTTTTATACTGATTCTGTATAATAGTAGTTAGCAGAGCTTCTTTTGTTCACAATGAGAAATAAGACAAAGACTGGGAGGCGTGTACACCAATAAACCGTTGCCTGAAAATGAGACACCTATTGTCGATAGTGACGCTATAAAACCTCTGTGCTCCTCAGCAAAGAAAATAAAGGTCATAAAGGTCCAAGAAAGTGAAGGACAAGCTAAAAAACGACAACAAAGGAAATGGGTTTATCCTTATGGATGTAAAACTACTGTTTGGGTTTTTATGCGCTAACTTTAGATGTGACAAATGTTATCAGTACTCACTGACCTGTGAGATCGTCGAAGAGACTCGGAATGGCTTTTGTCATGAAATCAGTATCAAGCGCACAAACAGTGGCGAATGGACTGCCAATTTCATTTTCAGTGCATTGCAGAATTTTTCGATATACATGAACACAAGTCAACGCATGGCAAAGAAAGCATACAGGAGAACGCTGCACAGGATCTATTCAGCAAGTAAGGACATTGCAATGGAAAGACCCTGAGAGCACTGAAAATGGGATTCATAGACACTGCAGCTGCAGTAGAAGGAGACCTTTATTCAACAGGAGCTCATTAAACTTCATTTTGTGAGTTCTTTTTCTGTTTTTCTTTGTTTTCTCGGAATTGTCTTTTTAGCATAATTGGTGATCTTTGAAACAAGATATCTCTGGATCTGTACATTCAATTGACATGAAAATTAACACAGTTGGTTATCATATAATCTTACAGATTATGACCTAAAATGGATACAGTTGAATTCAAAATTTTAGTTTTATGACCATCATGCATATATAATGAGGCACAAATATCAAACATTCAAGAAATATAAATTTTGAAAATTCATTACAAATCAACCTTTCGGTCAATATCTGTTATTTTAGGTCAAAACCTCAAGCTATATATACTAATTCAATTTGCCAAGTTTCAGTCAGATCCTTGTAAAAAAAACATAGTTATGATGTTTTAAAAAAGGTGTATAATTTATTCACTACGGTGGCCATATTGGATAGCTAATTTGCATAATTAATGAGGTCATTATGTGGACAAAAATGTTAAGTCCATACTAACACTATACCCATGGTTGTTTGATTCTGAAAGGAAAATTTGAGTTTTTTACCCTACAAGGTAGTCTACTACCTTAAAACTGTCCAAAATAAATTCTTTATGGGTGCAGCATATTGCAATATAAATTTTTCTTCTCTGAGCATTAACAGTATACCATACATCCAAGCCACAATATTATTAAGGCTTCTAAGCAATGTTACAAATAGTGTACATACCTTAACATCTGTTTCCTGCTTTATTTCTGCAAACAGACTTGTGTCATTAGCTGTCAGATTTCTTCCAGCCTGAAAGCAATGAACTGTATTAGATGTAGTACTATATGTATCACATTAAGAAAATAAAGTTATAATAAAAATATATTACATTAACACCTGAATACGATCAACACCAAGCAATAATTATTGTTAATGCAGCCGCAACAGCCATAAACTTGTTTGGTGTATCTTAATCAAGATCATCCTTGAAATTTTGTGTTATTTACCCATATACAAATATGACTGCTCAAGGAAGCTATGACAGAAGAACTTGAGTTAAAGATTTTGGACCTTCAGAATGATGTTTTAAAATCTCATTTATATGATAATGAATTTCTGGAATAATTTTGACCAAAAAAGTCAATTTTTAAAAAGATTACAGTGGATCACTGATGCTGATATGATGATTGCATAACTATTAAATAGTTGGTAACTATAAATAGTTGGTCAGTGACATACTGTGCCAAAGATCATACTGAATACACTTTTGTTTTGACTCAAATAATTTGAAGATCAATTTATTTTTTTTAACCCTGATTGTTTCTTATACAGGTGTGTAACCCATAATCCGAACATCCAAAAACTAAGATAAACCGAAAACTGAAAAGTATTTTGGCTGACTTTTGGGCTACTTTTAAGTTTCCAAAACAAACAAAAAATGATTATTTTTGTTTTTAACAGGTATGCAGGGTACTGAACACACACAATGTTTGGCTTATTATATTTCATCGGGAATAAGAACAGAAAACATTAGTCATTATTGATAGCGCAGAAGGTAGAGTTATTGCAGAAGCTTGATCGTGGTGTCTCTGAGCATCATCTTACTGAAGAGTATGGAGTAGGAACTACCACAGCATATGACATAAGGAAATGCAGACAAGTTGCTGAAGTTTTACATGGACAGTGATGACCAAATACTAATGTCAGATCAGAAAACTTTGCACAGAGGAAAAAATTTAGAAGTTTTGGCAGTTTATGGAATTTAAGAAAGACTGCTTAGAAACCGTAGTTTATGAGACAGATGACAGTGGGTAAAATCTACAGTAAGGCCATCTGTCTTACTGCCTTCCTTTCTTGTACTTCAGCTAACTTCCTACTATGTCTTCCTCATGTCTGTCTCCAGTTCTCTTCTCCATGTGCTCATTGGTCTCCCTCTACCTCTCTCTCCCTGGGGACTATGGAACAAGGACTGGCCTGGTATTGCTATCAACAGGTTTTCTCAATGTGTGCTGTGTCCATCTCCAGTGTCTTCTTGTCATCTCTTGTACCACTGGTAGTTGTTTGGTTCTTGTCATCTCTTGTACCACTGGTAATTGTTTGGTTCTTGTCATCTCTTGTACCACTGGTAGTTGTTTGGTTCTTGTCATCTCTTGTACCACTGGTAGTTGTTTGGTTCTTGTCATCTCTTGTACCACTGGTTGTTGTTTGGTTCTTGTCATCTCTTGTACCACTGGTAGTTGTTTGGTTCTTGTCATCCGTTCCGCAAGGTGATCTGGTCATACCACTTCAATCATTCTATTCTATGCAAGCACCAATTTATGAAAGTCTAGCTTTTTGGTTGTTGTCTTTGTTTTCTCCATGTTTCAGAGTCATGCCGTACTGACTTGACATTGAACTGAAGATTTTTTTGCTCTCCACATATTTCCCAATGCAATGAAAGCTCCTCTAGCTTTTTGTATTCTTATTTTGATATCACTGTCAGTCCATCCCATTTGGTCTACATTGCTGCCAAGGTTTATGTATGATCTTGAAGGGGCATTTCTTCAAGGGCAATACTGTTATCATTTGCTGCATTTATTATCATTATCTTTCTTTTCTCCCTGTGTATATTCAAACCTAGTTGCTGTAAACTCACACCAAGCACTTTCATTGTCTTGCATCTGATTATGGCTATGGGACAGGAGAGCCAGGCCATCTGATAAATCTACATTATCAAGTTGTTTAGTCACTGGATACCATTTCTGTTGACTAAAGTTGTTGGTTGAGGTCAATGTTTTCGTAATTCAATCTATAGCCAATAGGAAGAGAAATGGTGACAGGAAGCATCCCTGTCACACTTCATCTCTTATCCCAAATAGTTTTGTAAAACTTTCTCCATGAAGAGCTCTGCACATTGTGTCTTCATGTTTTCTTTATTAAGTTAATGATTCTTGAAGCATGATTCTATGTTAAACTGGGCCATATCTTGTTGAACAATGTTCCATGTTTTATTAACAAAGCAATTATACATTTCTGGCCATTGCATTGCTTTTAATCTGTTCTTTTCTCATTCAATTATTGTATCGTGCCTTGGTGGTAATTACGCAAATGCGGGGTAGAAACAAACTTGTTAAAACAGTACTTGAACTTTGAAATTCAATTGATTTGATAATTCCTTTTCATCGAGTCCATACAATTTTAATACACAGTTTTCCACGTCAAAACAATCCACACATATTGACCATAAAAAGTACATACGAGATTAGATCCTATATTGAATATGATATATATATGCATATCAGTCCTTGTCCAATAAAACGATGTAGGCAGAACGTCATAACTATATGTACGCGCGGTTGGGGATTCCAACGGCCGACAGTGAGATTATGCGTCTGGCAATATAAAATATTATGGACTAAATATTCTTCCTTCCCGAGGTTTAGTACTAACCTTCGTCAATTCATTTCTTCATAATAACAATGGACTGACCCATGTCCATACTTGAATAAAATATATAGGTGCGGCAAATCCCATGCCCAACACTGGAAGGATAAAGGACACGTCTTTACAGCTCGACGGTCAACACAAAAGGGGTCCCGTATCTTGGTCACGGTGCGTGACCTACCAACTAACACGTCATAATTCGATCGTGTGTATAGCGTTCAATAGTCTAATAATTCTTTACATTATATTAAATGCTGTAACCCCTAAAATTGCACGCTGCCAACCTATAGCAGACGACATCAATAAACATACCGTAACAATGATCTTCAAGGGGACTCTATGTCTCACTAATTTCTGAAGTGATTGTCTATCCACACTGTCAAGTACATCTTCATAGTCCACAAAAACCTATGCATTTCAGATTTTGTTCCACTATTATTCTCAATGTGGCAGACTGGTCTGTACAAGATCTGTTTGGCTTAAAACCTGTTTGTTTATCTCTCAGCTGTCTATCTATGGACTCTTTTAATCTCTCAAAGATGATCCTGTTTAATATTTTTCATGGCACTGATAGTAATATTGTTTATATGTAATTTGTGTGCTCTTGTAAACATTAAGCAGCTTGACCAGATAACCTTCCTTCCTTCTGCTGGTATTTGATGTAAACATTATTCCTCTGTAATTTGTGAACTCCTGTAAGTTTCATATAGGTTAACTTGATCAGATATCTTTCTTTATGTTTCTTCTTGATGCAATCGTCTATACCAATGGGTCTGTAATCTGGGGTGAGAAATCTGGTTGGGGCTTCTCTGCTAGGGTAGTGGTCTGAACATAGCGGCGCTTACAAGATAACAACTTCCAGCATGAGAATGGAGGTCGAGGCTTTTACTGCAGCCTTAAGGTGGATAACTGAAACTTCATTAACAAAGGCTATCATTGTGTCCAACTCTCAGTTCATGCTTTGAAAGGTTCAAAGTGGTTGGTTGCATCATGAACGGAAAACATTCATAGAAGCTTCCAGTCTACAAAAGCTGGTGTGGATATACTGTCCTGGTCATGCTAGTATATGTGGTAATGAAAGAGCTGACAGACTAGCATCAAGAGCACCCATAGTGGGGACATTAGATATGGATAAGGGAGATATACTTAGAGCAATTAATGATTGCCTGTTGGAGAATGACACTGCAATAGATAAATCATCAAGGTTAAGACTGTTGGAATTTGGCATCAAATGTAAAGCTAGCAGGGATGGGTGTATGAGAAGATGCATCTGTTGTGTTTACAACCAGTGAGCTACAGGAACAGTTAGCATTCACATTCAACATATACTGATGGAGACTGAGCACCTATGGGTTTGCCCAGAGTGCAATGATGTCAATTCTTTATAACAATAACAATGTTTTGTGGGTATTTCTTCTCCCTCAAAGATGGTCAGATATTACTTGTAGCTCTAGATCAGTGTTCCTCAATGGGGGGTGGTGCCGCCCCCTGGGGGCATTTTCAAGATGTCTGGGGGCGTTCTGATGGGTTGCAACAATTGGGGGTCGCTACTTCCATTCAGGGGGGCATTGCGTACATTTTTACATTTAGCATCGAAGGAGAAGTATTGCGAAACGATGTGGCCTATCTTTCTGATATATTTGAAAAGTTAAATGAGGTTCTTCTTAAGCTACAAGGAAATGAAATCAGTCTGATTAAAGTGAAAGGAATTATCATGGGGTTCAACAACAAATTGACATTATATAAAAGTAATCTTAGTCGCCGAGAACTTTCTCATTTTCGATGTTTACTACAGTTAGGTGGGGACAGGCTTAACGATTCAGAGGTTTATTGCAGTCATTTGGGCGCTATTAAAAATTGTATGACTTCTTCTTCTTCTTTGATCCTCAGCCGCCAACCATCAAAGCAGTCAGTGGCCATTACGCCTGGTGGCGTCTTGTAGGGCAACAACAAATTGACTCCACTTTGCTCGGTCAGCGGCCATCCTTCGTACAGTGCCCCAACTCTGGTTCATTCTCTGCATCTCAGCCTCCACAGTCCTCCGCCAAGTTGTTTTTGGTCGGCCTCTCTTTCGTTTTCCTTCAGGGGTCCATAGCATAGCTGTTCTTGTGATGGCATCGGGGTCTCTTTTAAGTTCCAGCTCCAGCGTCTGCCAGCTATGATGGGGTGCATGTCCTCTTGCGTGCTCCGAGTAAGCAGATCTTGGTTGGTGATGGTATTCGGCCAAAAGATTCTAAGAATTTTTCTTAGGCATGGTTGTATGAAAAGAGGACTTTTGACATTTCCTTCTCTGTAACTCTCCAGCTCTCCACACCATAGAGAAGCACAGAAAGCACACAGCTCTTTTTTTTTTTTTGAAAAATTATATGAGTATAAGATTAAAAGACTTGCAAGAACTAATAATACCGGATTGGGTGATTAATCCATTTGAATCAGATGTGGAACAAGATAGTCAACATTTACAGGAAGAATTAATTGAGCTACAAAATGACTTTGAGGCAAAAGCACGATTCAGTCACACACATTACGAAAAAATGTTGGATCCAGCAGAGGTTTGCGTATCCCGTTCTTTGGCATGAAACTAAATTGTTAATTACAGCATTCCCAACATCGTATTTGGTGGAGAATGGGTTCAGTGCAGTAGTGTTGCTACTACAAAAGCAACGAAACCGACTGCAGATTTGTAACAGGAGATTTGAGACTTCTTTTAACATACTTAGAACCAAATATTACAAAACTGGCTGAGTCACAACAAGCACAAGAATCTCATTAAGCTTCATTAGTAAGTGAATTTTTATATAATTATATCATTATTATCAACAAATAATATTTCAAACTTTTCATGTTTAAATTGGTTATGTAAGGAGAGGGTTAAATATTCAGATTTGAAGATATATATGCAGTCATTTAGGCGCTATTAAAATGATATGATTATGATCGATATAGAGTTGTAAGAACTAATTTTATATAATTTTCTCCGCCAATTTGTAATTCAAGGATAATAAACTTGTGGTGTATATATGTTGAGTTGTTGATTTTGTCCTTGCATATTAACGTCCAAGTCAGTATTAATAAAGGGTATTCACAACCTCTGGCCATGTCTTGAATTTTTCTTGGTTCTCATTCAGTAATCGAATTTCGTGCCTCCATTATATATTACGCGAATGCTGGGTAGAACTAATTAACAAATTCAATGATATTGACTTGAGAAGTCAAAGGTATTGTGAGTCCACAAAACACAATTTATTACGGAAAAACATATGACGATATCATGTGCATTGTTCATAGTAAAACTTACATTAATTTTGATTCACTTGAATACATATTATTATCAGTCCGTGTCCTAACGAATTAATGTCAACAGAACACCATGGCTATATGCACGCGCTTCTGTTATTCAGACAGCCGGTAATGAGCCATGTGTCTTGACGAATATATATCAAACAACTGATCAACGATCCTTCCATAATTCAGGTTATCCACTAACCTTATAGTTTCATCCCTTATAATATAAATCTGGACCGACCCTGCGTCCTTATATCATTTTAAATAATACGGCCATTACCAAGACTAACATTGGAAGGATGTAGGACACGTCTTCACGGCTTGACGGACAACGTAAAAAGGGTCCGGTATCTAAGTCACGAAGCGTGACATTATCAACGCTAACACATCATAATTTGACCGTGTACTTTGCGTTCACTAATCCGTGAAGTATCAACATCAATCTATATTAATTCTATTAACCTAAAATTGCGCACTGCCAACTATAGCAGACGACATCAATAACAACACCGTAACAATTCCCTGCCTGACGGGGAAAAAAAAAATCTATTAGATAGATTTTTTTGAACTATCTTAATCAAACATCTCAAAAACTTAACAAAAACCTGACATATGGCCTACGATGTTCTGTCTAGAACAGTGTCGCGGTCATGTCGATAATATATCAGTCATGTAATATCTAAATTATTATATTAACTAAAAGAAATGTCAATTGTTAAAAAAAAAATTGTCTAATTAATTAAAGTGTGTATTAACTAAGTAATAATGTGTGGTGTCATGAAATTATTCTAATGAAAATTGAATTAATCAATCATAGTATGTGTGTAGGGTATCAATTAATTAACATCTAATTAAATAAACTTAAAATAGTATCACAATAAAAGAAATGAGAAGTAAGGACAAGTAAAGTGAAGGAAAAGATAAAGTATAAATTAATTTAGTTAGGCGTGTTTAAAATTAATCATGTGCATAGAGTAATTACTAACTAATTAACTTAATGAATTATTAAAAGAAAAAGAATATTTATACATTTTCTGTTAACATCTTAACTAATTTCATATAATATCTATCACATTCATAAATAAAATATTTAGAGTATTCAATTGTGTGATATTATTTTGTTTTCATCTTTTCTTTCTTTGATACATTTCATTTTTTTATTCTCACACTTCAACTTTTTTTATTCTTTATTAATTTAATAAATATGAAACTTAATAATGTTGGACATGAAGATCCAGCCATTGTTATTTCCTTTGCAAATTTATGGGAAGTTCCATTGGAGAAGAAAGTTAATAATGTTCAACTATGTTTCGTTCCTGAATGAATGTAAACTTTCATAGCATTGAATTAGTCATTTCAATTTCTGTAGCATAACAGTATTTGTCCAGCCTGGATCCAGATACTCTTATCGACTATATCGTAACGAGTTGTAGAACGAATGGACACTAACTAAAGTCCAAACGTTAAAAATGAAACATCGAAATATGTCTCTTGCTATAACCAATTTCTTTCAGAGAATGTACATATTGGTTGATTCACTGCACAGTATTCGAAGTGTCATTCGTATGTAGGTAGTTCATATCATTTTCATTGCTGAAATACATCATAGTTCCAAAGTCATTCTTGTTCAGTATTACTTTTTGAAATTGTGGACAATTATTATTCAAATTCAGTAGGGTGTCTCAAAAGTACATCAGCCATTATATTTTCAGGTCCAGGTATGGCTTCGATGACAAAGTCGTAAGCTTGTAACAGAATAGCAAATCTGGCAAGTTTGGGGCTTTTGTGATTAGAGCGACGTAACGATCCCACCGCCTTCTGATCCGTTTGGATCACGAAGGGTGCTCCCAACAAGAATTTTTCAAGTTTAGTGATCGCCCAAACTACTGTCAAGAGCTCTTTGTCCACCGTCAAATATTTTGTTTCAGGCAACTTAAGTTTTCATGATATATAAAGAGTTGGATGAAGTATACCGTCGTGACATTGAAGCAAACAAGCTCCGATACTGTAATTACTGGCATCTGTATGAAGAAGAAACTTTTTAGAAGCATCTGGTAACCTAAAAATTGGTGGATTTGAAAAGATTGTCAATATCCTGTGAAAGGTTTTGTCACATTCGTCAGTCCATTTCACTGTCAATGGCAAGTCCTTTTTTTAACAATGATGACAAGACAGCCGTGATGGATGATAAGTTAGGTACAAATCTACTGTAGTATTGGACCAACCCTAATAAACTCCTAACCTGTTTCTTCGTTTAAGGAACCGATAAATTTAAGATTGTAGATACCGTACTGGGAACAGTTTGAATACGTCCAGCCCCAATAATATGTCCCAGGAAGGTTATCTCCTGAAATGCTATTTGTATTTTTGTAGGTTTAGCGGTTAAGTGGTTTTCCCTTAATATTTCCAAAACACATCTAAGCCCCAAAAAATGTTCCTCAAATGACGAACTAAATAAACATGTGTCGTCGATGTATGTAATGATGTCTGGTCTACCTGATAAAATTTTTCGCATCATGCGAATAAAGGTAGCTGGAGCGTTCATAAGCCCAAAATGCATGGTAAAATTACAAAGACAAAAGAACACAGTGTTATCGTAGATAAAACAACACAAGTGTCACCTAATAGCAAAGACCAACATAACTAAGCCATATTAGAATAATTGACCAATAAAGAAAAGAAATGATGATTGACTATGCTGAGTCATCAAAGATGTGAAGAACAGTGTTACTGTAACCTGTTATCTGCGTGACGCAGAATCAGGTACTAATTGTAATTTTAGCGAATGGTGATGAAGCCATACACCACTGTCCCGCTCGACAACCATATGAGCATCCCTATTGTTACAGAAGGTAACTAACGATTCACTATTCTGATTATTGGATGATGGCAGAAGACGAACAAACTTAACGTTTGCTGTATACTGAAAAAAATTGCCAAGTGCCTGCCATGTAGTATCTTGTGGCAGATTGCGCACTAACACAGTGTGAGAAAATGCACTTTTACCAATACAAGTAATATCATTGTCACGAAACTGTGAACAATGAAGACATGTATTTCTGATCATATCAAGAGAATTAATTTTACCTTTATCCATAAACGTAATAATTTTATTAGATGAAGTATCATCATGACTGAAATTAGGACGATATCTATTAGTATATACGGCAGTACGTTTCCTGCATGTCGTAGACACTTTCTTGCTGTGCAAAGTAAAAACTTTGCCGACAGACTTACTAGTCTGAACTTTATTGTTCAAGTTCATACTAAACTCATTGTTATTTCTCTTGTCATTGAAGTCATCCCTATCGTAACCCAATTCAGTAGTTTTCTTGGAATCAGTTTCAATCTGATTTTGTCGCCAAGATTTATTGATTGAATTGGCAATATTATCATGTTGAGGGAAGGTGTACTTGCCTCGAAATGATTTCCTCACATTCACTGGAGTTGTAATATTAAAATTGGTTGAAGTATGTACAGGTACATCATAAGATGTATGCATCACCGTGTCAACTTGAGTGACCATTGGTGTGTATGTAGTGTCGATATCAAATTTGATATTATCATTATTATTATTTTGATGGAGAGTCTCATCATTCTCCTCTTTTTCAAAAATAGTACAAAGACTAAAATTTGAAACTGCTGTGCCACATGTATTAAGATTCTTGGCACGTAATGTAGCCATTGCAATGACTGCGTTAGCATTGCGATCAAATTGTAAATTCTTCCTTTCCCAATCCATAATTTCTTCTGGGGTGCAATCCTTACTGCTGTGGATATGACCCACCAAAAGATCTGCAATTGGATTTTTCAACATGCATACCTTAACATTTCCTGTAAAGAAAGGCGTATTAATATGAATTATAGAAGTGGGGTAGTACTCAATTGTACCCCCAAAGGTCATACACCTAACATATTTGTTAGTAGCACAACTTGGATGGATCAGTGACTGTCGGACTCCAATGGTGGTAGATCCGGAATCTCTCAAAACAGAGACGATAGACCCATTTACTATTCCTCTGTTAAATATTAGAGAGCCTGTTCCATCATTAGCTGCAAGACCAACTTCTGGTAGAATGTGTCCGCAATTCAATACTGTCTCTTTTGCTTTCTGAAAAACAAGATTACAGTCTGGGCAACTATTTGCCACGTTATAATTCATAGCATAACATGTGGATGAAGATTGTATTGGTTTATCATGATGTAGAACTCCTGGGGTTGTAATAGTAGTTAGTGCCGCCCCTATATTGTGATCATAATGTGATGGTCTACGTGACTGAGACCGATGTCTAGAATAGTTATTAAAATTATTTTGTTGTTCCCCGTGGTGACTGTTGTGTCTAGGTCTGAAGCCTTGATTATTCTTATTCCACCTGTTACCATTGTTATTAGTGTTAGAGTTGTATGATCGATTCTGATTTGAATTGTGTTGACCAACATTATACCTGAATTGAGGTGACTGATTCCTATTCTGTTGTCTACCTCTGTTGACGTTCCCATATCTATTATTATTTTTATAATAGTCATTGTGGTCATTATTCCTTCTTTGTGAATAATTCCTATCCATGCTATAAGTTCTCAATCTATCCTTACCCTGGAATGCCATATTAGAAGCCACAGGTAGAGGTTCTCTTATTTATGAGTTAGATATGCTCGAATTAGGATGTGCGGAGCAATAATTTACTGCCATTTCTTCTAACGCAGCAATGGTAGATGGTTTTCGTTATTGTAGAAAAGAAAAGAATGGTGGACTGATAGAGGATAAAACTTTATCCCTCAGTAACAAATCAACTAATTTGTCATAAGATTTGTTAACACCTGCCAGTTCTACCCATCTGTTAAAGGTATTGCATATATTCGCAATAAAACCTGTAAAGTCTTTATTGGACTCAGGTAGAAGCGTTTTAAACCTAAGTCTACAGCCTTCCTCGTTTAAATGGAACCTTTTTAACAATAAAGCTTTCATTGCATCATAATCCCCTGCTATTGTAGGATCAACATTCTCTGTTGCATTTAATGGTTCACCATCTAAAAATTCATTTAGTTTCAGTGCCCATGCATGTTTAGGTAAGTTATTTGTTATGCATACCTGTTCAAACCATGTCAGATAAGATGCTAGATCATCAAAGTTCAACTTAAAATGTGGTAATTTAAAGTTATAATAAATTTTGTTTTGATTGGATGAAGATCCGTTTTGAGAATTATCAATCTGGCTCGTAGTAGCACTTTGTGCCTGTAATTTTGCAGTTTCAAACTTAAGACGTGCCAATTCCATTTCTTGTTTCCTTTTATTTTCCTCTATTTCTCTTATTCTGTTTTCTTTTTCAATTTCTTTCATCTCACGTTCTGCTTCTTCCTGCTTCAATGCAGCTTTCTGTTCCTCCATTTCTGCTTTATATTTCGCAAGTTCTGCCACTGTGTATGCTTCAAGAGGGTCTCCTTTTTTTCCAAAATCCTTCCTGAGTTTCACAAAATGATCCAAAGTAAACATCTTGATGTGTACAATTAATTTAATTACTTACTTACTAAGTCGATCCCTTTCTACCATGAGGTGTAGTGGTTTGGAAGAGAGAGCACCAGACTATCCTATCAGCTGTCTTCCTCCTGGCCTGGTTCCATTCTAGTCCTTGGTCCTTCAAAGATTGTCTAATGATGTCCTCCCAGCAGACTCTGGGTCATCCTCAGGGTCTGGATCCTTGGCTCTTTCTTTCCCATGCTTGTCGTGGTATCTGATCTTCTCCCATTCTGCAGACATGGCCAAACCATCTTAATTGGGACTGTTCTACTTGTGTCTGCAGGGGGTAGGATTTAAGGCCTTGACATATCGTCTGGTTGCGTACCATGTCTCTTCTTGTTACTTCCACCACCTTCCTCAGATACCTCATTTCTGAGGTTTGGATCTGGCTTTTATGGGTTGTATTCATTGCCCATGACTCGCATCCATATGTCAAGACTGGGACATAGGTGGAGCGGTATACAGCCATCTTCGTTTTCTTACCAACCTCTCTCTTGCTGAGAAATCCTCAATTTATGGCCTGAAAAAGTCTCCCAGCTGCTGCTTTTCGAGTGGCCAACTCTTCTTTGATGCCTCCCTTTCAGTCTATAATAGCTCTGAGGTATTTAAAGTGGTCGACCTGCTCCAGGACCTGTTCTCCCAGCTTAATCTGATGTCTTCTTTCTTCTCGTGATATCACCATGGATTTTGTTTTAGAGCTGCTTATGACCATCCCTCTCTTCTCCAGCTCTTCCTTCCAGACTTGCAGGTTGGATTGGAGATGTGCCTCTGATTTAGCAATCAGGGCAACATCATCAGCAAATGCCAGCTCTGAAATATAGACCTGTCTAATCTTCCAGTACCCCACTGAATACTTTCTTGTTCTCTCCTTACATGCCTTGATGACATCGTCCATAAGGAGTATGAAGAGGTAAGGTGATAGGATATCACCTTGTCTTACAACAGTGGTGGTCCTGAACTCTTCTGACTTATGGTTTGCTGTCCGCACATAATTTCTGCAAGACTTGTAGAAGCTCTGTATAGCATGAATCAGAGGTGCTGGAATATTCTTCCTTGCCAAACAGTCCCAAAGTTTGCTCTAGGGGACCCTGTCAAACGCCTTTTCCAGATCTATGAAACAAAGATGGATCTCACTCTTATACTCAAGGGCCTTTTCACTCAGCTGTCTGAGTGTGAAGATTAGGTCTTGAGTACTTCGGTTTGCTCAGAATCCGCACTGGACCTCATCCAATTGTGGCTCAGCTAGGCGTCAGAGTCTCTGCTCTAGGATTCTAGAGTAGATTTTACCAGGGACACTGAGAAGGGATATGCCTCTATGGTTTCCACACTGTCGATTGTCACCCTTTTTGAAAATTGGTGTTATGATGGCAATCTCCCAATCCTTTGGTATGGTCTTGTTGCACTATGCTGCCCGTAGGACCCTTAAGAGTAATAGGTCGCCTGATGCTCCCATGTACTTAACCATTTCTGGTGTTATACCATCATGCCCTGCTGCTTTCCCCATCTTGATTTTCTCCAGTGCTGCCTTCAATTCTTCCATCTTTATGTCATCTTCATCAACATTTGTTTCATCTTCTGTGCTAGTGGTTATCGTTTCTGATGCTTGACCTTGCTCACCATCAAGGAGTTCTGAGAAATATTCTTTCCATCTTTCCATTATTTCCTTCGGGGCAGTAAGCAATTTGCCTTGCTTGTCCTTTATAAATTTGAGAGGGCATTGTTTTTCCTTCCTCATGTTCTTAATTAATCACCAATATTTATTAATTAATAATATAATATATTCCATTATATATATATATATATATATATATATATATATATATATATATATATATATATATATATATATATATATATATCCTGTGAACAATGTAGTACTATTCCCCGACTAATGTACTAATTAATCTCCACTATGCCTATTATATGTAAGGCAAACAATAAATTTATAAGTATTTATCCATATATAATGCTACCATGCCCTAGTCATAATGAATAAAGAATATGAATAAAGTGTCTTGGGCCAATAGTGCAAATTGATGATCACCTAAGTTATCATGTAATTTAATAAAAATTAATTAAATTAATTTACTATCTTATAGAGAATTAATTTATAGCAATATAATTACATTATTAATTTATGAGATGAATAACTACAATACAGACAATAACCAAAGATATACAAACAGACGTACGATACAAAAGTGACAATTTCACAGACATAAATGATTTTATGAACTAAGTAAAAGAATCGGAAGTACTGAAGGGTCAAGGAAAAACTAAGTCGAGATTGACCTATATACACGTGAACTGATGACGTAGACATGGACTCATATAACGGTTATTACAACATCTATGAAATAAATGATAGAAAGAATTGAGAATGGACGTGATACATTACAAACGTGTAATGAAAATAAATAAAATGAAACTTACTACAGGCAAATACAACAGTAATATTACAAAACTTCACAACTAACACTTAAGGTCAAATACTTTCAAATTCAGACAAAGTTATCCATCGGCAAAATCTTCGATGGGGTTCTCTTCAAAATGAAAATATTTAACTGCCCTACAGATCGATCAAAACCGATTCGGTCATCCTAAGAGAAATAAACTCAGTTTTGATTCGCCTCGCCAACCACCCGCTTAAACCAATAACAAACAGATGGTTGAAAACAAATATAACATGTACAAATGATAATAATTAGACATGCCTATATAAAGGCGAAATAGACTAATGTATGCTTAGTTAACCGACAAAGGTTACAATGAAACTTATCTTTTTGTGCTCAGTTATCTACTCCGGTCAATGTCAGTTTGCATCAACGGCATAGACAAGTGTTGTGAGTTGCCATTCATTGCTTGAGAAAGTGTTTTTTCTTGTTTAATTCCGTTTGTCCACCTTGATTCAGTATTTTCGTTGAAGAGGACTGTGTTAACGGCTGACAACTTGACTTTCAGCTTGTACGCAAAAATGGATGACGTAGGTTTGACCTCTAGTCGTTATGTGTATTGGGTCATACTTTCACACATCACGTGAGCATTTTGCAATTGTAAACAGTTCTTGGCAATATGAATGAGAAGTCGGTAAATTTTGTCGAAGAAAATTTTTTCGATCCCCAGACAATAAGAACCAGTTGTTGAGTTGTTGATTTTGTCCTTGCATATTAACGTCCAACTCAGTATTAATAAAGGGTATTCACAACCTCTGGCCATGTCTTGAATTTTTCTTGGTTCTTATTCATTAATCGAATTTCATGCCTCCATTATATATTACGCGAATGCTGGGTAGAACTAATTAACAAATTCAATGATATCGACTTGAGAAGTCCAAGGTATTGTGAGTCCACAAAACACAATTTATTACTGAAAAACATATGACGATATCATGAGCAATGTTCATAGTAAAACTTACATTAATTTTGATTCACTTGAATACATATTATTATCAGTCCGTGTCCTAACGAATTAATGTCAACAGAACACCATGGCTATATGCACGCGCTTCTGTTATTCAGATAGCCGGTAATGAGCCATGTGTCTTGACGAATATATCAAAACAACTGATCAATGATCCTTCCATAATTCAGGTTATCCACTAACCTTATAGTTTCATCCCTTATAATATAAATCTGGACTGACCCTGCGTCCTTATATCATTTTAAATAATACGGCCATTACCAAGACTAACATTGGAAGGATGTAGGACACGTCTTCACGGCTTGACGGACAACGTAAAAAGGGTCCGGTATCTAAGTCACAAAGCGTGACCTTATCAACGCTAACACATCATAACACGTCATAATTTGACCGTGTACTTTGCGTTCACTAATCCGTGAAGTATCAACATCAATCTATATTAATTTTATTAACCTAAAATTGCACACTGCCAACTATAGCAGAAGACATCAATAACAACACCGTAACAATATAATTCCGTACTTAAACACATATTTAATATAACTATGCTTTTATAAATGTGCTGTCTCTTTTTCTTTATATTATAAGAAAAGATAACTCATTAACTGCATTGCTTCTTTAAAAGTGTTGTGGAATATATGTATATGTGTGTGTTTGTGCATTTACGATAAAGAGCAAGGGGGTGTTAAAAGGGTGGGAGGTTTTTTAAAATATTAGTTGTGAAAAGGGGGCGTTGCTACTATCAGGGTTGAGAAACACTGCTCTAGATGCTCCATAACAGATGAGGTAGCTCCACCAAAACCCTCTTTAACATAATTCTTCTCTTCTGTAGAAGATGATTCAGTTCATAACAGTACAAGAAGTATTTTTTTCCCTTCCATTCATTCGTTTGTGTGTGGTAAGAATCTCTGTAAACCTTTGACTGAAAAGAGTCTAACTTGAATTGCAGTAGGGAGGGGAAGTTGTAAGGCACCTCAACCATGCCAGCTGTCAAGTCATAAAGTTTTAAGGATATTTTAGACATGCAACCCCCCCCCCCCTCCCCCCTTCCCCCGTACAAGTCACAAACTTTAGTCATTAAGTAAATACATAAAATTAGGCTTAACTAAGACTTCAGTGAACAAATTCCCAGTATAGATCAAGATAAATTATGAAAATGGTCACGTAAAATTGTTCAAAATCATTTCTTTACATGTCAAGCAAATTGCAAAATATTCTTTTTGTTCCTCACAAATTTAACACTATACTATGCACACCTTTATAGTTTAAACAACATTTGGAAGTCCTCTCAGTACAGCACAAAATTAAAATTATATCAGAGCTGTGTGCTTTCTGTGCTTCTCTATGGTGCGGAATGCTGGAGAGTAACAGAGAGAGAAATGTCAAAATTGTCCTCTTTTCACACAACCTGCCTAAGAAAAATTCTCTGAATCTTTTGGCCGAATACCATCACCAACCAAGATCTGCTTACTGGGAGCAAGCAAGAGGTCATGCATACCATCATAGCTGGCAGACGCTGGAGTTTGGTTGGCCATGTCCTCAGAAGAGACCATGATGCCATCACAAGAACAGCTGTGCTATGGACCCCTGAAGGAAAACAAAAAAAAGGCCGACCAAAAACAACCTGCGGAGTACTGTGAGGCTGAGATGCAAAGAATGAACCAGAGTTGGGGCACTGTACAAAGGATGGCCACTGACCGAGCAAAGTGGAATCAATTTGTTGTTGCCCTACAAGACGCCACACGCATGATGGCCACTGACTGCTTTGACAGTCGGCGGCTAAGGATCAAAGAAGAAGAATGCAACCTTGAAAGCTTCCAAATGTCAATATTTTCATTCATCTTCTTTTGTGCTCCTAACAGAGCATACAGCCACCATTACAGCTGGACCATTTGTTAGAAACCTGCACCAAGCATTCACATACACTTGCAGCAGTGGAGTCTGTGACAATTTGTTTAACATAATGAGGTAGCCAGCCCCACCCACAACCCCACAAGTCACTTTGTACAACACGCTCAAGAGTGTAGTAGGCATATTCTTTCTTTGTCTCTTCACAGACCCAGGGGAATTACATGGGGCATAAATATTTGACATACCTCATAGTCTGTTTCCTGCTTCATTTCTGTAATTAGACGTGTGACATTAGATTCCATATTTCTTTCAACCTAAAGGCAATGAAATGTAGCAGATGATGGGTATCATTTTAAGACTATGAAGACATACTACATATATTTACACCAATATCTAAGCAGCATTACCTCACATAATGCTGCTTAGATATTGGTGTAAATATATGTAGTATGTCTGAGGACTGTGGAGGCTGAGATGCAAAGAATGAACCAGAGTTGGGGCACTGTACGAAGGATGGCCACCGACCGTGCAAAGTGGAATCAATTTGTTGTTGCCCTACAAGACGCCACTAGGCGTGATGGCCACTGACTGCTTTGACGGTCGGTGGTTAAGGATCGAAGAAGAAGAGAATTACCTCACAGCAATAATCACTGTCAAATGGTGGGTCCTAATGCAACTGCATTAGCCATAAACAAATATGCTTTTTTAAAATAAATACTTTATCATTTTCCATTACTTCATTCTCTCCTTTCCTTTTTCACTTTCAATATTTCGGTGACCCACAGTTACTATCTTCCCCTATCCCCACATCTGTTTAATGCATTTCACACCAGCAGTGAACATACCCTAATCCTCAATGTTATCTCCAAACTTAAAAATAAAGGAGATCACATGGGATGATTTGGTAGATCTTTACATGATAGAAATTTAAAAAAAAAAATGATAGCAAACTAAGGACTTACTCTTTCTCAAGGGTATTTAAAAGTGTGATATCCCCAGGATTAAAGGTACGTATTCTGTGTTTCCATTGAAATCCTATGAGAAGCCTTATTAAAATTCATTTTATTAATGAACTGCAAAAGATAAGAAAGGGGTCCTTTATTTGAAGTGACGTTATCATTTGGTAAAATATAATTTAGTTTCAATTTTTTAATGCCTTGTTGAAAGAACTGCAGTAAGAGGGTTATGCTGCAGAGATGCAGATAACTTATATGCTGCACTTCTTCAACATTTTTTATACTCTGGAACCTGAAACAGATATGATTGTATCAAGGCAGATCTTTAGAGAGCTCAGTGTTTCTAAAGTAGATCCTCACATCACATAGGTTGCCTGCTGCTGATCTAGTCTATATTTTAAAACCATAAAGTGACTTCTGTTACTGTTTTAGCAATCAGAGTGAAGTTAAACAGCATGTGTACATGCTTTGGCATTTTTATTATAGTTTTATGATGAATCACATGGTTATGGTTTTCTTTAAATTACCACAGAAATGTGACAGCCAAGTATCTACAAATTCTAAGTCTCCTGAGAAAATGAATGTGTCACATTTACTTAAAAACACAGTCGACAATTAAGAGAATTGAGTTGATAGTCATAATTCATTATCAAATGATGGAAGAGATGAGGAATGTTACATTTAGATGATGAGTGGGTATTGCCGGGCCATTGGAAAACCAACAGAACTTGATCTAAAGCTACAGTTAATGACTAGTCGCAGGTGAAAGACAAAGCTAAAGATAAACTTTTAAAAATACAAACAATTGTCAAAATATTTATGTGATATGAATATTGACTTGTTTAAACTTATTATTATTATTATTTTTTGTAACCAGCAGCACTTGGGCTATCAGCCCTTTGGCCCAATGACATGTCATTGCGAGGCTGGGGAACCTGTGGACTTTCCTCCCAACCAGGTAAGGAGCTTCACTCCTTCCCATCCACGGAGGGTTTATCTCAGGAGCCGTTCAGGTTATTCAGTCAAAATCCCAGTCAGTGATACTTCTTCAAATGTCCATGATCGGGCTTGAACCTTGAAAACCTGATCGCCAGTGCAATGTGGTAACCATTATACCAGCACGGCTTCCAATAGTTTTATTTTGTGATTTTCATTTGTCACAGTGTTTAATTATGAAATATGTAGTTTTAAATGTTCTGGTATTTGCATCTAAGGTACAAACAAAGGACATGATGCTATAATTTATGCTTTTAATTTACTTTTGAAAAGTGGAAAAATGCTACTCAAATGATGAAATAGTTGTAAATAAAGGGTAAATATAATTACTTTTTACTCTCTCTTTTATTCTGACTGCAAAATGTCCAGCTCTGAGCAAACTCCTGATAACCAGAATTTTTTAGGTGGTGTTACGCACAAATAATTACTTTTTTCCAAAGTCTTTGTATGATCGTTTTTCGTATGTATGATCATTATTTGACTGAAATGCATGTTATATATATTTTATGGTCAAAGGGACAGAACCCGATATATCGATACTGCTATTTTTTATGAGTTTACCTCCTCTTGTATAGAGACACGTTCGGTCTATAATGTCTTGAACGAAGCGTGACCATATCTCCTTATTTGGTAGTATCAGTCAACTGTTGTAGATGTTTGAAACCTTTCTTAACGCTTCTGTTCATGTCCATAAAAGGCGCGACTGTGTAAGACTTTTATCTCGAATGTTCTTAGAATCGTCTTATTGTGAACAGCGACTCAGAGATTGTCACTCTGCGCATGTCTCGACTGGGTTGTCGTTTTGTTGTTCCGCCCAGGTCGGGGAGTGGAGAAATGGACTGATTAGCGAGCGGACGCGACTGCGTCTTGTGATTCTCTGAGGGAAATACATTGTCTTTGTGAGTTAGTTAGCTAACTAGACTATTTCCCCGTATTATTCAAGCCTGCCTGGAGGCATATGTTCATGGTTGATTTTCCGAAATAAGGTAATTCCTCTTGTATCGAACTTTAGGCTATCATCTAGAGGTTCGTCATTTTGTCGCCTTTTTGCTCGCCTGTGTGATTCAAAATGGAGAGGTACTTTGACTAGGATTAAGTCATCGGTATCTTTATACCTGAACTAGTTATATATCTATGGGTCGCTCTAGACCAACAAGACTATTGTCTGTGTTCCAGGATTCGTTATATCAGAGATCACGTCCAAGTCAGATGGTTAGACTTAGGAAGGTTATAAAGGTTGAGCTGACCTGTAATCCATGTATGCTACTCACGTGCAGACAGTAAACGGACGTATTGTATACATCTGATCTGCTAGCATCAGGAAGGAATAATTATTATTGTCTATGAACATTAAGGATCTGCAGCTGACCACGGTTGCAGAAGTTATATGTATTATTTATCAAGCTTCGCTATGATATTTGTTTTCCATACAACTATTGAGTATTGACTTCTACATGACTGTCAGTTAACATGAGTTTGAATGCTGCATTCGTTGTGCTATGCCGATGATAACATAAGTATCATGACTGTTTTGTGGCGTGCAATAAATGGTATAAACCTAAAGCGAAGTTACCATTTTTATGACTCTACACGTCATGTTGCCTGTGGTGTACCCTGTGAACTGTTCTACTGCAACACACACATCAACAATCTAAACCAGATAAGACACCCACATCTTGCATTGTAATACCTGGTGTCGATAGAGGTGGTAATCTGACGGCATCCTAATTCCACCCTTATCAATTCATGGTGGCCAATAGTTGGTTTATTCTGGTACCAACTCTCAAGGGGGTCAACAAACCCAGACATCATCAGCAGACTACAAGACAACATTGCAGTTGCTATTCATCACCTTGATGAAATTTTTTGAAAGACGCAGCAGTACTGACAGTTGTTGATATTTTGAAACTACCCGGCGCTGCTCGGCGGTATTGAAGTTTGTCTACAAATAGAAGGACAAGTACCGAGCGAATGGATTTCCTGATCTGTTGAGAAGAAGGACAAGTGCCGTAACAACTGTTCCGGTCTCAGAATTACTGTTGCAGATTCAGAAGGTCAAGTTCAGAAGCTGTTTCCTGTCAGAAGCTGTTTCCTGTTAGAAGCTCATTTCCTTCGTCATGGCAGTTTACGAGAGCAGATATGGATCAACGTTGGATCATTGTCCTAAGAATGCTGATCACATCCTGTTCTGAACTGTGCTGACGTTGTGGATACATAGAAGTTAAGTGGCCTGTTTTGTTTGTGAACTGTGCCCTTATGTTCTAACTGAGCCTTCTGTCTATCACATTTTTCGCACTCTTTATATGTTTACATGTTATATGTTATTTGGATTTGTATTTATATGTTTATATTTCAGCGGGTTTTCTCGGTTGGGCGGTGTCTTTCAGTAGATGATACCACGCCACAGAGGTTCTACTGTTAGCGTTTTCGTTAGGGACTGTGCGAATTTCCTACTGTGGAATTTGCTAGCGACAATCGTTGCTATATCTGTTTAGTTGTGACGAGTTGTGCTTTATTTTCGTTTTTTGTATATTTTTTAGTTTCGATTTCAATTGTTTGTATTTGTAGGTCTCCTCTTTTCTATTATTCAGTTCTTCACGTAAATTTTTGTGTATACACTGTAGCGTCATTTGTTTGTCATATCTTCGCATTCTGTCATCATATTCTTTTTAGTTTCGCTGTTTATTTATTTGACTTATGCGAATGTTTTCGTATTGTTTGATCTTTGTTATTGTTTACATTGACTCTGATCTTTGTTATTGTTTACATTGACGTTGATCTTTGTTATTGTTTACATTGACTCTGATCTTTGTTATTGTTTACATTGACTTTGATCTTTGTTTTGTTTACATTGTTGGTACTTTGTTATTGTTTACATTGTCTTGTTATTGTTTGCATAGTTCTTGCATAGTTAGCTTTCACTATTGTTACATATATGCTCATGCACTATTGATCTATAGTGCACTTATCATAACTAGCTGGTGGTTTTTTTTCCTTATGCACTATTGTAGTGCAGTTATGATAAATAACTGATGGTTATGCACTGATTTGGGTAGTGCACTGATAATTAAGAGGTGACTTGTGATATTATTGTACAACTGATAATACAAATTGGTGTCAAGTCTTGTTTCCCACAGAGATTGGAGTGAACATAGTAATTATACAAGCACTTTATTAAGTCTTGTTGCTATTAAGATTGAAATAAGATAATTAATTATTTCAGGTTCTGTACTCACATTTTAGACATCATGTCTACATTTGAGTACTTTATTGAGCAGGGTAAAGCCCTTGGGAAGACAGGTGATAAATTAGAAGAATTTGCGACTGTTCAATATGCCAAGGCATTGAAGTCGGAGGAAAAGATAATGAAAGAACTAACTGAACAAAAGAGAATAGATGCTGAAAATTTAAAACTGCAGATGCAGGTAGATGAAAAGAGATTACAAATGGAAATGGAAAAACAAAAAAGAGAAGCAGAATCTCAGGAGAAGAGACTTCAGGCTGAGGTTGAAAATAAGAGACTTGAAAAAGAAGCTGAAAATAAGAGACTTGAAATAGAGGCTGAAAATAAAAGATTAGAAAAAAAGTTACAGGCTGAGGCTGAGGAAAGAAAGTTACAGGCTGAGGCTGAGGAAAGAAGGTTACAAAGAGAGTCTGATGAGAGAAAAGCAAAAATGGAACATGAAGAAAAACTCTTAGCTTTGGAGTTAGAAAAGTTGAAGTTATCTAGTAATGCTAATGATGCTAATAAGGTATCATCTGCTAATAAGTCTAATGCTGTTGATTTCAAGCTTAATTTACCAGCATTCAATGCTTCAATTGATGATATAACATTTTATCTAGATAGATTTGAAAGTGCATGTAAGGTGCATAATATAGATAAAACATTATATGTTTATCATCTGTCCAAGATACTTAGAGGTGATGCTTTGACTTTGTTGGGTATGGTAGATGTGCCTGACAAGAACAACTATGAGGTTGTCAGGGCGGCATTGTTAAAGAAGTACCAACTTAACGAAGACGGATATCATCTTAAATTTAAAAACATGTTACCAGAAACTGGAGTTGAATTCTCAGAATTCATCTCAGGCATACGTCTTACTTTTTTACGATGGGTTGAGCTTTCTAAGACAGAAAGTACATTTGAAGCCCTCATGGACTTACTTCTTAGAGACAAGGTTATGTCTTCTGTTAATGAAGCTTTTCTTTCTTTTCTTCATGAGCGTAAGCCTAAAAATATAAAAAGAAATGGAAGAATACTGTAGCCAGTATGTTACTGCACATCCTCACATAACCATTAGCAACTCTAAGGTAAAAGAAGGTCTGCCAGTTGCTTCGGCAGCACCTTATGGCCCGAATTTTATGCGTAAATTTCAGGGTAGCCAGCAAAATTTCAATAAAAAGAGTAACCGTAATTATGCCCAGAACCATGGTAATCAATTTCAGGGAGATTCTTCTTCCCAGAACTGGAGACAACCTAATATTACACGGTATTCTATTCCCGGTAACTTTAGAAATTTTCATAAAGGTAATCGGTATAGAGGAAAATATTATTTGCAGAGACCTCAATACCAAGATAATAGAGGTTCTCAACAGCATAGAGATGGTAATGACAGTTATGGAAACTGGAATGCAAACCAGGATAAAAATTACAGTAGGGACTTTAATGATAATTGCAGAAGCAATAATGGTCGCGGTAGATCGCAACAGAAGAGAAAAAGATATCAACAGACAAACTCTGTTCAACAAGAATCTCAGGGAGCAGATAAACAGGTTAATAATGATAAAGACCATAATGCTATCGGATGCTCATCTTTTGACTTTGGTAGGGCAAATAAATGTATCCAATGCAGTACTTTATTTGATCCGAAAACCATTAGTACTCTAAGCTGTGGTCATCCTTTGCCCGCTCTTCCTGCTAATGTTGCTCATGATGGGAGAGGTTCTCTTATATTACATAAGGGGCTTGTAAATAGTAATCCAGTCTCGGTGTTGTTTGATTCTGGATGTACTACTGTCGGGGTTAGGCAATCTCTTGTAGATCCATTCTGTGCTACAGGAAAGGTCATCAAATGTGTCACATTTGGTGGCACGTTGGAAAAATATCCTACTGCCATAATACATATTGCTACTCCTTTCTTCACGGGAGAGGTCCACGCGTGTCTACTTCCAAACCCTATTGCGGACCTTATTATTGGTCGTATTCACGGAGTTAGGGAATGTACCCCACAGCAGATTGCTGTTTGGGAAGAGCAAAACATTGAAGCTACCAATACGGTGGTCACAAGAGCACATGCTCTGGATCCACCTCAAACTTCATTAACTAATAATGATGAAGTAAATGAACAAAATAGTCACTTGACTATTACACGTGACTCATTTATCAAATTGCAAGAAGAAGATCCGTCGTTACAAAAATTCTTCATTCTAGCAAAAAAAGGTGATCCTAATCAAAATACTAATAGAAAATCTTGGATTTCTATGAAGAACGGCGTACTTGTACGTATGGTACAAGACTCGACTACATCCACTCATTCACAAATTCTTGTGCCTAAGAGCATGAGGGTGCAAATATTGCAACATGCTCATGACTCGCAATGTGCTGGACATATGGGTTTTTCCCGTACAAAGTCGAGAGTTCTTGCGGCTTTCTTTTGGCCATTTGTAAGCAAGGACATACGAATGTACTGTCGCTCTTGCAAAGTATGTCAGGAGGTCAAATCTAAAGGACCACGACATGCTGCGCCTATTCAGGCTGCTGACATTCCAATTCGCCCTTTTCAAAAAATGGCAATAGATATTATCGGTCCTTTTAGAATTAAGTCGGCTAGAGGGCATCAATTTATTCTTACATGTGTCGATATGTGCACACGTTGGCCAGAGGCAATACCTCTCAAGAGCATCTCAACTGCTGATATCGCAGACGCTCTTTGGCTGATATTTTCTCGCTTGGGTTTTCCCGGAGAAATATTGTCAGACCATGGCACTCAACTGATATCAGACACTATGTCACAGGTAATGTCTATGCTACATATAAAAAGGTCTCTCAGCAGTATCTATCACCCAATGTCTAATGGGTTGGTCGAACGTTTAAATAGGACTCTAAAAACTTTACTGGGTAAAATAACTGAGGATCATCCTCAGGATTGGGACAGGGTCTTACCCGCGGCTCTCTTTGCGTATAGAGAGGTCCCCAATGAACATACGGGGTTTTCCCCTTTTGAACTTGTCTTTGGCGCGCAACCGCGCGGCCCTATGTCTTTACTTCACGATCTAATCACTGCCGATAATATTAGCGATGAGACTCAGTCTTCTTATGAGTACGTCATTGCTCTTAGGAAAAAAATCATTGAGGCATGCAGACTAGCAACTTCGTCTTCCGAATTTGCTAAAGAAAAGGCAAGGCAGTTTGCGAATAAGAATAGATGTCTACGACAACTTTGTCCAGGTGACAAAGCTCTCGTTCTACTTCCTTCAAGGGAGAACAGACTTCTAATTGCATGGAAAGGTCCATATGCAATAGTCTCCAAAATTTCTGATGTCGACTATGTTGTCGATATTGATGGAAAGCATAAAACTTTCCACATAAATATGCTCACGGAATTTCATGAAAGACCAGACTATTTGCAGCCTATTTTCCAGGCAACGGACAATTCTCAAGTACCTCATGGTCAATACTCATCGCTGTCAGTTATACAGGATGAGGAAACTACTTTTTCTGATGTCAATCTTCCTCTTTCTATGGTCCCACTTTATTCTACGGAATCTTGGAAAAACGTGACCGTTTCTCCAAATCTTTCCGCTGAGGAACATCGACAAGTTTCTTCGATGTTGCAAACATTTCAGGATGTTCTTACAGACATCCCGGGACACACACATGTCATTGAACATGACATTGTGCTAACTGATCATAATCCTATCAGAGTCAGACCCTATCCAATACCTATCCATTTCCAGTCTCAAGTCGAAAAAGAATTGGATGAAATGATACGTTTGGAAATCATTGAACCATCCACTTCAGCATACTCTTCGTCTATGGTTATTGTTCGAAAGAAGGATAATAACATTCGCATTTGCGTAGATTATCGCAAATTGAACCAAGTTACGAAGTTCGACGCTGAACCTATGCCTTCATTAGAAGAGCTACTCAATAAACTTTCTAATTCTAGATTCTTTACCAAACTAGATTTGTCTAAAGGTTATTGGCAAGTCCCGCTAACTGAACGTGCCAAACCTTTTACAGCTTTTTCTACACCTAGGGGTTTATTCCAATGGAATTTCATGCCTTTTGGTCTTATGAACGCCCCTGCTACATTCGTACGCATGATGCGGCGAATTCTCGCATATCGTACAGATGTCATAGCATATCTAGATGATATCTGTCTATTTAGTGATTCCTGGGAAGATCACTATTTGGGTTTATACGAATTACTGTCTACTCTTCGCGAGTATAACTTGACTGCAAAACCCTCTAAAGCCTTTATAGGATTTAGTGAGATTTCTTTCCTAGGTCATCGTGTTGGTCATGGTCTTTTAAAGACAGAGGACCACAATGTTTCAAAAATACTTAACATTTCGGTCCCTAAGACAAAGAAACAAGTAAGGAGTCTATTAGGTTTGATCCAATTCTACGGACGATTCATTCCGAATCTGTCCTCCATTATGGCACCGCTTTCTACTTTATTGAAGAAAGGGTCGCCTAATTTGATCCGCTGGTCAAAAGAATGTCAATCCTCATTGGACCAGGTTAAAGACCTATTTTCATCTCCACCTATTCTTAGGTTACCTACTATTGAGAAGACTTTTGTTCTTCGAAGTGACGCCTCGTCAACTGGGATTGGGGCAGCACTAATGCAGGAGTATTCTGATACTCTGCATCCGGTGATGTATATCTCTAGGAAATTAAATGCTGCAGAAAAGAATTACTCGGTTTTAGACCGTGAGTTATTGGCTATGGTATGGTCTATTCTGAAGTTACAAAGATTTCTTCTAGGCGCACATTTCATTGTGGAAACCGACCAGAAAGCGCTTACTGCTATTCAGAGCAAAAACTTGAAGAGCTCGAGGTCCACTCGTTATGCCATAGCTCTTCAACCATTTCATTTCTCGGTTCGAGCTATCCGTGGTTCGGATAATGTAATGGCGGACATTCTGTCCAGATGCCCACACGATTCCACATGATTCTTCTGTCATATATATATTTCCTGATATACAGTCCAATGTTATAATGACATGTTAGTAGTTTTTTTTGTTTCTCACTTTTTTGAGGGGGAATTTATAACATTGTACCATGTAATTATCTAAGAAGGCTTAGTTAGTGATATACGGGCCAAAAGATCACTCGGCCACATTTAAATAAATTATTTTCAGGATTGTATTGAGAGATTTACCAGTTGTCTTTAAGATTTGTGTTATTGATATTTTCGCAGCACATCATTGAAGATGCGAAATTGTGTCCATTGTGGAACTTTGAGTATATCAAGTCCTGTCCTAGATTGGGAGCGGATGATGTCCACATCTTCTTCTATTGAATGTTTTATGTCAACGAAGATCAACACATGTATTACTTATTAGTTACTGATGCATTACATAATGTAATAAAATAGTGCGGTATATTAATATATTACACCGCTATTTGCAACACATTGTATGATATCATAATAATATATTTGATTTCATATATTGGTATGAGAATAATTTGACTTTTATTATGATGTTGCCAGCATTGTGGTTTGTGTTGGTGGCACCTTCCTGGGATATATACGCGTATACTTAGATAAATTTTTCTCTAAGGACCTGGGATATGATCTCAGTTTCGCTCCAAGTGTTGAGCTATTTTGTTAGGTATATCCGCGCATCATACGTGCGTTAGGAGCCTAGATTTTTCCGGCTCCAGGATTTAAAAAAAAAAAAATGTTTCATTTTTTTTTTTTCCCGGGAGGGTGCGGTAATGTTACGCACAAATAATTACTTTTTTCCAAAGTCTTTGTATGATCGTTTTTCGTATGTATGATCATTATTTGACTGAAATGCATGTTATATATATTTTATGGTCAAAGGGACAGAACCCGATATATCGATACTGCTATTTTTTATGAGTTTACCTCCTCTTGTATAGAGACACGTTCGGTCTATAATGTCTTGAACGAAGCGTGACCATATCTCCTTATTTGGTAGTATCAGTCAACTGTTGTAGATGTTTGAAACCTTTCTTAACGCTTCTGTTCATGTCCATAAAAGGCGCGACTGTGTAAGACTTTTATCTCGAATGTTCTTAGAATCGTCTTATTGTGAACAGCGACTCAGAGATTGTCACTCTGCGCATGTCTCGACTGGGTTGTCGTTTTGTTGTTCCGCCCAGGTCGGGAGTTGAGAAATGGACTGATTAGCGAGCGGACGCGACTGCGTCTTGTGATTCTCTGAGGGAAATACATTGTCTTTGTGAGTTAGTTAGCTAACTAGACTATTTCCCCGTATTATTCAAGCCTGCCTGGAGGCATATGTTCATGGTTGATTTTCCGAAATAAGGTAATTCCTCTTGTATCGAACTTTAGGCTATCATCTAGAGGTTCGTCATTTTGTCGCCTTTTTGCTCGCCTGTGTGATTCAAAATGGAGAGGTACTTTGACTAGGATTAAGTCATCGGTATCTTTATACCTGAACTAGTTATATATCTATGGGTCGCTCTAGACCAACAAGACTATTGTCTGTGTTCCAGGATTCGTTATATCAGAGATCACGTCCAAGTCAGATGGTTAGACTTAGGAAGGTTATAAAGGTTGAGCTGACCTGTAATCCATGTATGCTACTCACGTGCAGACAGTAAACGGACGTATTGTATACATCTGATCTGCTAGCATCAGGAAGGAATAATTATTATTGTCTATGAACATTAAGGATCTGCAGCTGACCACGGTTGCAGAAGTTATATGTATTATTTATCAAGCTTCGCTATGATATTTGTTTTCCATACAACTATTGAGTATTGACTTCTACATGACTGTCAGTTAACATGAGTTTGAATGCTGCATTCGTTGTGCTATGCCGATGATAACATAAGTATCATGACTGTTTTGTGGCGTGCAATAAATGGTATAAACCTAAAGCGAAGTTACCATTTTTATGACTCTACACGTCATGTTGCCTGTGGTGTACCCTGTGAACTGTTCTACTGCAACACACACAGCAACAATCTAAACCAGATAAGACACCCACATCTTGCATTGTAATACCTGGTGTCGATAGAGGTGGTAATTCGACGGCATCCTAATTCCACCCTTATACCTTGATGTTCCAAGACTATGAAAGCAAGTTTCATTGACTGCAACAATAAACTGCCTTCATTAAGTTCATATTCTACTGTTAACATTGTTGGTGTGTTTTTTACTACATGCATTGTGTTTTTATAAATTCCAATTATGTTTGTATTAATACTAATGGAGAAACACTGCACATCTTGACTCCCTATCAATTTCACATCAGTTTAATATATAATAAGTGCATGTTCACATAAACAATTTACACAAAAACATGGTATATTCTGTTAATTAGAATTCTTTGGGGGAAAAACACACAAACACACACACAAAATTGAGGCACAGTGTAAGTAATAATTTTGGAAGCAAAGAGTTAATGTAGGCTACATTTGTTGTAGATATTTTTTAAAAAATAGGAGGAGGTGAAGTCTGGGGTGTTTGGGATGAAACCTGGTTCACTATTTATTTGTTATTATCAATATGTATTATGAGAACCTTATTACTCATTCAATTTCCCACTGAACCCTCAGTAATTCTTACATATTAATTGTTGTTTTTGGTTCTGGTTGCATACTGCTTTACTATATCGTGCAGTTCTCTAAGTCTGTCTATTCTCAACACCTCTTCTACTGAATTGCAATCCTGTAAATAATATAATATTTTTATTTTCTGTTTTTCATATTATTTTATTGTAGACTTTCTGCACATTAAAATTCTTCTATACTAAAATAAACTATTCTTAATTATAGTCTGAGTAGGCAGCCTAATTACTTTTTTGCTGGGAATTTTTAAGTTCCCTATTTTATTATTTTTTTGTTAATCTGGTGATGAGAAATAGCCCTTCAACCTCTGATGGGTTATAATTAGGATATAAAGTGTTTTCAGTTCCAAATAAGATGAATAACTGCTGATACAGGAAAGTGGCATCACATCTATCAAATCATTGTAAACGTGGCAAATCAAAGTTACCACAAAATACACAGAGAAACATTTCCCACATAACACCTGGATTCATGCATGCATAGTGATAAAGCTGGTTCTGTCTTGCTCATTATCATTGAAGGGTCAATGATTATGTTGTCTTAGCTCGGTTAGAGTACTTGGTTGACCTCTGTTCTGGTTCCCTTATGAGTTCCATTTATCATCAATGTTAATAGTATTCTTTTATATAAAAGAGTGCATCGTGCTTGAATGAATAATCAATAAAAAGCATAGCAACCAAAACCAAACTTTAAATTGATTGACTCTTGGTAAGTCCTGGGGTTTTTTCTGAGTCCAACATGGATACAATTTTATTAACGAAATGAACGAAGACATCCATAGCAATTAGTTCATACCGAGTACATAGTATTGCATTCAAAATATATATATTACCGTCAGTGTCCAGTTCCTTAAATGTCGTCAGAACATTATGGGCTGTATACATGCGTGGCTAACTATGTAGACCACCAGAAATGAGACCCACTAGTTTGACGAATATAGCTCATAAAAATGAGCGAACAATCCTTCCATAAGATGGTTATTCATTAACCATTTAATTCCATTGATTAATTATCAAAACCTGGACTGACCCTATGTCCGTATCTCAATATAAATTCGGCAATATGAAGCCTAACACTGGAAGGAATAAAAACACGTCTTCATGGCTTGACGGTCAGAATAAAAAGGGTGAACTACTATAGTCACCAAGCGTGACCATATCAACGCTACCATGTCACAATCGAACCATGCGAATTGTGTTCACTAAAAAAAAAACCATGAAGCATAAAAGTATTCTATATTAAAAATCTCTCAACCTAAAAATGTGTACTCCAAACGCGCTGCCAACTGTAGCAGACGACATTGTTAACAAATGTCGTAACACATAGATGGATCAGCAACAAATGCAACAGAAAATGGAGGTGGAGGTGTCGTTTTGATCTTAAGCACCCAATTTCTTCTTCTTCTTCTTCCTCGTTCGCCCTGAAAAGAACGGTGGTTGCGTTGTGTCTGTTTACAATGTAGCTGTGATATCTGCACCTTTCGGTCGACACATCCGACTTCTGCACGGCATTTTTTAGGACCGGGTTTGCCTTCCCATTGCGATCTGTGCTCGCTCAGCCAGCCTGCACTGCTGCAGACTGTTTCCAGGACCACCACGTGGAGGTGGAGCACGGTCTTGACCAGCTCTGGTTCGCTGGTCCTGACGCAGGCAGTCAAGCTATGAGTCGCTGACTGCGGTCTCTATTGCTGCGTCTTGAGGTCCCAAGCACCGAATTTAACTTAGGGGAAAATGGCGGACAGTTGGACATTATTCTTCCAATTTACCCGAATTTAATCTTGTGATCAGTATATCGCATTTCATATTTTTTTATTTTCTTTATCGTAAGCCCGCTCTTACTCGAGGCAAAATCTCTGGTTAAAATGTCTAATAGGAGCCGCGCTAGCGTAGTGGTTATAACACCGCTCTGGCGACCGGGTGATACAGGATCAAACCCGGGCGACGGCATTTGAGGATTTTTCGTTGACCGGGATTTGGACTGGATTAACTCGAGACCTGGCGAGAACATTTGAAGGAGTGTCGTCGACCAGGGACTGGCGGCTCCTGAGCCGACCCAGCTGCAATGGGTACCTCCGAAATCGGCGAGTATTTGCCTGAATGGCGAGGGACACCTGTCTCTGTACAAGAAATAAAGGGATACTCACGTAAAATCAATGTCAGGTTAGACATAAATAATAACCTGAGATTTCGCCTCGAGTATTAGCGGGAGTACGAAAAAAAAAAAAAAAAATGTCTAATCTGAGACTGATTTTACATGAGCATCCCTTTTTTCCTTGTACAATGACAGGTGTCCTCTCACCATTGAGGCAGATACTCACCGATTTTGGAGGTGCCATTAGAGCTGGGTCGGCTCAGGAGCCGTTGAGGTTATTCCAGTCCCTGGTCAATGACACTTCTTCAAATGTCTTTGCCAGGGCCTAACCTGAACAGCAGTGGAGAGGGGAGAGGGTCAAGCACCTCAATCTTGTCTCCTGTCAAATCACAATGTTTTAAAGATGTTTTATATAGGCGGTTGCCCCAATCCCCTTTACCTTTCTAGGATTTGGTGAAACCTCCCAACCTTCAATATGTGATCAGTAAAATAAAAATAAAAACACCTACAACTCAATTCCTGCTTTTCACCTACATTTACATTTGAGTCAATTGTTTTAATATTCTTTGGTGCCTTGTAAACACTAAGTTTCTTACAAGTCATGAACTTTAGTTAACTATATACAATTAAGCTAGAATTTTAGATTAACAAATACCTAGTATAGACCACCAAAAATTCTGAAAAAGATCACTTAAAACTGTCCAAAATAAATTCTTTATGGGTGCAGCATATTGCAATATAAATGTTTCTTTTCTGATCATTAAAAGAATACCATACATCCAAGCCACAATATTATTAAAGCTTCTAAACAATGTTACAAATAGGGTACATACCTTAACATCTGTTTCCTGCTTCATTTTTGCAAACAGACTTGTGTCATAAGCTGTCACATTTCTTCCAGCCTGAAAGCAATGAACTATATTAGATGTACTACTGTAAGTATCACATTAAGAAAATTAAGTTATAATAAAAATATATTACACTAACACTTGAATACCATCAACACCAAGCAATAATTATTGTTAAATAGTGAGGCTTAATGCAGCTGCAAAAGCCATAAACTTGCTTGTTGTATCTTAATCAAAATTATACCTGTAATTTTTGTTATTTACCCATATACAAATATGACTGCACAAGGAAGCTATGACAGAAGAACTTGAGTTAAAAATGTTGGACCTTCAGAACGATGTTTTAAAATCTCATTTATATGATAAAAAATTTCTGGAATAATTTAGACCAAAAAAGTCAATTTTTAAAAAGATCACAGTGGATCACTGATGCTGATATGGATGTATAACTATAAATAGTTGGTCAGTGACATACTATGCCAAAGATCATACTAAATACACTTTTGTTTTGATTCAAATAATATGAAGATCAATTTAGTTTTTTTAACTCTGATTATTTCTTATACAGGTGTGTAATCCATAATCTGAACATTCAAAAACCAAGATATACCAAAAACTGAAGTGTTTTTGGGCTACTTTTAAGTTTCCAAAACAAACAAACAATGATTATTATTATTATTTTTAACTGGTATGCAGGTGTGATGACTGGCCCAATCTTCTCTTCTTTTTTTTTTAAACGAGACGCCATTTTTTTTTCTCATCTTCAATGCATGATCGGGAAGCCGGTAAAATTATGCAGCAAATTTTTGCTCATTGATAACAACTTTAGCGTCAAATACTATTTTTAAGTTAACGACGTCATTGTAGACCTGACCTCGGTAGCTTGAAACCTGTTTTAATTTATGACCGACTACTTAAACTTAGGTAGTACCAGTTAATGCCACTTTAGGAAACCCTGTAAAGATACTCTCCCCTGTAAAGATAGTGGTAATAGATAGGGATCTACTGTACTACACGGTGAAGGATCCGATGAGAGACTTCCATGTTTCGGACAGCACTTGTCATTACTGGAACCGGTTTCCCTTGAGGCTCCAGGAGGAGCACGACATCTGCGTTACCACTGTATGATTGAAAGATGTAATCTACGTGGGAACTTGATCAACTACCCAACCTTGCGCAGCGCTGTATCTACTGGTCATGTAGATGCAGTGTGAGAGTGGAAGCAACGCGAATGGTGTACTGTTCTATGTAGTTGACACTAGATAATACTGCACTCACACACTCTTATACGAGTCAATGATGGCTGGAACTACAGCTGACGTTTTTCTCACCTTTTATTAAGGACACACAAACTTGACGTGAACATCTGCATTCGACAGTACATGGTTGACAGGACATCATCATATTGCATAATTGAGTAGCAACATCAGTAGTGTATTCAGGCAGCATATGAATATATATTATGGGACGACAGTAGGCAGACATTCTAGTTGTCTGTCGTCGCATACTCAGTAAATGTACATACATGAATAGTAATAGCGGTTCATTGCTAGAACCTTTTCTTGACAATAATAATGTTATTTCATAATAACGGAGTTCCTTGATGGTAAGATCTCCGATCCACTGTCTGATAATAAGAGTTAGATTCTGTTCTCAGGCCAGTGATGCACCATAATGACAGTACTTCAAAGATGGCCACCTTCTTTGAGTTTTGCTCACTCGCCCAACAGAAGGATAATAATAAAGCCAAAGTTAATTCAACATTTGAATATATATAAATTTCATAGAGTTTTCCACCCAGCTCCATATTCATAAGATTGTCTCATGTAGATAGGAATACTAGTGGAACCTGTCATCTTCAACTGTGCATATGGACAACCAACAACGTTCAAACTAGGTTGTCATTTAAACCTAACCAAATGAAGGTCATCAAAGAAAAGAGGGACTGGCTTTACCTGGAGTCAGAATTTAAACATAATAAAGTACATGAGAAGAAGCTCTGACACAATACTCTCGCAGAGACATTCCCTCCTTATGGAAAAATCATCCACAAATCACTTTTTAATCATAACAGGACCAGCCCTAGAAAATCACACAGCCATTATCGGCGGCTACTTTGGAACTCCCTACAACCCAGTAGGACTACGAATACCTGTGCCAGATTCCGGCACAAAGAATATAGACCGACCTAAACATACAAAGATATACAATATAAAACTGAATCTTCTTGCACGGGACAAGTAATATATATGAATTCAGGCCATAAACATTCTAAGCAAAATTAATCTATTTTCCGGCCCTAACAAACGAGAACTGACATGAATTCAATTATTCATACGCTGAATCAATATCAAGAGAGATCATCCATATAATCAAACATATAAATCAATCATGGATTATCTAGCTTTACCAAGGGAAGCATTTTCGTACACAAATAAATACAACTATATATTTTCCATATTAAATAGACGTATCCTATTTTTGTAATCTGTGCGTCCAAAAATATGTGCGCAACAAACCCCCACGTGACTTTTAACGTTATTGATTGGAGCGCCTTCAGGGGAATTACATGGGGCATAAATATTTGACATACCTCATAGTCTGTTTCCTGCTTCATTTCTGTAATTAGACGTGTGACATTAGATTCCATATTTCTTTCAACCTAAAGGCAATGAAATGTAGCAGATGATGGGTATCATTTTAAGACTATGAAGACATACTACATATATTTACACCAATATCTAAGCAGCATTACCTCACAGCAATAATCACTGTCAAATGGTGGGTCCTAATGCAACTGCATTAGCCATAAACAAATATGCTTTTTTAAAATAAATACTTTATCATTTTCCACTACTTCATTCTCTCCTTTCCTTTTTCACTTTCAATATTTCTGTGACCCACAGTTACTATCTTCCCCTATCCCCACATCTGTTTAATGCATTTCACACCAGCAGTGAACATACCCTAATCCTCAAAGTTATCTCCAAACTTAAAAATAAAGGAGATCACAGGGGATGATTTGGTAGATCTTTACATGATAGAAATTTAAAAAAAAAAAATGATAGCAAACTAAGGACTTACTCTCTCTCAAAGGTATTTAAAAGTGTGATATCCCCAGGATTAAAGGTACTTATTCTGTTTCCATTGAAATCCTATGAGAAGCCTTATTAAAATTCATTTTATTAATGAACTGCAAAAGATAAGAAAGGGGTCCTTTATTTGAAGTGACGTTATCATTTGGTAAAATACAATTTAGTTTCAATTTTTTAATGCCTTGTTGAAAGAATTGCAGTAAGAGGGTTATGCTTCAGAGATGCTGATAACTTATATGCTGCACTTCTTCAACATTTTTTATACTCTGGAACCTGAAACAGATATGATTGTATCAAGGCAGATCTTTAGAGAGCTCAGTGTTTCTAAAGTAGATCTCTCGCCTGGGTCCATCTGAATCCAGTGGCAAGACAAGTCAAGACGACTGGAGATGAAGTCAGGTGCAGTGGATGACCAGGGCTTTCTACGTGCCTCGCTGTGCTCCTTACGCTCCACAGCGCATTGCTGGTAATCGCCATCATGCCTGTTGAACCAACAGGTGGTTTCTTCTGCGCAGTCTATCGAATCCAGTCTTCGCATGCATGGGTAGGCAGACCCTAACTCACCAAAGGTTTATAACCATTCAGCTACGCTCACCTAGTTTAGCCGGCCTGTCAAAGCCGTTGCCCCGGGGGTGGCCGCTGTCGCATGCTGACAGCTACGAGGAGCCACAGGTGAGAGCTGGATGCCAGGTTTGGACTAAAGGTGGCCGAGCTGCCCAGTCACAGGTGAAAGACAAAGCTAAAGATAAACTTTTAAAACCAGAAACAATTGTCAAAATATTTATGTGATATAATTATACTTGGCTTGTTTTAAAATTATTATTATTTTTTTTTTTCGTAACCAGCAGCACTTGGGCTATCAGCCCTTTGGCCCAATGACATGTCATTGCAAGGCTGAGGAACCTGTGGATTTTCTTCCCAACCAGGTAAGGAGCTTCACTCCTTCCCATCCACAGAGGGTTTATCTCAGGAGCCGTTCAGGTTATTCAGTCAAAATCCCAGTTGGTGACACTTCTTCAAATGCCCATGCCCAGACTTGAACCTTAAACACCTGATCACCAGTGCAATGTGGTAACCATTACACCAGCATGGCTTCCAATAGTAATATTTTGTGATTTTTATTTGTCACCAAGTTTCATTATGAAATATGTAGTTTTAAATGTTCTGGTATTTGCATCTAAGGTACAAACAAAGGACATGATGCTATACTTTATGCTTTTAATTTGCTTTTGAAAAGTGGAAAAATGCTACTCAAATGATGAAACAGTTGTACATAAAGGGTAAAAATAATTACTTTCTACTCTCTATTTTATTCTGACTGCAAAATGTCCTGCTCTGAGCAAACTCCTGATAAACATAATTTGTTTAGGTGGTCCCAGTAATTTCTACTTATCCAGACTGTGCTGTAGGTATGGCCATATATGAATTACCTTGATGTTCCAAGACTAGGAAAGCAAGTTTCATTGACTGCAACAATAAACTGCTTTAATTTAGTTCATATTCTACTATTAACGTTGTTGGTGTGTTTTTTACTACATGCATTGTGTTTTTATAAATTCCAATTATGCTTGTATTAATACTAATGGAGAAACACTGCACATCTTGACTCGCTATCAATTTCTCATCAGTGTAATATATAATAAGTGCATGTTCACATAAACAATTTACACAAAAACATGGTATATTCTGCTGTTTATAATTATTTGGGAAAAAACACACACACACACACACACACACAAAATTGAGGCACAGTGTAAGTAATAATTCTGGAAACAAAGAGTTAATGTAGGCTACATTTGTTGTACATGTAAAAAAAAAAAATAAGAGGAGGTGAAGTCTGGGGTGTTTGGGATGAAACCTGGTTCACTATTTATTTGTTATTATCAATATGTATTATGAGAACCTTATTACACATTCAATTTCCCACTACACCCTCAGTAATCCTTACATATTAATTTTTGTTTTTGGTTCTGGTTGCATACTGCTTTACTATATAGTGCAGTTCTCTAAGTCTGTCTATTCTCAACACCTCTTCTACTGATATGGGTGAATTGCAATCCTGTAAATAATATAATATTGTTATTCTCTGTTTTTAATATTATTTTATCGTAGACATTCTGCACATTAAAATTCTTCTATACTAAAATAAACTATTCTTAATTATAGTCTGAGTAGGTGGCCTAATTACTTTTTTGCTGCGAATTTTTAATTTCCTTATTTTATTATTTTTTTGTATTCTGGTGACGAGAAATATCACTTCAACCTCTGATGGGTTATAATTAGGATATATAGTTTTCAATTCCAAATAAGATGAATAACTGCTGATTCAAACACAACTATTTAGTTGAGTCTAAGCACCACTTTCAGCTATGTGTGAATATTTATGAGCTCATTTTGTCATTTTGAGTGGATATTTGTGAGCTAATTTCATGACTTAAACTTCGTGAGTTTAATTTCATTGTTAAAATGTTGAAAAGAGCTGCAGATACTCCTGTGGGTTGCAGTGGGGAAAAGAAAAGAAAGCATTAGTCATTATTGATAGCGCATAAGGTAGAGTTATCCTGTTCTGATGATGGTGATTAGAACATTGAATGTACATGTGCAGGTATTTAACAAAGTTTATGTTTGAAGTTTAAAAAAAAATATTTTTCTGATAAATAAATTGTACTATGAGGGGCGTTCAGAAAGTAATGCACCACATCGTTTTTTTCAGGAGCTGTTTATTCAAAAAGCATGAAATTTATACACAATATACATGGATATGTCATGTAAACATCAATATTATTCAACATAATCCCCATCAACTTGTATGGCTTTATGCCAGCGCGAAACAAGTGCACGTATTCCTAGCCCGTACCAGATTTTGTCTTGATCATGTAGCCATTTCTTCGCTGCATGAATCACTCCTTCATCATCTTCAAACCTTGTCCCATAGAGTGCATCTTTAAAAGGACTAAATAGATGAAAATCAGAGGGTGCCAAATCGGGACTATAGGGTGGATGGGGTAGTACAGTCCAACCCAATTTGGTGATTGCTTCCCGTGTTGTTAGACTTGTGTGAGGTCGCGCATTGTCGTGAATGAGAAGCAGGTCTGCTGGATTCTTGAGCAGCCGAACTCTGCGAAAACGTTGATTGAGTTTTGTCAATGTCTTAATGTAAGCTTGCAAATTGATTGTCTCTCCTCTTGGCATAACGTCCACAAGAATCACACCTTCAATGTCCCAAAAGACAGTGATCATGACCTTTCCAGCTGAAGGAATTGTCTTGAATTTCTTTCTTCATGGTGATTGCAGATGATGCCACTCCATTGACTGTCTTTTATTCTCAGGTTCAAAATGATGTGCCCAGGTTTCATCACCTGTAACGATCTTAACCAAAAAGTTCTCTCCATCAGCATTGAAATGCTCCAACAATTCAGAAGAAATTGCTTTCCTTTGCAATCGGTGGTCATTTGTGAGACTTCGAGGAACCCATCTTGCACAAACCTTAGAAAATCCGAGAGTTTTTATAACTGCATTTGCACTACCAATGCTGACTGACAGCTGTAAGGCCAATTGTTGAGTAGTCATTCGCCTATCAGTAAGAATAGGGCCCTCAGTGCATTTCAACATTTCTGCATTGGTGGCTATGACAGGAAGTCCACAGCGCGGCCGATCAAGCAGCTCCGTATCTCCACTTCCTGATAATTTATGATTCTCTGAACTCAGCAACTGACTGTACTCCTTTCAACTGCAAAACTTCCATACACATCACATAGATGCTTGTGAATGTTCACAACAGTTTCCTTCTCTGCAACGAGAAATTCTATCACAATTCGCTGCTTATAACGCAAGTTGCTAACACGCTCCATTTCAACGGTTTAGGGCAGCCATATTATTTGGCCCGTTGTGGTGGAATTTAGTGCACACAATTAGCACATGTCATATTTGAAGTGTGCAAAATTTCATGCTTCTATCTTCATTATTAGCTGAGAAAAACGATGTGGTGCATTACTTTCTGAACGCCCCTCTGGGGCAATTTTTGGGCTACTTCAAGTGATATTTTGGGCAACTTTGGGCTACTTCTTGTGATATTTTTGGCATATTCTGAAAACTGAAACATGACCCTCCCCGAGCATTTCGAATTCTGGGTGTTGAGAACTGTTTCGGGGTGTGGAGTAGCTTGGATATTTTGTCTATTTTGTAACCAAAGTTTTTGCCCCTCAAAACACCCTCTCAACTTTGAACACATGCTCACATACCATTGTTGTTGATGTTTTAACACAGATGAGAAGAGCTCATAGTAGTGTTCATAAACAGTCATGTTATGACGGCTCATGAATCCGTGCGTTAAAAACTGTTCACAATGATCATGTATTTTGTTGACAATGTTGGTAGAACAAAGGAACAGTCAGTGTGATTTTTGCTTTTGAGTGAGCTAGAGGCATTCTGCCCTCTGGAGGTGTGTGTGTGTGTGGCCATTGCCATTCTATTCATGTATGTGGAATAATTATTGATTATGTATATCTCAACATGAGAATTCTATTGGAGTTTGATAAATATATGTAAACTCAAGGTAGGAGCTAAGTAATTCACTCAGTGATGGCTGATTGCAGAATGTATGTTCTTTAGAGAACAGATAAATATAAATTAAGTACTGTAGAGGTAGGATTTCTACAGTAGACACCAGGGATGTTGAAGGTGATGTAGTAGGGTGTCTCTTGTCTGGTAGGTTGTTTAATGTGTTGATATAATATATAACAGGTATATATAGGTGAAGGTCCACACAGGACAACAGCACACAGGTCACGAGAACGTCACATTGACTCACGACGAGGAAGTCAAGTAAATGGTAACAGCTGGTGACGTTTCCATCATTTATTTGAGACGACACAACGACGACATCAAAATGGCATAGTCATTTACAACACTTGAAGACATCACAGTCAAACAAATGGCGAATAAAGTAGCTGGCATAAATAATCATAAGTAAGCTGTCTAGCTCACCACTCTGACTCTATAGCGAGTCCATAAATACTCTTCATAATTGCCTCCGTGGTGATACTTCTATTAAACCTTGCTTAAGGTGAGACTGCCAACATAGCAGAGTTCAAGTACATATCAACTGTTCCTCGGGCATGAACCAACCCGGTAAATTAATGACATGAAGCTACGTGAGTTGCACTTCTATAATATAGGACTGGGTTCCCGCCAAGCAGGTGGGGGGTCATCAAGGGGGGAACAAAATGTCAATGTTGGCAAGGGGGGGGTTACTCTTTCATTAATGAAAGGGTGGGGGGGGGTGCGACGACTGGGTTAGGGGGGGGTTTAGACTGTTTGATAGTTTGGTGGAGGTTTTGCGCCAGGCATGGTGGCGGAAGGGGTAAGTCAATGGAGGTTCGGTGGAACTTGGGGAGATTGGGTTTGCGTGGGGGTATGGTGTTGTGGGTGCAGTAATACTTTGGGTTGGTAGGGTGGGGGGGGGGGGGCTTGGGTCTGGGGGTTAGGGGGTGGGGGGGGGGGGTGGGGGGTATGGGTGGGGTTAGGAGTGTTGTAGAATTCTATTTAATAGTGTTGCGCGGGGTTACTGTTACTGGGGGGTTGGTGAAGTATTGAGGGGGTGGGGTACGGGGTTTGTTGTTTGTCGGTATAGGAGTGGGGGGGGGGTTGGGCTGGTGGTTTTAGGTAATTTTATGATTCTAGTTTGGGTGTTTTTTGGGGGGGATGTTGGGAGAGGCGGGTATTAATGGTTGGGGTGGGTCTTTGTTTGTTTGTTTTGTGTACGCTAAGGGGGGGAGGGGTGGGGGGAAAACCTCCTATTCTAGAATAATTGGGTTCTAGTGAGTTGGTAGGGGGGTGGGTTGGGCCCTTTGGTTGGGTTATGGGGTTTGTTGGGTTGGGGCGCGGTTTTCTAGTGGGGTTGGTAGGGTGGGGGGGATGGTCGTGCGCGTTTCGCGTGCGTTGGTGGTGGGGGGGGGTTGGAGGGGGTGGGTTGGGGTTGGGGGAGAGTGGTGGGTGTTTGGGGGGGGGGGGGTGGGGGTGGGGGGGGGGCACTTTCCAGGAGGGACCTTCTTTCTGTCTTGAGTCAGCTGAGGTTGAGTTAATATTCTTTATTTGACTTGTCCATAGTTTGTTTGCAAGTTTTTTGGTAAATGGTTTTTTTTAAAGGATGGTTAAGGTAAACCAAGCCCCCTAGCCTGAATCTCTCCTGTTAGTCGCTTATTACTACATGCATGGTGTTAGGGTAGAGATTACTATTCTTTGCATACGCCGTTGTCGGTGGCGCCGGTAAGCACACGGTCCTTGATGTTACATTGCAAAGCGTCAAATCAGTAAATTTCTTTATTTCTTTTATAATACTACTGGCTTATTGCCATGATGTATACATGCTGGCCAGGGTTTTGTGTATTTGGTTTGCCGTATGAAGTCGATTGTAAGCGGCAAAATGTAACTGACAGCTATCTAAGATTAAATACATAACAGTGGTCTCATATCTGTATTTTATTATGCTGCTAACTAACTTTGGTGCTACTTCCAATTAACCAAAACTAGATATATAAATCCCCAAAACTAGCTAGGAGGAAAGATATTTTCAGATAAGAAAATATTACGTAGGGGATCTGATCAACAATTATGACGCATCTGCTGCTTGATATTAACTAAAACTGTGCAATGTAGATGGGCATGTCAAAGATCTAATTGACATTTCATAAATAAACAAACTCCAACGTAAATGCTAACTGAACTTGACGGCCATGTGTCAAACAGTAAAATTTTACTATAAGACAAAAATATTGTTTACCTTAAAAGTAGGGGCAGAGTTCCTTAGACAAAGAATAGGAATGGTCTAAAACCAAGACAGGCCTAGGCAGAGATAATGCATGTTAGCTATGGTCATAGATCTATTGTTTACAGTATTCATGATTGCATATAATAAAGTGATGTAATAGAAAAAGTGGCTTTTAGCCCCAGGTAAACCACTCCTAGTTAATTTAGGGGAATAAACGTGAGGATCATAAATAGTTGCCATTTCTGGATGGTCAAAATGGCTACGGACATGGGATCTAGCCATGAGTCAAGCTGAAACATGACCATCAGTGATGAATATACAATAACTTGTACCTGTAGATCATGGTGGCCAGTACAGTAGGGGCTCGGTCATCGTAAAGATGTCCACAATGAGAATATGGTGGCCTGTTAAACATTGTCTGTGCCGCTTGTCCAATCCTTCTTGTTACTGGATGAGATCCTTCTGTTCTCTGTGTCAATCTTCTATCGGAGTTGTTCTGGGCTTTAATCTGAAATGCTGTTATGCAGCTCACTAGTCTTCTCAGACTCTGACTGTTACTCAGGAGTGTCTCCAGTTTACCCGTACCTCTTTATGACCTGGAATTGTATTTAACAAGGTGCTTGATGACAAAGTGCGCACTGAGAATAAGAAACAGAGATAAGACTGAATAAAAATTAGGATTTAGCACAAAATTGAGAAATTAAACTAGGCAACATCTAAAACGCAATGAAAAAGTGGTTTGTGAGTGTTACGTGAACCAAGTGATAAGTTTTACTATTTGGAAGTAGGTCCTGGATTTGAGCTAAACACTTCACTTCCCTTAGTCGTTCCATTCTACCGTGAGGTTTCGAGGTTTGGAGAAGAGAGGTCCAGACCATCTAATCAGCTGTTCTTATTCCGGGCTCTGGTTCCATTCTAGGGTCCTGGTCCTTTGTCAAAGAATGTCTAATGTTGTCTCCTCTCAGCGGGATTTCTGGGGTCGTTCCTGGAGGTATGGCATACCTGGCTACTTAGTTTCCCATGCTTGTTGAGGGATTCGAGTCTTCTCACCATTTTCCTGGCAGAGACATGGGCCAGAGAAAACCATATTAGTTTGGGAGCTGTTCTATTTGGGGTTCTGCGGCGGGTGGGATTTTAGGCCTTGATGTGATCGTCTGGTGCAGACCATGTCATCTTCTTGTTACATTTCAACCAACTTTCCTCAGATACCTCATTTCTGGGTAAGGGGGCTTTGGATTGCTTTTGTGGTTGTATGTCATTGC